>OY747710.1:50182999-50512999 GCA_963556495.2 Valencia hispanica
TAATATATATATGCAGTTTGCTTACCCTTTGTATTTCACAATTTGACAAGAAAAAAGGCTATTGCGACTTTCTGTTTGTATAAACATGACGTTCATTTCACTCCAAATGGAGAGCTTTTATCCTTATCGCAGGAAACATCATCAAGCTAACGTCATTTCAGATAAAACGAACAGCAACACTATAACTGTGAGAAATGACCTAACTTACACGATACAGGTACTGTCAAATAATGCATACAGTCTATAAAAACAATTTAGGATACTTTAAGTTGTTTCTTCAGATAAGACGGTTGTTCGCTGGCAAACAAAGATTGCATTGCACTGTTAAGAGTGCTCCCCCCTCTCCTTTTTTAGCGTGAATAATTGCTCGAATTTCCAGGAAATTAATGCATTTTTTCCTTCACTGCTCGTAGGTTGATTCGGCTGCGGTTGTGGCTCCAACCACTCCAGCTCCTGGTCTGAATCAGTGACTATTTATAGATGTGAATCTGAATCCATACCTGGCCACGATCACGTTAACGCTGATGCTTGATAGTGAGAATGGGGCGCGGGTTTGACGTCAGAGAGAAGCGACAGTGTTATTGTTTGCAGAGTTGCCGTGGTGTGAAAGAAAATAAACTGAGTGTGCTGCTCAGCTCCAAAGAGTATTATATTCGTGAGTCCTGACCACGAAAGTGTAAAACACACAAGTATTCTAAATACCATGTTTAAAAATAGTAACTGTAATGGACTCGTAATTAGTATTCTAAATACGTAACGGCGGTACATGTATTCCGTTACTCTCCAACACTGGATATAACTTTGTCACAGGATGATGCTGGATTTTGCCCCTTGAGCCCCCTGCAGCACATAAATGTTATAAAAAACTAGAAAAAGTTGCATTTCCTGCGAAAATGCAGTGTGAATGCTGTAAGCTGAATTTACTTGCAGAAAATGGCTGAAGTATTTGAAGTCAACTGTAGAAGACTTGCTGAAGTTTAATAAACAGCAACAGCAGAAGAAAGAAAAATAGTGTGCCAACCCTACCACAAAAAAAACTGTCACAATTAGCTAAAATAAAAAGTTGAATATTATAGTATAAAGGTTATGAAAACCAAAAGATATAACCGGAAAAAGCAGCATGAGCAGAATAGTTGAAAAGTTGAATGGTTAAAAGTTGCCTAAAGTATGCAGAAGTAGTTGAAGTTCAAAAAACATACGGAAGCGTATGGTTGCATGTTGCCAAACACAAACATGTTGGTTAACAATAATTCAATCCATTCAGTATAATTAAAAGATTGTTACACGGAACTGTTAGCTAAAATTAGCTGAAATGCCAATGTTAGCTAAAATGCTAGTGGTAGTAAGGTAGCAAACACTGACATGGCGCTAAACATCAACAAAATCTTTTTAGCAAGTTAACCTTAACTGTTAAAAAGAAATTAGCTAACATTTTGATACTAACTGTAATACTAGTGTTAGCTTAAATACTAGTGGTTGTATGTTGGCAAACAGTATCATGTTCGTTACCTAATTTAATCCTTTCAATATGTTAACATCTTCCCAAAATGCAAATATTAGCGAACATTAGCTAAAATACTAATGTTAGCTTAAATGTTGATTTTAGCTTAAGTGCTAGAGATAGCTTGTTGGTAAACACCAACATGTTGGTTAACAGTAACTCAATCCATTCATTATGTTACTTCTAGCTGTCAAGTCAAATGAGCTAAAATTCCGTTGTTAGCTTGAATGAGCTTAATTGCTATGGTTAGTAAAAAAAAACGATTCGTAGCATGGTAGCAAACATGAACATATAGGTTTACAATAACTCAACCCATTCAGCATGTTAAAATCAACCCAAAGACCAAACGCTAGCTAATATTAGCTAAATTTCTAATGTTAGCTAAATTTCTAATGTTAGCTAAAGTGCTAATGTTAGCTTAAATGCCACAGAAAGCATGTTGGCAAACACTAACATAATCGTTACCATGAACTTAATCCTTTCAGTATGATAAAATCTTCCTCAAATAGAAATATTAGCGAACATTAGCTGAAATTCTAATGTTAGCTTAAATGTTATTTTTAGCTTAAATGCTAGAGATAGCATGTTGGTATGTACCAACATGTTGGTTAACATTAACTCAATCCATTCATTATGTTAATTTTGGTTGTTAAGTCAAAATTAGCTAAAATTCCATTCTTAGCTTGAAAGACTTAAATTGCTATGGTTAGTAAAAAATATATTGCTAGCCTGTTGGCATACATGAACATATTGGTTAACAATAACAACCCATTCAGTTTGTTATATCAAACCAAAAACCAAATGATAGCTAAAATTAGCTAAAATGCCGATGTTAGTTAAAATGATGATGTTAGCTAAAATGCCACAGATATCTTGATGGCAAACACTAACATGTTGGTTAACTTTATCTTAATCCATTCAGTTTGTTAACTTTGGCTATTAAGTCAAAATTACCTAAAACGCTAATGTTAGCTAAAATGCTAATGTTAGCTAAAATGCCACAGATAGCATGTTGTCAAACACTAACATGTTGGTTAACTGTATCTCAATCCATTCAGTAGGTTAACTATAGCTATTAAGTCAAAATTAGCTAAAATGCTAATGTTAGCTTAAATGCTAGTGTTAGTATAATGGATAACAATAGTAAGTTAGCTAACAATATCTTACTTCATTTATAATGCCTAAGATTGCCTAAACACACAACTCTGTGTAACTGCCATTTAAAAGTAATCACTGTTTTCCAAGTGTTGGAACAGTGAAATGGCCACTGTTGCCTGCCTAGTACCTGAAGTATTTGAAGTCAACTGTAGAAGACTTGCTGAAGTGTATTGCACAGAATCAGCAGAAAAAAGCAAAGTGGTCTACCAACCGTACGGCATAGAAAAACTCACAATTAGCTAAAATGCCAGTGTAACCTAAAATCAGCTAAATTCCAATTATTACCCAAAACGCTAGTGGTAACATGTTGGGAAAGACAACTATGTTGGTTAAAAGAAGACTTATCAGGTAAATTCCAAATATTACCCAAAACGCTAGTAGTAGCATGTTGGGAAACACAACTATGTTGGTTAGAAGAAGACTTATTATATTCAGTAAATTGACAACAAGCTATTACACCAATGTTGTTGAAAATTAGCTAACATGCTAATTTTAGCTAAAATGCGAGTGGTAACATGTTGACAAACACAAACATGGTGGTTAACAATAATTCAATCCATTCAGTATAATAAAAATATGCTTAAAGGGAAGTGTTAGCTAAAATTAGCTGAATTAGCTTAAATTTTGATACTAACTGATATACTAGTCTTAGCTTAAATGCTAGTGGTAGCATGTTGGCAAACACTAACATGTTCGTTACCATGAACTTAATCCTTTCAGTGTGTTAAAATCTTCCTAAATTACTAATATTAGTGAACATTAGCTAAAATGCTCATGTTAACTTAAATGCTAGAGAGAGCATGTTGGTAAACACCAACATGTTGGTTAACAGTAACTCAATCCATCCATTATGTTAATTTTAGCAGTTAAGTCAAAATTAGCTAAAATGTTATTGTTAGCCTAAATGAGCTACATTGCAATGGTTAGTAAAAACACTATTGGTTGCATGTTGGCAAACATGGACATATTGGTTAACAATAATTCAAACCATTCATTACGTTACAATCAACCCAAAAACCAAATGATAGCTAAAATTAGCTAAAATGCTAAGAATAGCTAAAATGCTAATGTTAGCTTAAATGCCACAGATAGCATGTTGGCAAACACTAACATGTTGGTTAACTGTATCTCAATCCATTCTGTATGCTAACTTTAGCTATTAAGTCAAAATTAACTAAAATGCTAATGTTAGCTTAAACACTAGTAATGGTATAATGGATAACAATAGCAAGTAAGCTAACAATATCTTACTCCATTTATAATGCCTACAATCACCTAAACATACAAGTCTGTGTAACTGCCCTAAAAAGTAATCACTGTTTTCCAGGTGTTGGAACAGTAAAATGGTCACTGTTGCCTGCCTAGTACCTATGAGACTGTATTGATCATCATATTTTACAGAGTAATCAAAAGTACTGGTGAACTGATTTGTATTAAATCTACAAGTTGTTTGTGATATCTTACAATAACCCTGAAACATCAGTTTTACAGTGGAGGCCATAATGTATAGTAATTCTCTTTTTTCTACCACAAAAGGGAGCTCCACGTAAAGCCATGAAAAGGCCTGCCATTTTTCGACCAATCACACGCAGGCTGTGTGTGTCTCCTAATTTTTCAGCCGTTTTAACAGGTAACACAGCTTCCGAACTACTCTTAATAACTTAAGAGCCGTAAGGCATATCGACGTCACCAAGGTACCGTTTTTATCGGAATGGATAGGGGAACGTTCTCAAACCACTCAATTTGTTGAAAATATAATATTACAGCCGTAAAATGATGTCGAATATGTTGATAAATTTGATGGAAACATTAATCTGTCCTTCCTTGGTCCTCTTAATCTGAAAATAGAAGGCCCATCGAAATTATTCTTTCACTGTGAGTATCAGCAGGCTTTGATGAAGAATCATGGTTCGTAGGTGTTCGAAGTAGTTAAAGTTAAAAAAACGTACGGAAGCAACCAGAAGAAGGTAAGAGGGTCTCAGGAGTGTGAATGCCTACACACTAATAAAGAATAAAGAGAAACAGGATCTCAAGAGTGTGAATGCTGTAGGCATTCACACCAACTACATGCTACTCCATGAGCTAACATTCACAAGCTGTGGCAATAGGTCATTTGAAGATGACTGGGGGTCATATTAATCAAATCCTTCTCATCAGCTAGTGTGTCCAAGACGAGAACACATGATGGAGAAAACCATAGTAGGCCTATAATGTTTATGCTATCATTTTTCTTGGATCGTTTAATTTGTTCCTCTAAATGTGTTCTTTAGCAGTTAAATTAACAGTTGAATGATGTTAAAAATACTAAAATTAACTCTCCAACAATATATCTAATAAATCATCACTTATTAGCCTCACTACTACTAGTCTATACAATTATCAGTTCAGAAAAACACCCAAAAATAGCATCCGCGGTAGTAGTGAGCAGTAATAAATCTGCTAGGCCTAATTACTTATGCCAGTTACCAAGACCTAACATTACACAAAATAAACCTCGCCAAAGTTATACATCAAATAAATAGCATAGCTAGCATAGTCGAGCAACGTTAATACTCATCTTCAAACGTAAGGTCCGTATTTCGCTCATGATATTTAGGTTTCTCGACGTGTCCGCATTGTTTACATCAGCTGATGTTCTGAAACGAACAGCTTTTAAAAAAAGTTATAGTGACATATTATCCGTTAAACATTTCTGAATGTTCATTACTGATATACATTTCTTGTTTGTAATTGAATTAAGAGACTTAAAATAATAATCCACCTCTATCAAAAATAATTTAAATGAAGAATGAAGAATTCTGAAATTTACATTTATGGATTTGAAACTTCCCTAACAAAATATAAAGGTTTACTATAGTACATAATTGATTTCCTTTGAAGTCAAAACAATTGATAATGTTCTTCCCCTCAATGATGATTTTGTGTTTTGTTTTGTCTTTAATCTATGATTATTAAAAATATTGCAAAAATTACGAGTACCAACAAACAAAATCTGATAAAGAAAAAGCTAAAAAATTTAAAAGATCCAGGGGTTCCATAAAAGAAAATCATTATTTTCAAAAAATAAAGCAGATACGCGGCGTCAGCCCACCGCCTGTGTAATCAAATCTACAGAGGCTTGCACTTCTGCACCTCCTGGTGGATAGATTCACGAATGCAGAGAGTGGAGCATGGGTGTTTCCACTCGCTACGTCAGGACAAGGGACGTAATGACGTATGTTGCGGCCGAATTTGTTAAGCTGATAGTAACGCGATCATAACGCGACTATACTGCACTGATACTGCAGGACTATCAACTGAAAAAAAACGGAAATTTTTAATACCCACATCTGCAGATGTGTGTAAAAATATTTGTGTGTTGTAGCTGTAGTTTCTGTATGCATATTTTTTCGAACTCTCTTTCTGTCATAATATTCTATTAGTCACCTCGGCATTCGTCCTTAGCTTACCCATCAACGCTTCAACTTGCCCAAGCAGACTGCTGGAACGTCATACAGAGAGACACAGAAGCCTGAAAGGTATTTTATATATCTATATCTATATCTATATATATATATATCTATATCTATATCTATAGATATAGATATATCTATATCTATATATAGATATATCTATATAGATATCTATATCTATATAGGTATATATATATATATATATATATATATATATATATATATATATATATATATATATATATATATATATATATATATATATATATATATATATTATGTGTGTGTGTAAACATTTATGTGTAGATGTATGTAGACGATCATATTGTTACTGCATGCAAAGCACATTACCATCCATATAACATTTGCAGTGATAAGACGAGGGGGTTGTGAACAGTTTTGTTATCCATTTCATTTGTATATTTCACAGTTTTGTTGTATTTGGAATTTGAATAAATGTTCTTCAGTTGGAGTCAAGGCTAACTCTGTTATAGTGTTATTTAATTAGGGTGATAAATATGTTGGGTATTTTACAAAAAAACATTAAATAGTTTGTTTTTAGGCATATAATTGAACTTGAATACAATCAGTAGATCAGGAGTTTAGAAATTTAAATTTCACTGTTTGTGCCAAATTGTACCGAACTGTGTCAAACTGCAAAAAAAAACAAAAAAAACAACAACAATTTTTTTCACTAAAGCCTCTGTAACTTTGCTCCACTTCACTTCATCAACATGAATCTTGGTACAGGTACGTCTGCACACGTTGTTTGTGATTTGCTGCAGTTTATATTCTACTGGAGCATATTTTCAATAGATATACTGTAACATGAGAGAAAAATTAGGCGACAATATAGAATCTTGTAATTTGTCTATGTTCTAGCAAAAATTACTTTGGCACAGTAACATATGCTGTAATTTTTACACCTCTGAATAATTCTCACAAACATTGGTTTCATTTTGATACAAAGATTGTTTACATACATAGTTTTTGCAGAGAAAAACTAAATCAATGTTGGGCATGTCCTATTCGAGCTAGGAGCTTGTAGAGACCCTTGAGAGACCCTGGGGCTTAAGAGGTTAATTAATGTGAACGATTTCTAAACTGATTGTTTCTTCAACCATTTATGGAGCATGCAAAGTCTGCTAAATCTTTCATCATTCCCTTCAGGGACTGGTCCGCCTATGAAGATGTTTACGTTAAGTCTATCATGTCTCTGTAGGAGATCAGAGAAGTCTCTCTTCAGAATCTCTGATTGTTTCATCGCGATATCTAAAATTGTCTGGATTTCTTCGGATATTTCCCTCACTGTATTTTTGTAGCAGCTATAAACTCTAGTTTTCCTGCTACAAAAAGCCTCAATTACATTAATTCAGTGGTTCTCAACGTTTTGCAAGCTGCCCCCCCCCCCCCCCAAAGCTGGTTTATTGCAGTTGGGGCCCCAGTTATTATTATCAGTAGGCCTATTATCATTACTAGGCTATTGCTATAATTGGGAATTGGCACCAGACCTCTGATATTAATTTATGCTTCATTATTGTTATTATTACTAGGCCTAATAGTAGACATCATCTGCATTTTTTTTACAGAAGCTTGCAGGTAGGTGATATTAATGTGAGCCCTAAGCCTGCTTCTCTTTGCAAACATCCTCAATTCTTGGCTTAATGTTTGATAAACATAGCCTCAAATCATCCTCGATTTGTGCACGATTTTGTTTTGAGTGCAGTCATTTTTTAGAATCCTGCCTCAGACAAATATGTCGACGCGAAAGGAAGGAGAATCTTCAAGGCGACGTCACAGAGGTGAATCAAATCAAACTTTATTTATAAAGCGCTTTTCATACAAGAAGTTGCATCACAAAGTGCTTTACAGATTAAAATGACCCCACATAAAACCACTTTCCCTTTCTTCCCCCACAGATTTAAAAGCATGGTCACAGTTATACCCCCCCCAACCCATCTCCCATGCACACACACAGTTAAAAGAAAAAGTAAAAAAGGACATTGGGCCGAGTGCAGATGAACCATTCAAGGAAACGCCATCAGAGGAGCCATTTGCCCCGGCAGTGGTAGATCAACAGCAGCAGCCGAGGCACCGACACAGGGCACCCAGTGGAGGCAAGGCCACGACCCCCCATCTCCACCCAAGCTCCACCTGGAGAGCACCCAGGCAGCCACAGCCGACCACTGCTCCCGGGGCAGGGGGCTCCCACAGAGGAAACACTGGAAATGGGATTAAGATAAATTAAAGTATAAAAATAAACAGTAAATTAATGTGCTAAGATTAAATAGGAAAACTGATAAAAATATCATATAAACATGCAGAGCAATTAAACAAACAGTAATAAATAATAATCAGTTAAAAGCTAAGCTAAAAAGGTGAGTCTTGAGCCAGCTCTTAAAAACATGAACGTTCTCTGCAGCCCTGGGGTCCTCTGGCAGCCTGTTCCAGAGGTGAGGGCCATAAAACTGGAAAGACGCCTCGCCATGTTTGTGTGTCCTGACTTTTGGGGTGACAAGGAGACGGCTGCCAGAGGAGCGCATAGACCGCAAAGGTTTATATGGTAAAAGCAGTTCAGAGAGATAAGAAGGCCCAAGACCATTAAGACACTTAAAAACCATTAAAAGAACCTTAAAGTCGATCCTGAAATGTACGGGGAGCCAATGCAATCATTTTAAGACTGGTGTAATGTGCTCCTGCCTCCTGGTCTTCGTCAGGACACGTGCTGCTGAATTTTGTAGTAGTTGTAAACCTGATATACTCTTTTTGGGAAGACCAGAAAGCAGGGCATTACAGTAATCAATTCTACTGGAGATAAAAGCATGCATCAGTGTCTCCGTATTGGCCCGAGAGAGAATGGGGCGGACTCTGGCGATGTTCGTTAGTTGATAAAAACCTATTTTAGTAATATTTTTTATGTGAGGAATAAAAGTCAGCTCAGAGTCAAAAATCATGCCCAGGTTCTTCACTTGTAAAGAGAGATTAAAAGACAGTGATTGTAGTTTTGGTAAAAGTTTCTCTCTCTGAGCCTCAGGACCGATGACTAAAACTTCAGTTTTGTCTTGGTTGAGCTGGAGAAAGTTTTCTGCCATCCAGGATGTAATGTCTAAAATGCAGTTAAAAAGTGCATCCATTGGCCGTGTGTCATCGGGAGACATGGAGATGTACAGCTGTGTATCATCAGCATAACTGTGAAAATTGACTCCATGTCTTCTGATGACACTGCCAAGAGGAAGCACATACAGGTTAAAAAGCACTGGGCCTAAAATCGAACCCTGGGGCACACCACATGTAATCCTATGGACCCTAGAGGAGCAGTTATGTAAACTTACCATAAAAGTCCTATCTGTGAGTTAGGATGTGAACCATTTGTGAACAGCACCAGAGAGGCCAATCTGTTTTAAACGAGTTAAAAGAATAGTGTAGTCTTACTGTATCGAAGGCAGCGCTTAGATCCAGTAGAACCAACACTGTCACCCTCTGTGCATCATAGTTTAATCTAAAATCATTTAAAATCTTTAGAAGGGCCGTCTCTGTGCTGTGGTTCACCCTAAAACCAGACTGAAATTTCTCCAGGACATTGTGCTCATTAATGAAATCATTATGTTGAATTAAAACAATTTTTTCTAAAATTTTGCTTAAAAAAGGTAAGTTAGATACCGGTCTAAAATTGTTAAAAATCATTAAAATCTAAATTGCTCTTCTTCAACAGGGGCCTCACTACCGCCCCTTTAAAGGCGGCAGGATAGACCCCCGTCTGAAGGGAGCAATTCATCATGGTTAAAATCTCATCTCTAAAAGATCCAAAGGGTATTGAGGGTATTCCTGCATCAATGCTGCCCAGAATGACGAAAGAGGGCAGGAGCTAAAGAGTTCTTTCAATCTACTATCACTCTTCAGCTCAATAAGCTGGTCCTGCATATCATTTGACATAGGGTGACCATATTTTGATTTCCAAAAAAGAGGACACCTGTGTTAGGATTAAGCAGATAGCATCCGTCTCGCTGGACAGAAAACAGGAAAGGGATGAACCTTGCTTTATTACAGAACTGCTTAGGCGACAAAAAATTTGAGTTTACAAACTTTTTCATGTCTTTTATCCTTTGTGTTAAAACAGAAGGTTGGTGAACTAAGGTGACCTTTTTTGTTTATGTTAAAACAGGAAAGATTAGAGAGATACTAAGATTCTACAAAACAATGCCTATGTCTCAAGGAATCTGCTGATGGGTTTTTGCAAAGCTTGCACGCACATTTTAGCATAGTTAAACACTTAGCAAACACTCCTTATCAGTTAAAGTCATCTGGCTACACATTGGATTTACAGACAACATAACAGGATGAGCTCCTTCATGTGTGATATGAGGAGCCTAGAAGTAGAATGTTTATATTCAGTAGTTAGTCTGTATAGGGACCCTTTTTTCTTGGCCACAACATTTATGTAATAG
Source organism: Valencia hispanica (assembly GCA_963556495.2). NCBI lineage: Eukaryota > Metazoa > Chordata > Actinopteri > Cyprinodontiformes > Valenciidae > Valencia > Valencia hispanica. The sequence goes on from OY747710.1 coordinate 50,193,556, forward strand.
ATTGAGGTCCAGCGCTGTTATTTGTATCATCTATTCGTCGAGCCTTAATTAAACCTGGTTAAATTTATTCAGAAGTATTATGAGTTTTTGTGTGTGAGACTACGTAACTGAAAGTAAAAGAACCGGAACATGTCTAATGATGTTTCTGCCCGGTTCTTCAATAACTGAATTTTTATAGAGTATTTAATTTTTTCTTTGCGACGGGGGATCACCTTTACAGCAAAATTAGAGGTCAGCAGAAAACCATTATAAATTACTGCATGTCTTTTTAAGACATTTCTTGGCAGTGAGAGCTGAACCTACATATGCTGTTTTTATAATATACATCGGCGAAGAGATCATATAAATATTTTGGTTTTATTTTACTAAGAGGTATATATGATATCATGGCATAGTGACTTTCACTGTAATGGTTTAAAGGCCCAAACTGGACCTTCTGTTCAGTTAAAAGTGAACCCAGTGAGGGATTCTAAGGTTTAGAGATCCTTTTCTCACCACTAGGGTGAGAAAGAAAGCTATCAACCCTTAAATTAATGTCTGTGAGTGTCTAAGGTTAGACGCGGCTGATTAGGGTTTAAAGATCCAATGTTAATTCCTAAAATTGACAGAAAGCGAATCCAGCATCTGGGCTTTTAAGGATCAGAGTTCCTTCTCTTAAGTCAAGAGTAAAAGCTAACAGCCCTTAAAAATAGGCATCTAAGATACAAGAAAATCGAAGAATAAAAAAATTAATTAATTAATTAAAATAAATAGAGACATAAAAATTGTGTTTTTGTTACAATACTGGGTGATCAACAGGGTGAGTGGAAACCCAGGGGTGTGAACTGAAATTCATCCTTTGTTGTTTCAATGAGAATTATGAATTGATTGTGTGTGTAATTGAGAGTGGATGAGTGTGAAATAAACTTTGGTGTCAAAGAGGAATGTTAGATTTCTCCTAATAGACCAGAAACTCGGGACACAGCGGCCATATCTTCTGGTTGGCCAGAGTGGATGAATGTGAAATAAACTTTGGTGTCAAAGAGGAAGATTAGATTCCTCTTAATAGACCCGAAACTCAGGACACAGCGTGCCATATCTTCTGGTTGGCCAAAGTGTGTGAAAGAGAGAAGAGTGTGGAGGTGGCTCCAGCCAAAACCACAGAATGAGTGATGAAGGGTATGGATTTCCAGAAGGGACTCTAGGTGCCTTTTTGTAATTGGGAAGACAAAAAATAATACTATCTAACCCAGCAAAAGAAACCCGTCACCAACTCAAACTATTTAAACAGTGGTGCCAAACTTTACGGGAAGAGGGTGTGTTTGGTGAGCTTGGGGGGCCCCCACCGACCCCTATTCAGCGTACCTGTTACACCACCTTACTAAAAAACAAACTGTCACAAGCACAAGCAAAAACTCTCAAAGCTGGACACTCTGGACACACCGTGACTCTCTTCCCCCCCCCCCCCCGAGCTGAGGACTATCATACTATCCAAGTAAGCCAAGATTCCATTCCTGCTTCCCCTCTGATTCATGGTAACCCACTCACCTTCATCTCCTCTCCCCTTCAGTGGCTGCCTCCCTCCCAAGTTCCGTTCCAAGTATAATACCCCGAGCTCTGTGGATTACCTCCAGTCGTTCCTTTCCTGTGGGGCAAACAATAAATCATCTGCTTTATATCTAACCTCCTGTTTCTGCTGGTCGTTTGTGTGTCCGCACTAGAGTCCACAGAAACGAAACATGACAGTGACACATTGAAGCTTACCCACCTATATTTTAGTAACTGCTTTTCTGGTAGCAGGGGACTAGCTCTACAAGTGGTGCAGACCAAGGAGAACCCAGTACTTGTCCAAGCAGTAAGTGAACCTGATCAAGAATCTGTCAAAGGTATGGCTCCTTTTTGTGATATTCCACTACCACCTCCATACAGTAACAACTTTGCCAGATCCAACATCTGTTCCTCCACCACCAGTAAGTCATTATCAGGCAGCCCAACTGCTCTTAGAACAGAAACTTTAACACAATGGAAGATACAACTGACAGTCTCAGGGGAACAGGTTACAGCCCTAATAATACTTTTGCTATCCAAATGCCCCAAGTAACCATATCGAAGGGTCAGCTAGTATATGAAATAACACCAACTTCAGAGGAAAGGAGGGAGAAAAAGAAAATAACCATAAGCGGATGTTTGAAATGATGGGGGAAATTATGTTTACTTATGGACAGGGAGGAGAAGCAGGGAGGAGAAGCAGGCAGAATAGCGATGCTGACTCAGAGACCACATGTATAGAGGAAGAAAGTGATAGTCAGCCTGATGAGGATGAGAAAAGAATAGAAACCCTCCTCAGAGAAGAAATAAAATATCAGAGCGGGAGAAATTAGAAAAGTCAAAAACTTGAAACTGCTTTAAGAAATTTTGAGGAACAAACAGAGACTCTAACTTGTTAAAAGAAAATGAACAAACTCAGGAACCTATTGAAAACATACTTCTTAAAACCCCTGCCCAATTTACTAGTACCCCTCGGTCAGAAAACATAGAGGCTGCAGATCTTGAGGCCTACCAAGTGTACCCCACTGATCAGCTTCACGATAGAAACACAGCTTACCAACAGGAAGATCCCCAGCATTCCTATCCATTTAGATTTAGAAAGCCAATCCACTATAATAAGCCTTTGGTTCAGATCAGGGGAAGAAGTGGACAGTCAAGAAACTAAATATAATTTTTTATCATTTTCTGATAGTGTTTTGTTAAAATCTCAGTTACCTGATCCTCATGAGGGAGCTCACACATGGATCAGGGAATTTATGAAGGCCTTTGCTGGACAAGACCTAGCCATAGGGAACGTCAGAGCTTGTTTAGCTGCTCATTTGGAAACTGATGAGCTCATGAGGCTCGAACAAACTGCAAGAACTGCAAACGTGCCAGCCTCCACCTCTCTTGCAGGAATAGCCAAAGATTTATGGGCCACCTTAAGGAACTTGTACCCTGTTAAAACAGATTCTAGCCTGTTAAATGATACTATAAGAAAGCAGAATGAATCAGGAAAAGAATATGTGGGGAGGATGTTAAGGTTATGGGAGGATCAGGCAGGTCAAAGCCCACCAACCCAACCATTACAAAAATTATTCAAACGGGCCATGATTAAAGGACAGACAGGTACCGTTAAAGAGAAAATGCAGAAGTTGGTGGCTGGAGATGCATTACCAATTAATCAGTGGGTTGCTACTTTGGTCCATCATATTGACAGAGCAGATGAAGAACAAACACAAACAGACACAAACACAAAGAGACAGGACATTTTGCCCAAAATTGCCCTTATGCCCCAAGTGGCCAATTAGTTTACTCTATGCTGCCCCCTAGAGGCTTTATACCCCCACCAAGAGGCTACACACCATATCTGAGCCAACCACATGAGGTGACTCAGCCTCTTCAATATTCACATGTGGGGAATCAGCCACCTCCTCAGCCCCAGAACAGGGGAACCCTAGTTCACAATCCTCCTAACCATACCCAGATGCCCCAGTACTAGGGCTTCCAGGGTCCCATTGCAGGGGAGGTTTCAGAGGAGGACTTCCCGGCCCCTGTGTTAGATATTATGGTCGATGGTATGCTTTATTTGTTCTTGTTAGACACTGGTGCCAGGTTTAGTACTCTCAATATTGATCTCCCAACGTCCCCAAAATACACTAAAATAATGAGAGTTTCGGGAGAAAAACAACAATGTAATTTCTCCCCACCAGTTCAATGTCAAAAATTGTTGGAAAAACCCTATCTTAACTTTATACATGAATTTCTTATTCAACGACAATGTCCCCTGAACTTGTTGGCTGGAGATCTTATAGCCACCCTGCATGCCACTATTATGTGCTCAAAATCGATTTCCTGATGGTAAAATTATTCGTTCTTATTTGAGCTCTAAAAAACAAATGTCCCAACTTCCTGTGCTGCATACTGTGCTGCAGCCTATGTCTGGTGGGGTAGGGCAGCACACACTGAGGACTGTGACCTGCACTCCACTGTAGCCCTCTGGGAAATATGGATATCCCATTTGAGATCCTATCAAATACCCCCTGATCCCTTGCATGTAACCTTGAACTACCTCAGAACCCCTGGGCAGTTGCTTGAAACTGAAATATACCAAGAGCAGTAGGATTTGATGTACAAGCTCTTACATGATAAGACAGGAAGTGAAGAACCACAACCCTGGGTAAAGTGGAAAAATATCTACATCGGTCCAGCAGGGGTGGCTGCGACTGTTGTTCTTACAGAATAGCTCTAAATAATATACAAACTTGGAGCTGACATGCATCCCCATTTTACCTTAAAAAATAGCGAGTGGAGATCCAGCAAAAAACCTGGGCCCTATGACCAAAAAGGCAGAAAAAACACATGACTGGGTACCAGTTAAGGGTACTTCATTTATGGAATATAGTCATCAATGCAATACATACAAACTGAAATATGAAGTTTCACTGGATGTAACACTGGAAAAGGTTGAGCATAGCAGAACACATGGAAGGAAGAACACAGACTCAGAGCTGGCTAAGGAAGTGCTGATGACATAATTGTTTGGTAGACTCAATAACAGCAAGGCAACAGACACGATTAAAAGAGAATGTTTTCAAAGGAGTCATGACCTGTAATTTTCACTTTTCCATGAGAAAAAAGGTATGTTATGATTGCCTAATGATTATACACTGCCCGGGAAGCCGATATTTAAAAGTGAAGCGTTTGTTTACCCCTGGGTTTGTCAACCAGCCCACGTGCACTTAAATACGTGGTTTTAATTTCTGGCCGACTTGACGTCAAGTCGGCGCAAGATATACCATATATAGACATCGCTGACCTACCTATGCTGCAGGAAGCCCGCCCCGCTCCTCTCCCCTCTCCCCCTCATATTCAGTCGAGCACCGCCATTACTGAATTCTAGTGATGGGAATTCCAGCTCTTTTTGGAGAGCCAGTTGTTTTGGCTTGGCTCACCATAAAGAGCTGGCTCTTTCGGCTCCTCAGATTTTCTGTTGCTTAAAGTGCATTTATTACCAAAATTAATGCAAAACGATGTGTACCAAATTTACCAAAACAAGCAGGGGGGAAATGAAAAAAATAAAAAAACGGCTCCACTTCACTTCAAAGAGTTCGCTCTTAGAGCCGGTTCGTTCGCGACCGACACATCACCGATTCGAAGTACGAAATCCACCGTGAAAGATGCAGAAAGTTTCTTCACGCAATGATGCATGAAGAAGACTTTTGATCCGACTCTCAGTTTTGCATTCTCTCTGCAACTCTCTCTCGTTTGCGCTCCCTGACTTTTTGTTTGCAGTTCTGGCACAATCTTCTCAGGTGGGCGGGCTTTATCAGGAGATCGTCCCCATTGACTAGTTAGTTTTTGATTGACACAGCTCATCAGCGCAGTGCCCCGGAAGTTGTGTATACGTAGCTGGGGCTCAAAGCGAACCTGGCTTTAGCAAAGAGGATAGTTTACAGAAAGACGACATCACAAAGAAGACCAACAACGACTATCTACAACAACAAAAAGGAATTAGATGTAAGTATTTTTATCACATTCAGTGTCTTTTTGTGAAACATTTTGTTGATTTGTTGTGTTAAGTTATAGATGAAGTAAAAGCAAGGTTTTGCTAACAGTTAGCTTTTACTGTAGACAGCATTAGCCAACTTGCTATGTCCTGTTAAGTTGTCCATTATAAACATAGACGCCACATTGACCGCTGAATCGTATGTCAACGTCTTAGTTATGTTGTTTGTTAAAACTCTCCCAAGCACCAGCTTCCCTTGAAAAAAACAGCTATTTAACTCATGGAGAATGGGAGGTGTTGGTCCACTGCCTTTCCTAATGCTGCGGTCACATGAAGAATAAAAGCCCGGTTAAAGTGTAATTGTGGGAATGTGTTATTTCGGTGTTTGAACGGGTTGGTTCGGATTTACCGAAGTGATACAAACGAACCGACCGAAGCGGCAGGAGACCAGCAGCAGCCGTGTTCTGCGGGGGTAAAATCGTTGTTTTTGTCAAGGGAAGCTGGTGCTTGGGAAAGAAGAATTTAACTTTGCTTTCATGTCAGAAAAGACTGTCTAAAGGCAAGGTAAAGCACTGAGTGAGTAACTGACATTAGTTGAGATTTACAAAAGTTATACTCCATAGGCTACTAGTGTTAGTTTACGGGGCTGCCCGGCTCAAAAATGACGAAGCGACGGACTGATACGGCTAATGCGGCGTCTATAGGTGCACTACACTTGCTGGTGTGATGATCAGTATCAGTTGTTAAGATTCACGATAATTTGTCCTGCTAATCAGGGGAGACTGGTGGAGCTGTCTTGTTAATACTTAAACTGTCTTCTTCTCTCTGTTGAAGAGGTAACACTGTGGAACCTGAGCAGGGCCTAAACACCATGCAGTCACAGGTAATTGCCTACCTATCTATTTTAACACGTGATGATACAGCTAATATCAAGTCCATTAAGGCTATAAGTTTTCACCTGTGACCCGACTAAAACATATAGCAAAAGCAAGCTAAATTAATTTCTGACATATTCTCTGGTGTAGTTTGTTTGGTATTACAAATTTGGTTGCTTGAACTAACCAGTTAGTTACTGGTGCCAATAAATAACAGTTGATTGACAAATCTATGCCTCACCAAGGTCACCTCCAGGGAAGTGGGACAGCATTCAGTCATTAACAAAAAACATTAACGGGTATGTTACTGTAAATAACATTAAATTACAAATAGTTGTGTTTGTTATTGAACTAATGATACACAATGCTTTATAATGGTATTTGTGCATTTGAAGGTTTAGAAGGTGTGAATATAATCTATTGTCTACACGAGTTAACACAAGATACAATGTTGGCTCAGCTGAACTGGTTCATCTTCACTCTCCAGCAAAATGCAACCCCTGGTGCTGATGCAGCCACAGCAGCTGTACAGCGTATTCTATCACTTTTGAACCAGTCATTGGGCAAGGCCAGCACAGAAAAGAGTCAGGGACAGAGCCCGGGGCAGCGCACAAGCATGGATCAAGAAATGGCCAGGTCTAAGATTTGAAATAGTGATTAATAAACACTGTAACAACAATAAATCCACTGATTAATTGTTCTCAGAAAAATCCCATTTTATTTGTTATAACTGATAAATGGTTTTTGAATATACTATACAATACCATTTATTTACTGTGAAACATTTTTTGCAGGTCTTTCCCTGGATTTTTTTTAGGCGAGGGTCCAAGCGAAGCTCAGTGAGCTTTAATAGGCCAGCAAAGATTGGCCTAAACAGTGGAACCCTTTTCATTTCACAGTTTATCTACTTTATAAATATTGTGAAACAACCCCCCCACCAGCTCAGGAACTTCAACACATGCAGGCTTGTCTGGGGAAGAGAACTCTGCTCATGTCTGAAGACATGACTCATTCAGAGGTGATCTATCTTTCTTTCTCTTATAGACTCATCAAGCAACTGAAACTGTTGAAAATTCATGATATTAACTTACATTTTAGGTCTCCAGATTGTTTGAAGGTGCTTTTCCAAAGATGAAAACAAACACTGGAGGATGGCTTCTGTACAAAGCAGCTGGTATAAAACAAAATTAAAACAGTTGCAGACTGTCATAGATTCATTGTTTGAACCAGCTGCAAAATTTTCAGACATATTTTGTAATTTTTCAACAGGTGGAAATGGAAGACGGCATTTATATGTAATACCCCCTGAATCAGAGGGATACACAGGAAGTACAATCAGAAGTGCCTCTGGAGGAGGGAAAACCATGCTGTACATTGTTCCTTTACAGGAAGAATTTGATCTAGCACCTCTTCCCCACGATGCCCCAGAGTTTTCACTCATGCCAAAGGCTGAATGCAAGAGTTGCTTCAAAGTTATGCCTTTGCAGCTTCTTTCCCTCCATGTAAAACAATGTGATGCCCCAAAATCTGACACACCCTCAGATTCTGAACCAGAGGTAAAAAAACAAACCAAAAAAATGTGCTCCAGGTCTTGTGCTTAACTGTTTTCAAGAAACATTGATGACAAGTAACATATTGAAAATGTAACTTTGTCCTCTATTTAGATCTCTGAGGTACTCTCTTCTGAGAAGAAAGTAAGTTGCTTCTCACGTCCAGGTTCAACAAACCTAACTTATACTTATTCAAACTATTTGCTGTGATGACCTGTATGTCTCTTTGCTTTAGCCAACAGAAGGAATGTCCCCTGTATGCCAGAAGGATTATCCAACAGGGGGATTGGAACTACATGCAAGTGTCTGTGATGACTGGGAGAATAACTTCGAAAGGTATTGTTATCATTTTAGCTCTTTAGGTGTGAATGAAGTCAAATATTCGCAGACTAACTAAAACATGATGGATTTTGACACTGGGCTCTGGTATTGTGAATACAAATCAAGCTAAGGCCAACTTTGTTATTGCCATCCAAACAATTAATCTATTTATATTTTTTCCAGTCCTGTGATCTGTCTGGATGGCAGCCCTGTTGTGTCAAAGGAGCTGCAAAATGAGGACATTTCATGGTATGTTGATTTTTTTCTGTCTTTGACCCTGAAAGAGCCTATAATTCACCTACAAGCTACTATTTTAAATCAGTGCAAAGTATATCTTTGAGTATAGCTTAATGAATACTTTCCCAGTGCGATTTGTTAACCCCAGAGCTGACTTAAGACATGTTTTTTACACATACAGCCTTTCAAGCAACATGAATTCTAGAGCTAATTATGAAAAAGAAGTACTAACTTAGGATAAGGAATCGTTGTTAGGGCTAGAGCACTTCTAATTGTCGCCTGTTAAAATCCCCTCAGCACTGGATTAAAATGTGTCTTAAATGCAGTGTTAAGACACTTCTACAGTGTGTACAACTGTTCCGTTGACCAAAAAAACCTAGTGTCAAATAATCTATGTATGCATAAATTCACATTTCTATATTATGGGAATTATCATTAATAGCGAGGAGGATGTCTTACGATGGCTGGCAGCTCAGGTAGACGACAGCAAAGAGTTCTGCATCTGTGTGTCTAGAATGAGTCTTCTGGAACGCGGACTGGTGCTGTGGAAGCGGCAGAAGTGCAGCTCTCCAGTCAACCGCTTGAAGGTGACGTTCATGGGAGAAGCTGGAGTTGACACTGGTGCATTGCGGAAAGAGTTTTTAACAGGTCAAGATCATAACTCACAGATAAAAATTTAATTCATAATGTTTCTTCAGTGTCTTCCTCTTTTTGAGCAGTGAAAGTTGCCACCTAAAAAAATAAAGATTTCCCCATCATTAATCTAGAGATGATTGCTGGCATAGAGACGCGACTGTTTGAGGGAGAGGATGGCAATGGAAAAATGCCAAAATACTCTTTAAATGACCTTGACAGTGGCCTATTCCGGTACGTTTCTGTTACCAACAATATCTTGCAGTTGCATGATTCTGCATCCACATATAATCATACTGTGGTCAAACTGTAAGTCTTAAATGTTTTTGCTTTTTCCTTTATTTGCTGTCATTTCAGAGTTGCTGGGGAAATATTTGCTGTAAGCCTTGCACAAGGTGGCCCAGCACCAAAGTTTTTACAAGAACGGTGCTATCATTTTCTTTTGACTGGAAACTTGGAAAACATTACCAAAGATGATGTACATGATCTGGAGTTTTCTTCATTGATCAAGATGGTATGTTGCATGACAAATTATTATATCCTCAAATGTTATTGTGCACATTAATGATACAGAGAAAAAATCCGGTTGACTTTGTAGAACTCATTAACATCTATAACCCTTTGTTTTAGGGACACTTAATAATTCAATTTAAAGACCTCAATGGAAGAGACAGCTCTGAGATCCAGAGGTGTACAGTGGGGAAATGATATATAATAATCCAATTTTATTTGTATTGTACTTTTTAAGGATCTCAGCACACTTAATTACACTACCAGGTCCAAAATGAAATAATGAGAAAATAAAATATGGAATAAACTAAAAGAATAATAGTGAGAAAACTGTAGAGGAAAAGGCTGAATTGATTGACATTCATTGACAGCATATAGTTCAGATACTGTCTTTAAGATGTCAGTTTGTGGTGGAATTTGATCTAAAATTTTCTTCTTAATTTCGTCAGGTTGAAGAAACCTCAGACTTGCCATCTTGCACTGAACAAATTCTCAACTGCGGTTATACAGGACCTATCAACGAGGAGAACAAAGACAAAATAATAAGGTTAAAATTGTATTTTGATATGCTGTTTTACTTTATATAAAAATTCTATTCAATATACTTTGGATTGCAAAAATGTTTTATACAGTCAAATTCCACAATATTAAATGTATTATAAAATCAGAATCTTTTTTATGCTCACCTGTCCTGCATCCTTTACTGTCCCTCTATACCTAAAAATAACATCACACCATTGAAATAATTACCTAATTTTCAGAATTTACTTAAAGGGACTCTAAGGAAGTTTAACAGCAAATAAATGTATAGAGCTGCAAAATGTCTTCCTCATACATGATCCAGCAATGTCCTGGTCAGTAAAAAGAGCCCTGGCCTTTTCATCGTGGTTGCCTCTATATGCCTGTAAAATAACTTTATAAATTATTTTTAGTTATTGTTCAGGTCGAAAAAGCAGCGCTCCCTCAGCGCCTCCTAGAGGCAGCCTAGTGTGTGACGACGTCATGCGCGTTCATGTTCTACCGCTGCTGCAGCAAAAACTGTGTAGGGAGGTGTTTTGTGAAATTTTTACCCAGGATCTTAGTGGATCGGCACACACAATATAAAAGGAAGAAAGAAAGGGACACCAGACTGCTTATCGTGCTAGAATATGTGTCATCTTTATTATTCCGCCACACAGATGCAGTTCAGCAAAAGCAGAGCAATACTTTTTCAAACAAATACACTGATTTATGCTAGAATACGGTGTCCCTCTCTATTCCCCACATAAACAGCAGCAAAGCAATGCTTCATCAAACAGGCATTAAGTTGTCATCACAGCATCTCACCTTTGACACTTGAGAGTGGAGAGCCAGTCATCTCCTCTCGGTCAGATCTGTTAACTTAACGCGGCCGGGCAATCGTGCACAAATCCCACGGCAGACTCTCATCAGCTGGACAGCTCCATCTTCATTTATGCAGCATACAGAGGAGGCGCGTGGGAAGCAAAGCGGGCCCGTGCTTCGCTCCCAGGCTGCCCCCCCGCCTTATCAGTCCGTCCGGCCCCAAAACAAGTTTTAGAGACCGAACAAACTGCAGCTGTTTCATGGGAGCTGTCCAGCTGAAGATCCAAACTCCGTTCCTTGTGAATGTTTATCATTATACAGCAAGCAGAGGATAATATTAAGAACATTGCAGAACATTATACACAGGTGACTCGAGGACACCAAAAAGATTTTACCCATCAGGAGGGGTAGCGTTGGAAGCATGGAGTCTGCTCAGACACCCCTCTGGAGCCTGTCTACAGCACTTATGTTCCAGGTCTGAGGGCATCACTCAGCAAATGCAGCAGGTGCACCGAGCTGGCTGATCTCAGTGTCCCTCTACCTGCTCCCCTCCCTGCTCTCCTCAGAAACGTCTGAATAATCAGTTGGACTGGATTCCTCAAAAGAAACATAACAAGTTTTACATGTTAATGTGATGAAATGCATGTTTTATATAAACTTCACTGAAACAAGCCATAAAGTGTTTTGGTAATGGTTCTGTATTTACAATGACAAAAACAATGTTGGTAATACTTCTTTACCTGGATGCAAAATACGAACAGAGGTGGGTAGAGTACACAAAAGTTGTACTCAAGTAATAATAGCAGTACCTATACTTGAGTAAAAATAGCTGTCAAAAATGCTACTCAGTGAAAATGGTTTTGGTAAAAAAGTTGCTTGCGTACTGTGTAACATCTGCTTTTAAAATATCAGACAGACCTAAGCATGACATTCTTGGTAAATTCAGGTATTTATTATAAAGTAAAACAAAATAAATTTATTACAAAAAAAAACTATTTTTGAGCAGAGGAAACCCTTCTCCAAGTAATTTGTTGAAATCTAAAACTAATACAGTAGGTATTAATATATCTTACAAGGTAAAATGTACTTCCAGTGACCATTTATGGTGTTTACTGTATATTCACTTGACCTCAAATTGAAACAAAAAGCTCATCATTCAGATTACATTAAAAATTATTTGTAGAAACAGGAGATTTCCTGTAATAAAGTGTAGATCTGTGTCTGGTTTATTGTGGGTTAAAACATTTTTTATTATTTGGCTTCGTACTTGATTCACTTTGCTACAAATGTGCCCATGTATCATATCCTACAAATACACTAAAATTGATTTGGTCTAAATATCTTCCATCACATTTATTACCTCAGTCGAAGTTATGCGTGCAAAGCTGTAAATTGTCGAGTACAGAGCTGACTTAAGTTGTTTATGATCGCCTGCGAGTGCACGTACAACATGCACGCCTCATGCACGAGCTTACTGTTAAGACTGCAGTTACGCGTTTGGCCTGATGGGACAATCGCGAGCACAAAATTTCAAACTTCCTTAGAGTCCCTTTAACTACTAATAAATGGGGGAACCCTGTACATGACATGACAGTTTTTCTTTTGTATCCATATGAAGAGCAATTGTTCTCCACCAAGCTGCAAGACGAACACTCATGTTGAGGCAGCTTCGTGAGGGACTGCAACTTTATGGCCTAATAGGTGTCATGGAAAGGAACAGAGCAGTTTGCCGTGACCTCTTTGTAGCTGGTGATGAAGAAAAAGTAAGTTACCATGATGTCTTGAATAAAAGGCATGTTGGTGCCACTCTGGTTCTAAGTACAGCAGGCTTGATTGAAATAATCTTATATTTTAGATAGATAAAATTAGTCTAATTTACATCAATATTTTTCTTTTTCATGAATGTGTTTTTCAGGTGGACTCCTACTACATAGTGTCGCACTTGGCCCCAACAATGAGTGAAAGTGGTACACTGAAGAATGCAAGAGAGGCACAGATCTTAAACAACTTCCAGGATTTCCTGCAGGAGCTCGAAGGCAAGTGTTTACACCGCAAGAAGAAACAGGGAGATAAATGTCTGAGACTAAACAATTTTTATGAAGAATAAACAGCATAAGACAAACAATTATAACAATGGAGAGAGGCACAAGGAAGTGTTCACACCGAGAAGAAACGCTAAAAGCGCAACACAAGTCGTTTTCCTATGATACAGCGTGTGTGACCAATGTTCAAGCATCTTTTAGATGTTTTGGACACACGTAGATGCTGAAAAGTTACATTATTTTCAACTTTTTTAGCGTCAAACGCCGGTAGCACCATTTGTCATTGCCCAAAGCAGCCAATCAAATCCTCCTTTTGCTTTTGTTGTGACAGGGCAATTTCACGGGAGTTACGAGCGACAGACAACAATGCAATCCAAAGAAGAGAAATTTATCCTTATATTATTTAAGTACGAATAATTATACAACACAAGAACACATCAATACTTGAACAAACACACGAGGAGACACGCATGAAGCTGTGTGAGCAACAACTTCACATTTTGTCTTTACTGTTTGCTAGGTTACGTATGCACCCCCACTCCACAGGCACTCCTTACGGTTTTTTTTTTTTTTGTCTAGCGCGCATTGAAATAGAGTTGTAAGCATCTTTGAAGCATCCATGTCTCATCTTGGTGTTGTCGCCCCCTAAGTGTGCTTAGGAAAGCATTCTGACACTCTAAATTTACTGTTAAATTGTTACCTTCCACTTATTCAGCTATTTTAACATTGTCTCATTATGAATTTCCTCAGATGGAACTGCAGGGGATGAAGATGCACTCACTGTTCCGGACGTGATGCAGTGGTTGACAGGACAGTCACACAGACATCTACTTCTCTCGAATAGAGAGAGTTTTACGGTCACTGTCCACTTTGACCATACATGTGTGGAACGGATGTTAGTGCCTGTACACAGACAATCACATTTCCCACTGTACATTTTCTTGACTACTGTGATTTCAAGGCAAATATGGAAACAGCTGTCAAATGTGGCGCAGGCTTTTATAGAATCTGAGACATGGGGTTACCTTTTATGTTCAGCGTTATAACAGAAAAGTATGTTTATGTGCTCAGGTCTGTTTGATTTTAATATGCAATGTTTTCCCAACTACAAAAAAAAATCTAAACATTTTGCTTGACATATCCACTCATTTACTTTTGAAAAATTTTTGCATAGCCACAAACTTGTTTAATCCAGTTCAGTTTGTCATTTTAAAATGCACTTACAATTGACACTCATTTGATATTCAGTTGTTATACTCTCTTCCTGTGATATGCAAAAGGAAAAAAATAAAGTCACAATACAAACACTTCATGCTTTTGGAGTTTAACTGCAGGAACATAGTCTTTGCACAAGATCAAGTGTCTGAATATAAAGCTCCCGATGACTCAGTGTCGATGTCATGGGATTTATTAATCCCCGAAGGATGGCAAGGTTCAGGTCTGACAGCGGGCAAGGGATCTCTGACACTACCACTCCATCATCTGGGTCAGCATCGACACATTGTTCCATGAAAAGAGCCTCCAATAGCTGAAAGACAGGTAACAGCAAGTTAGACCAATACTGCTCAGAGATAAAGCTTGTCCAGTAGCCCCACCTTAATGTCAGCTCCCTCTTGGGGGAGCAGACACCCATTGCTGACAAAATAATGGAAATACAAATATTAGCCTGCTGCAACAGTCAATTTTGGCTCAAATTAAAGCCTTGGATAATTGAAATGGGATAAGTATTCCCCATCATAAAGTGCTAGAAATAATTTCTTACATTAATATTTTAAAGACATATGGTTGCAAGCTAAAGAATCATATTTTCCTACCTTTCCTTGTTGAATAATTAATGACTGCCAAGGTTTGTACTTTTTTTAACCATTTATGCAGTCTTATGACTTGATTTTACATAATTTGGCCAGCAGGAGGTTTCACTTTAACAGTAAACAGTTGGTTGTGGTCATTATCAACTTGAGATGACCGGAGGTTTAGGTAATAAATAACAGGGGAAAGGGAAGCAGAACCCATGTTGAGTTAAGAAACTGGCCTATAACATCTGGATGACCTTCCACCATAATTTTAAGATACATGTCTGATGTTGGCAAGATTCTACTGCATAAAGGGGCTGAAGATTTTAGATTTAACTTGCTTGAGACAGAACTTGAAACATCTAAAAACAATCATAACATTTTTTTTTTAAATTTTGTTGAGTCAGAAGAAAGATAAAAATTGATACTGCATACATAACAGTGTGATATTAGCTGTATCATCACGTGTTAAAATAGATAGGTAGGCAATTACCTGTGACTGCATGGTGTTTAGGCCCTGCTCAGGTTCCACAGTGTTACCTCTTCAGAGAGAAGAAGACAGTTTAAGTATTAACAAGACAGCTCCACCAGTCTCCCCTGATTAGCAAGACAAATTATCGTGAATCTTAACAACTGATACTGATCATCACACCAGCAAGTGTAGTGCACCTATAGACGCCGCATTGGCCGTATCAGTCCGTCGCTTCGTCATTTTTGAGCCGGGCAGCCCCGTAAACTAACACTAGTAGCCTATGGAGTATAACTTTTGTAAATCTCAACTAATGTCAGTTACTCACTCAGTGCTTTACCTTGCCTTTAGACAGTCTTTTCTGACATGAAAGCAAAGTTAAATTCTTCTTTCCAAAGCACCAGCTTCCCTTGACAAAAAAAAACAACGATTTTACCCCCGCAGAACACGGCTGCTGCTGGTCTCCTGCCGCTTCGGTCGGTTCGTTTGTATCACTTCGGTAAATCCGAACTAACCCGTTCAAACACCGAAATCACAAATTCCCACAATTACACTTTAACCGGGCTTTTATTCTTCATGTGACCGCAGCATTAGGAAAGGCAGTGGACCAACACCTCCCGTTCTCCATGAGTTAAATAGCTGTTTTTTCAAGGGAAGCTGGTGTTTGGGAGAGTTTTAACAAACAACATAACTAAGACGTTGACATACGATTCAGCGGTCAATGTGGCGTCTATGTTTATAATGGACAACTTAACAGGACATAGCAAGTTGGCTAATGCTGTCTACAGTAAAAGCTAACTGTTAGCAAAACCTTGCTTTTACTTCATCTATAACTTAACACAACAAAACAAAATGTTTCACAAAAAGACACTGAATGTGATAAAATACTTATATCTAATTCCTTTTTGTTGTTGTAGATGGTCGTTGTTGGTCTTCTTCGTGGTGTCGTCTTTCTGTAAACTATCCTCTTTGCTAAAGCCAGGTTCGCTTTGAGCCCCAGCTACGTATACACAACTTCCAGGGCACTCCGCTGATGAGCTGTGTCAATCAAAAACTAACTAGCCAATGGGGACGATCTCCTGATAAAGCCCGCCCACCTGAGAGGATTGTGCCAGAACTGCAAACAAAAAGTCAGGGAGCGCAAACGAGAGAGAGTTGCAGAGAAAATGCAAAACTGAGAGTCGGATCAAAAGTCTGACCGGAGAGAGAGAAGCAGTGGGAACCGTAAACAGAAGAATACATTATTAGAAGAGTAAAAGACCAATGCTTTACGCAATTAGACAAATAATTTGATTGCAAGTTATAGTTTTTTTGTTTTTAATAGTTTCATTTTCTCTCAAATTCCCTATTTTTGTTTGACACTGCAGAAGTTTTGTTTGTTTCTATTGGCACAAAAATGATTCCATAGCTGGAGAGCTGCTGCTGTGACTGCTAAAAATACAGCAGACACAATAACGGCAGGTTCTGGGACTGGAGCTGGAACGGGCTCACGGACTGGAGCTGGAACGGGCTCACGGACCTCGGCGGCGTCGCTGTCTGCGGTGAGTCGGCAGAGGAGGCTCATGTCTTCAAGGATCAGTCCCCGGGGAACAGAACGCCAACATTGTGTCGACGAATGCGGACCGCTGCTCTGAGTCGTCCTCTTGCTGGGATGTTGCATCGGCCGACGCTGCCAGACAGGGAGAAACTGAACAGGCGGGCGGGGGTGCTGCATCGGTCAGCGGAGGATCCGATGAGGAAGCAGCGGCCGTGCAGGCAGACGGTGAAGGTGCGGCGCTCCGCTCCCCGCTCCCGGGAACAATCCCGGCAGCGCAGCGGGACCTCCGCCGGCGGCAAGATGGTGGAGACGGAGAGGGCGGACCGATTATCCGATCCAACGCCTCCCGGCGAACCCTCTCCGCCTCGCTCCGCAGTGCGGCGAGATCCGGAGCGGAGAACACCCTCTTGAAGTGAGGGAGCACTCCAAGGATTTCCTCAGCTCCGGAGACCCGCAGAGGAAGGTGAGAAGAGGCAGCGAGTTTGGCCAGGTTGGCCCAGAGGTCCTGGTGCAGGACAGCGGTCTCCCGGGCGAGTGGCGGGTCCATTTTAAGGCCGGATCATTCTGTCAGGGATGTGTGTGGAGTATGGACCCAAACGCACACGCTGAAGGAAGGTGAAGGATGTTTATTACAGGAGGCGGTGATGATGATGACGACAGGAACAGAGAGACTGGACATCAGGCAGGAACGAGACAGCAGGGAAGGCACACAAAACATCAATAGTAAGTTACAGTTAATGATCCGGCACTGAGTGAAGGGAAGTGATGGGTAATAAAGGCAGGAGGTGAGTAGGATCAGGTGTGAATGATTTGAGACAGGTGCAGACAATGAGGAGTGAATAGGGCAGCGTGACAATATGTCACAGTCTGTGTTATCTATATGTATGCAGAACAATTATGTCCACTCAACGTCCCTTACACGGGCAGCATCAATGTTGTGACACAGAGTGAGTGAATTTTTGTCTGGTTTACATAACCATCAATAATTATTATCAATAATCTAATATTAATATAATTATTGATGAGGTTCCAGTTTAATTTATTAATATTAGGGGCACCACTTCTGTCTTAGAAGACCAGACATCCAGTCTCTTCTTGAAGGTGTAAATTCACACGCCATAGACAATAATTGTAAACATATATATCATTTAAACACAGACCACTTCTCTTTAAGCTAAGGGCAATTTATTAAGAAAATAGATTAACCTTACAGCCAAAACATTTCGTAAATAATTCCGAGCTATTCTAAAGCATGCAACTAATTACTACAGATCTTAAAAAAATAATAATATTCATTTTTTTTCAGTTTATTTAAATAGCGCCATTTCACAACAGATGTCATCTCAAGGCACTTAACAAGAAGTCATTTCAATACAATTATTCAAACATTCCAATCAGTTAAAAAGTTTCCTATTTGAGGAATCCCAGCAGATTGCGTCACTCATTGGCGTGAGGTTGGGCCCCGTTGATGCAGACTTTCCAATCACAGCAATCCTTCAGCAATCCCTCATACTGAGCAAGCATGTAGTGACGGTGGAGAGGAAAAACTCCCCTTTAACAGGAAGAAACCTCCAACAGAACCAGGCTCAGTAGGAGCGGCCATCTGCCACGACCGTCTGGGGGTTTGAGAAGACAGAGCAGAGACACAGAAGGAACAGAAGATCTGATATAGGAGAACTTTCTATGTTACAGAAAGAAAAAAGTTGATAACAGGACACAGTGGAAGTTAAGTTACTGGGAGCATCATCCCAGTCGATGCCCCCCGTCCAACAAGGTAATGCAGCCACGCAGGATACCAGACCAGGTATATCTTCTATGGAGAGAAAAACACTGAGAGAACACAAAGTTAACAGTCGAAATAACAGAATGAACTGTAATACAACTGGAGAGTCGTAGGAGAAAAACAAGTAGCAGAGTGAAGAAAATTGGTAAGTCTGTCCTCCAGCAGTCTAAGCTTATAGCAGCATAACTACAGAGCTAGCTCAGGATGACCTAAGCCACTCTAACTATAAGCTTTATCAAAAAGGAAAGTTTTAAGCCTGGCCTTAAAAGTAAACATAGTGTCTGCCTCACGGACTAAACCTGGGAGCTGGTTCCACAGGAGAGGAGCCTGATAACTAAAAGATCTGCCTTCCATTCTACTTTTATAAATCCTAGCAAATACAAGTAAACCTGCAGTCTGAGAGCAAAGTGCTCTTTTGGGAACAAATGGAACAATTAGATCTCTGATGTATGATGGAGCTTGATTATTAAGGGCTTTGTATGTAAGAAGAAGGATCTTAAATTCTATTCTGGATTTAACAGGGAGCCAATGAAGGGAAGCTAAAACAGGAGAAATGTGATCTCTCTTTTTAATATTCATCAGAACTCTTGTTGCCGCATTTTAAATCAACTGAAGGCTTTTAATGGCATTTTGTGGACTACCTGATAGTAAAGAATTACAGTAGTCCAGCCTTGAGGTAACAAATGCATGGACTAGTTTCTCAGCATCACTCCTGGACAGGATGTTTCTAATTTTAGCAATATTCCGGAGGGGAAAGAAAGAAATCTTAGAAACCTGTTTAATATGGGATTTAAATGTCAAGTCTTGGTCAAAAATAACGCCTAGGTTCTTTACGTTATTACTGGGGGCCAATTTAGATGAAATCCAGATGAAATGATTGACTAATCAGTTTCTGTTTCAGAACTTCTGGTCCAAAGACAGCAACTTCTGTCTTGTCAGAATTTAAAAGCAAAAAGTTTGGGGGCATCCATGTTTTTATGTCTTCCAGACATGCCTGTAATCTACCTAACTGACTGGGTTCATCAGGATTTATGGATAAATATAGTTGTGTATCATCGGCATAGCTGTGGAAATTTATCCCATGCTGTCTAATGATTCTACCAATTGGAAGCATATATATGGTGAAAAGAATTGGTCCAAGCACAGAACCCTGTGGAACTCCACAAGTAACCCTTGAGAGTGAAGAAGATTTACCATTTAGATGAACAAACTGGAATATATCAGACAAATATGATTTAAACCAGCCTAGTGCTGTTCCTTTGATCCCTGCAACATGTTCAAGCCTTTCTAAGAGAATATTATGATCGACTGTGTCAAAAGCAGCACTGAGATCAAACAAAACCAGAACAGACACAAGTCCATTATCTAAGGCCATGAGAATATCATTAGTAACATTCACCAGTGCTGTTTCGGTATGATGAGCTCTAAAACCTGACTGAAACTCTTCAAACAGCTTGTTACTGTTTAGATGCTCACAGACTTGATTAGCAACAATTTTCTCAAGGATTTTGTATAAGAAGGGAAGGTTAGATATAGGTCTGTAATTCACCAAGTCATCTTGATCAAGGGAAGGTTTCTTGAGTAAAGGTTTAATTACAGCTATTTTAAATTCCTGTGGTACGTATCTGTTTACTAAGGATAGATTCATCATATCCAAAATTGGGCCGGGAACCAAAGGGAACACTTCCTTAAATAATTTGGTTGGAATTGGGTCCAACATACAAGTTGAAGGTTTAGATGAGGCTAATTTTCTTATTTTCTTTTCTTAACTTTTTCTTAGTTACTTTATCTACACAGCCCCTGGAGTTTCTGTATTGGACCGGATCTCTTCTTGGATTACTTTTTTATGGACTTATCAACATGGCTTTTTGCTCAGCTGAGGATTTTGAAAAACTGCTCCACAGAATTGAGGGCATTGAAATGAAGCTACGTCGTCTGGAAATTAATTTTGATCTCCACGCTGATTATGGACAAAATGACACAACTTTACCGTTGAATACAAACAGGGAACAGCCTATCAGCCCGGTGTTACATCGGTCTAACCGTGTCACAGAGAGTCCCTACAGGTGTCTGAGCGGCAGAACTCCGCACTATAATGAAGACTGGCCAGCATTAAAACACATGGAATCATCATCTCCAGCCTGTTCTCCGAGGAAGAAAAAACAAAAGAAACTCCGGCACAGAGAAACCTCTGAACCCAGAACTGCCGCTTCTGCTAAAAGTAAACAAAAGAGGTTTCAGCCAAAAACAAGAGATAATTCTCCACCTGGAATCCCGCTGAAAAACAGATTCGCAGCCTTGAGTTCCCTGAAAGATGACGCAGCCCCCGGAACCAGTCAAAGCCACCAGGTGAAACCCAGCCACATCAGCCAACAGTTTATAGCTGTTACAAAAATGCAGTGAGAGAAATATCAGAAAAAATCCCTAAAATCTTGGAACAACATCCTGCTTTGGAAAAGCTCGTCATTCACGCTGGATCAGCAGATATCGCGATGAGACAATCAGAGATTCTGAAGAGAGACTTTTCTGATCTCCTACAGAGACTTGATGGACTTAACGTAAAAATCCTCATCAGCGGACCAGTCCCTGAAGGGAATGATGAAAGATTTAGCACACTCCGCATGCTCCATAAATGGTTGAAGAAACAATCAGCTGAGAAGTCGTTCACATTTATTAATAATTTCAAAGTATTTGGAAGTGCTAATCATCTGTTCAAAGAAGGGATGCGTTATCTGAACAAGGCCGGAGTAAGGCTCTTAGCAGCAAACATTTTTTCTTATCAAAATCAGAAAGCAAAACACTTGCTCCCAAAAGCTGACCTTGAGGCGCCCATGGATATCAGAGAACAAAAACAGCAAGTCATGATGACACCACAGGACCGAACAGATAAACAACTATCAGAGATTAAGTCTTCATCTTCCTGTGACTCAGCCACATCAAATGAGTCTCCATTTAGAAACTTTACAGACAGACTGACCGAGCAAATCCAATTTGGGACACAATTAACACCTAAACTTAGACAACACCAAAAGCCTGGGACTAGTGTCAATAAGCCTCGGAGCTTCCCCCAACTGATTATTACAGATATTTGATATTTGAGGGAACCGGGCAATAAATCCACCCCTACCGTCTCCCAGAATTCGCCTGGCACCCCTGAGGCTATATCACTGATTATCAGCAGCAGGAAACATAAACCGTTAACCACACGCTCTCATATTAAACAAAATCTCAAATTGATAACCTGTCAGAAGGTTCAGCTGCCCATCATCACAATACTTAAGTTAGCTTTATTAAACATTAGATCTCAATCCGGGAAGTCTTTTCTTATCAATGACTTCATCACTGAGCATAATTTACATGGCCTTTTTTTAATCAGAAACTTGGCTAGATGAAAATAACGAAACAACTTCATTTATAGAATCTAGTCCTCCAAATTACAATTTCTTAAGCGAGAACAGAAAACACAGACGAGGTGGAGGTGTAGCCACCATCTTTCACAACTCAGTGAAGTTTAAAAAGGTAACTCTGGGCACGTTTGATTCTTTTGAATACCTAGCCACCCAGATAAACGAGCCTAACAAAGCTTTATTTCTAAGTTTATAAAAACCACCAAAACTTAACTCTAACTTCTTTAAGGATTTCAATGACCTTCTTTCTGTTATATGTATCGACTATGACCAACTAATCATTGTGGGGGACTTTAACTTCAATACCGTCAACCCCCAAGATAGACAAGCAAAAACATTAGATGATACTCTCCACAACTTCGGGCCTGATCCAGCATGTCAAACAACCAACACACAATAAAGGACACACTCTGGACTTAATTATCAGCAAAGGTTTAAATATTTCCAACATCTCTGTAATTAATATTGCGTTATCTGACCATTTCTGTATTTTCTTTGAAAGTACCATCTCTGCTAAATTATCCAGCCACAGTAAGACCACTATAAAAAAGCGTTTTCTAGGGGACAGTTCAGTAGAAACCTTTAAACGTATTTATCCTTTCACCACATCCCCCTCATCTCCCAACTTAAACTCAGTAAATAAGTTGGTAGATAATTTCCTTGCGAAAACCTCAGACATCATAAATTCCATTGCTCCAACTAAAGTGAAAGTAGTTTCAGGTAGAAATAAGTCTCCGTGGACAAGTAATCCACTTGTTGTAACTACTAATAATAAATATTTGTTGTCTGGTTTTCTTAGCATCAATAATTATAATCAATAATTTAATATTAATATAATTATTGATGACGTTCGAGTTTAACCTGTTTATTAAAGATTTCGGGGCACCAATCTCATAAATGAGATAATTTTAATTAAACCACGCTGTCAGTCTTCTCAATTGGCGCGATCGGTTCACAAAGGAAGACAAAGGAAGACCGCGTGGCAATTCAACAAAGGCTAGTTTAATTAGCAATGGTGGCTTGGACAAAGGAAACAAGGGCGACGGAGAAAGGGGATCAACTGAGGCCTTGCGACCTGTCTAAACAGACACGTGCCGACCGCAGCGGACAATAAACAAACAAGGAAATAATACAATATAATATACTGCTTCTGGTTGCAACCAAAGTCAAATAATAAAACACAAAAAGCATGCACATTCAGGGTCGGTGTACGGCGACAGACGACCAAGAATAATAGTGGTTAACCAGTTAACAAACTTATTTTAACCAACAGAAAACGGATGTTAACCGTGGGCGTCTCCTCACAGGCACCGCTCTGGGACCAACAGAGACGCTGATTTCAATATTTGCGCTGCTTTTATCCACTCTGTGATGTCATCACTGGCCACAGACCAATGAGAATGGGTCGAGGGCAGCGCAATGGGTGCTGGGAGATGCAGTTCGTTCAGTGGAAGGATGCTGGGAGATGCAGTTCGTTCAGTGGAAGGATGCGGGGAGATCCAGTTCGTTCAGTAAAGGCCATAGCCTCAACACACTGGTACGTAGTGAAAAAAGAGTGTCGACGAGCCGAGAGAAAATGGCGGAAAACTCGACTCCAGGTTCACTGTGAGATCTACAAAGAGAGACTGAATAGATATCAGCTAACTATAAAAGATGCTAGGGAATCGTTCTTTTCTGAAATCATCAACAGAAACATTAATAATGCACAGACTCTATTTGCAACAGTGGAAAGAGTAACTAATCCTATAGTGACAGTAGCCCCTGAACTAAACTCTACCAGGGCCTGCAATGAATTTGCCAGCCTTTTCACTGAAAAGATTCTAACAATTAGACGGTCAATCTGTACCTCAATATTTAACCCACAACCAGTGCCATCCCCAATCAACAACAATGTAGAGAAAATGTCTGAATTCCACGAATTAAACCGGAACAGCCTTGAAAAAAATCATTATCCAATTAAGCTCCTCCTCCTGCTGTCTTGATATCATACCCACAGCTTTTCCAAAGAAAGTTCTTCCTGTTATTGGGTCTGATCTTGTTCAAATAGTGAACTCATCACTGCTATCAGGTGTCTTCCCTCAGGCTTTAAAAACAGCAGTTATTAAACCACTGCTAAAGAAGAGAAATCTGGACAACAAGTTAATGCAGAACTACAGGCCAATCTCTAATCTTCCATTCATCAGTAAGATTATTGAAAAAGCTGTGTTTCAGCAGTTAAATGGCTTCATAACAATGGCAAACCGTTTTGATGTTTTTTAGTCTGGTTTCCGTGCTCACCACAGCACCGAGACTGCCCTCGTCAAAGTATTCAATGACATCCGCATAAATACAGACTGTGGAAGAACCACAGTGCTGGTTCTGTTGGACCTCAGTACAGCATTTGACACTGTTGATCATTATATTTGTATTGGAACGACTGGAGAGCTGGGTCGGACTCTCTGGTACAGTACTTGGCTGGTTCGAGTCTTACCTAAAGAACAGGGACTTCTATGTTTCAATAGGAAACTTTTCATCAGAACGAACAGAAATCACATGTGGGGTGCCCCAGGGCTCCATCCTGGGGCCCCTCTTATTTAATATCTACATGCTCCCACTAGCCCAGATTATAACAACCAATAACATTAGCTATCATAACTACGCGGATGACACTCAGCTCTACATTACAATGTCACCAGGTGACTCTGAACCCATTCAAACCCTAAATCAATGCATTGACCAAATAAATGGATGGATATGGCATAACTTTCTTCAGCTGAATAGAAACAAAACTGAAGTGATTATTTTTGGACCCAAGGAGGAACGATCAATAGTCAGCACACAGCTTCAATTAATACAGCTAGAAACTACTGATCAGGCTCGAAACCTAGGTGTAGTAATGGAACCAGACCTGAACCTCCAGGGTCACATAAAGGCAATAACAAGGTCAGCGTTCAATCACCTGAAGAACATCGCTAGGATTAAAGGACTGATTTTGCAACACGACCTAGAAAAACTCATCCATGCATTTATCTTTAGTCGGATTGATTACTGCAACAGCATCTTCACAGGTCTGCCTAAAAAGTCAATCAGACAGCTGCAGCTGATCCAGAACGCTGCCGCTCGCGTCCTCACTAGAACCAGGAAAGTAGAGCACATCACCCTAGTTCTAAAGTCCTTACATTCGCTCCCTGTAGCTCAGAGAATATACTTCAAAATACTCCTACTAGTTTATAAATCATTACATGGCTTAGCACCAAAATATGTTGAAGACCTGTTGTCACGGTACCAACCACCAAGACCACTCAGGTCCTCCAACTCTAGCCTACTAAACATCCCTAGACTCAGAACTAAACATGGAGAAGCAGCTTTCAGTTTTTATGCTCCCCTTATCCGGAATAAACTTCCTGACGAGTGTAGAGATGCTGAATCTCTGAACTGCTTTAAATTGAGACTAAAAACCCATCTGTTTGGAATTGCCTTCGAGAAAATGCTTGATGTCATATGTATGAAATGTGTTCATGCTCTCTTGCTTTTTTTTATCTTTCTCTTGCTTTATTGTGTATCATGTGTAATGTGTGTTTCTTTTTTTTTTTTTTTTAAATCACCAAATCATGTAAAGCACCTTGAATTACCCTTCTGTTGAAAGTGTGCTATACAAATAAAATTGCCTTCCCTTGCCTAATATTTTTGATAATTCCGAAAGCTCGACGGAATCAAAACAGCCTAAGCACAAATGAGGTTCTACAGTTCTTTCCGATGCTGCATCATTTACTGAGGAAGAAGTAATCATGTTTGGGAGGATGCCAATGATTTTATTTTTAATAGAATTAATTTTATTTATGAAGAATCCCATAAAATTATCACTGCTTAGAGCTGGGGGAATAGTTGGCTCAACAGAGCTATGACTGTGTAAGTTTGGCAAATCTACTAAAAAGAAACCTAGCATTGTTTTTATTCGCCTCTATTAATGATGAAAAATATGCTGTTCTACCTTGTCGAAGGGTCTTTTTATACAGCAGTAGACTGTTATTCCAGGTTAAATAGGAATCCTTTAGGCGTGTAGAGCTCCATTTTCTTTCCAACTTCCTAGTATTCTGCTTTAAAGTACGCAACTCTGCGTTAAACCAAGGAGTCAGCCTCCTATGGCTAGCCACTTTCTTTTTTAAGGGGGCTACACTATCTAATGCCAAACGCAATGAGGAAGTAACGCTGTGAACCAGACCATCAATTTCTGAAGGGTTAGAGATAGAATTGCTGCCATCCACTGTGTTACTATGAGACACTGAGGAAAGTAAGAATGGAACAGAATCTTTAAAAATTGTTACTGCATTGTCTGATAAAGCTCTACTATAATGAAATTTTCTTTCAGATTTAAGATGGTCAGTTAAAGTAAATTCAAAAGTTATCAAGAAGTGGTCAGACAGGACCGGGTTATGTGGGTGGACTTTTATTTCCTCACATTCAATACCTTATGTCAGTACAAGGTCCAAAGTGTGTTTGCCCAAGTGGGTCGATCCCTGTACTTTTTAAGTAAAGCCAATTGAGTCTAAAATAGCATTAAAGGCTGCATTTAGGCTATCACTTTCAGTATCCACATAAATATTGAAATCCCCCACTATAATGACCCTATCAGTATTTAATACTAAATCAGATAAAAAATGTGAGCTCTGATCCAAGGATTGAGAGTAAGGGCCTGGTGGACGATACAAAACCACAAACAGAAATGGTCTTAATGTTTTGCAACTTGGATGAGGAAAATTAAGGGTTAGATGTTCAAAAGAACTGTAGCTATCAATTGGTCTTGGACTAATTAGTAAATCAGAACGAAAAATGGTTGCAACTCCTCCTCCTCGCCCAGTATTTCTAGGAATGTGAAAATTTAAATGACTGGAAGGAGTTGACTCATTTATACTGACATAATCCTCCTGCTGCAACCAGGTTTCTGTGAGACAAAGGAAATCAATGTGATTATCACAAATCAAGTCATTTACTAACAAAGTCTTTGAGGAGAGAGATCTTATGTTTAATAAACCACATTTAATAGATTTATTTTTCTGTTAAGTCAAAGTCATATTTATCTTTATGAGATTTCCATAGTTTGCTATTGTTGGCTTAACTTTTAATCCATTTAATTTTGGCCGTGGGCAAGACACTGTTTCTATAGGGTAATGGGTGGGTAACAGTACAGAAGCAGCAGAGAGGTGGGTTAAACTACGACTCTGCTTCCTGGTCTGGACCCTGGGTTGTCAGTGTTTTGGAGGACTAATAAATTCGGCCATATTCCTAGAAAGAAGAGCTGCTCCATCCAAAATGGGATGGATGCCGTCTCTCCGGATCAGACCAGGTTTTCCCCAAAATGTTTGCCAGTTATCAATGTAGCCCACATCGTTTGCAGGACACCACCTAGACAACCATTGATGGAATGACAGCATGCGCCTAAACATGTTGTCACTGGTCCGATCAGGCAGGGGACCAGAAAAGATTACAGAGTCCGACATTGTTTTGGCAAACTTACACACCGAAGCAACACTAATTTTAGTGACCTCCGATTGGCGTAACCGGGTGTCATTACCGCCAGCGTGAATAACAATCTTACTGTATTTACGCTTCTCTTTAGCCAGCAGTTTCAGGTAGGATTTGATGTCGGCCGTTCTGGCCCTGACAAGCATTTGACTATGGTCAATGGTGTCTCTAATGCCACGTTTCTGACTAGTGGGTGTGTCGCTGAGTGGGGAAAATCTGTTAGAAACGCGGACCGGTTGGTGGTGGCCCGTGGGCTGGGTCCTAGAACTATAATTCCTATGTACCGTCACCCAGCCGGCCTGAGGTCCTGGCTACGCGGGCTCTACCGGAGGACGGCTAGGGGGTTCTGTCCTTGTTGGCTCCGCGCTGGCTAATGGGCTTCGGCTATCAGCTGGTTTTTCAACAGCGCAGAGCCGTGCTTCTAATTCTGATACCCTCGCCTCCAAAGCTACAAAAATATTACATTTATTACAGTTACCATTATCACTAAAGGAGGCAGGGAAGTAACTAAACATCTGACAGAGAGAGCAAGAGAGAAGAGAAGGGTTAGAGACAGGAGAGAGAAGAGTAGCCATAGCCGCAATGAAGCTAAGCTAACTGAGCTAGCGAGACCTTACCACCCCAAGAAAAGCTGTGTGAAACACAAGGAATTCCCAAAACGTAAAGTACACCACCACAAAACATGTGTTTTAGTGTCCTTTTCTTTTTTAAGTAACCTAGAGAGGCCTCAGCACAGAGAAAATAAGATCAATTTAAAAGAGTCTGAACACCAAACAGCTTACAAGGAGTGCAACAGCAACAACAGGAAATGACACAATACGGCTTACCCCGTCACGTTAAAATGTGAAACTTAAACACAATTAACATGAAATTGGAATCAGGGGACAAACAGACTGCTCAGGTCTTGTTCACGGAGGAAGGTGGCCCTAACTCCAAGGGGGCTCAAGCCACAGATAGCCTAGGAGGCAAAGGGTCGTAAAACTAGTTTTGGCTAAATGGAGGCCACAGCTTTAACTAACAGACAAGGGAACAATGAAGTTAAACTTCAGAGCAAGAAAGAGCGAATAAAAGAGAAAAATAAAGAAAGCGTGGGATTATGACGCAATCTGCTGGGATTCCTTAAATAGGAAACTTTTTAACTGATTGGAATGTTTGTATAAATGTATTGAAATTACTTCTTGTTAAGTGCCTTGAGATGACATCTGTTGTGAATCGGAGCTATAAATAAACTGAATTGAACTGATTTCGCTCAGGATAAAAACCAGTTTCAAACACAGCAAATACAGCTCAAACTAATGCATGCGGCGACGCTAAATGAGCCAACAAGTTCAACACTTAAAGACACTTTAAACCAACAATGAACAATATCTAACTCGTTAAAACTCTATTTTCCCTATTTATCTGCCCAGACACAAGATAAGCATAAGGCAAGGCAAGGCAAGGCAAGGCAAGGCAATTTTATTTGTATAGCACACTTTCAACAATAGGGTAATTCAAGGTCCTTTACATGATTGGGTGATTTAAAAATAAAAACAAAACAAACAGACATGGGATACAACATTGGACATTAAAAGTAAAATTAGCAAATTAGCATGAAACACACATTACACATGATGCACAATAACACATGATACACAGTAAAGCAAGAGAAAGATCAATATAGCAAGAGAGCATGAACACATTTCATACATATGACATCAATCATTTACTCAAAGGCAATTCTAAACAGATGGGTTTTTAGTCTTGATTTAAAGCAGTTCAGAGTTTCAGCAGCTCTGCACTCGTCAGCAAGTCTGTTCCAGATAAGAGGAGCATAGAAACTGAAAGCTGCTTTTCCATGTTTAGTTCTGAGACTAGGGATGTTTACTAGGCTAGAGTTGGAATACCCTAGTGGTCTTAGTGGTTGGTACCTTGACAACAGGTCTTCAACATAATTTGGTGCTAAGCCATGTAATGATTTACAAACTAGTAGGAATATTTTGAAGTCTATTCTCTGAGATACAGGGAGCCAGTGTAATGACTTTAGAACTGGGGTGATGTGCTCTACTTTCCTTGTTCTAGTGAGGACGCGAGCAGCAGCATTCTGGATCAGCTGCAGCTGTCTGATTGACTTTTTAGGCAGACCCGTGAGGACGCTGTTGTAGTAATCAATCCGACTAAAGATAAACGCATGGATGAGTTCCAAAGAATGCGCACTGTTCAGTCTTTTGGAGCTAGAAGGGGGATGTTGAGGCTATGGCCTTTACTGAACGAACTGGATCTCCCAGCATCCTTTCACTGAATGAACTGCATCTCCCAGCATCCGTTGCACTGCCCTCAACCCATTCTCATTGGTCTGTGGGCAGTGATGACATCACAGAGTTGATAAAAGCAGCGCTAATATTGAAATCTTCGTCTTTTGGTCCCGGTGCCGTAAGGAGACGCTTTAATCCACTGCTAGCATTTTCCCCTTTTTCCGTTCAAACCTGCTGGACCAGGAAGAACTCCCCTTTTAAACTTCGAAGTGAATCGGCCGATCAAACGGACTTTCCTGTACGGGTAACCAGGTAGTCCGCTGGCCATCTGAGCTCTATGAAAACAGGCCTGAGTCCCTCAGCGCCTAAAGTCGCCTATCTTTGGTCTGGGTAGAGGAGAATAGGTCTTGACGGTTAATATCCGTTTTCTGTTGGTTAAAATAAGTCTGTCAACTTGTTAACCACTGTTATTCTTGGTCGTCTGTCGCCGTACACCGACCCTGAATGTGCATGCTTTTTGTGTTTTATTATTTGACTTTGGTTGCAACCAGAAGCAGTATATTATATTGTATTATTTCCTTGTTTGTTTATTGTCCGCTGCGGTCGGCGCGTGTCTGTTTAGACAGGTCGCGTGGCCTCAGTTGATCCCCTTTCTCCGTTGCCCCCGTTTCCTTTGTCCAAGCCACCATTGCTAATGAAACTAGCCTTTGTTGAATCGCCACGCGGTCTTCCTTTGTCCTCCTTTGTGAACCGATCGCGCCAATTGATATGGCTTGAGTTATTTATCGCATTGAGGGGGTTGATTATAATTATTGATGCTCAGAAAACCATACAACAACTTTTTATTATTAGTAGTTACAACATTAATGGTGCATCCCGTGTGAGGCCGCTAGGAAAAAAATAAATAAACCGCACACACTGAATAAACAGTTGTTCAGATTATTCGGCCAGATCGTAAAGCGATAAGGTTTGCAACTTTTCTTGGTGATTATCTTCTGCTTTTGGAGTTTGACTAAGCTGATAGAAATATTTGGCAGACGTTTTGATGGGATTAAGTGAGGAGCATTGTGCTGTTTGGGTTTTGAATGGTAATTCATCTTAACTGTGGTTTCTGATAAGTTCTGCACGTTGCCACTCAGAAGCAGCAATTCTGCTTTGTGCTGTAGTCTATGGAAGCATGGTAGTGCTGAATTAACGTGCTGATAATCAGATTAATTAAGATGCATTTTTAAATCCATTACTCAAGCTGTCCAATCTGCAATTAATTGTTCATATACTTTTCGTGCTCTTTAATGTGCATTAAAATTTCAGTGTTCCAAATTCATAAAAATTTAAATTGCTTAATCTGCATTTAAATTAATAATTCCAAATTTCAACCTGAAAGTAATCATCTTAAAAATAATTTTCAGCGTGCTGTGCAAAAGCATCCTGATTTAAATTTCAGCTAAACATTAAAAGTGCTTCACCAGCATTTAAATTAATAATTCCAAATTTCAATCTGGAAGTAATCATAAAAAAAAATAAAAAATTTTGTTTCCCAGTGTGCTGTGCAAAAGCACCCAGATTTAAATTCCAGCTATAATATTAAATTGTTTAATCTGCATTTATTCCTTATTGCTTAAGCTGCATTTGAACTAATTATTCAATTTTAAAGAAAACCCATCCTCAATTAAACGCATTTGCTCTTGGTATTTCTGAGAGAATTTGTTTTCTTTTTCAAGCATCTGATGTTTGTTTCCTTGTGTGTGTCCCAAATGTGTATTTTTGCTTGATTTTAACTACTGCTAACTCACTGCTAACCTTGATTAGAGAGAGTGAATCTGCGTTGCATTGCTTAAGTTCCCTTAAACGAAATAAGGAGTTCATATTTAACACATAGCATTCTGAAACACTATAAAGTAGTATTGTGTAAGTCACAAGTGATTTTGGCAGCTTGTGCAATTATTTATTTTGCGCACATAAACCTGTGGAATATGCAAAGAGACCAGTGCATATGTATCTGAGGTAGTTGCAAATTGGTGCGTGTTTTGCTTTTGAGCAATTGTAAACTTGGCCTATTGGCTACTTGAGATTTGGTCTCATTTTATTATCTCAATTTCTTTTTCTTTTTTAAATATTTTTCTTTTATTCTCTGTTTCTTCTGGTGCCTTAAAACATGGAAGCCTCAGGCTACCATGCAGCTGATGCTGTGGGCCCAGAAAGCGCTGGAGACTACTACCTGCAGCAGGTAGTGGGAAATCTTATTCGCCTGTCATCACAGGAAAGCGAGTACCTACACGGTTATGAAGTTGAAGCCTGTGAAAAGAGAATACAGAGTCTAGTGGGATTTATGGAAAACCCAGATAAAGAAGTGAAGGTTTCCAATGTCCCCGGCCAGCTAACGTTGTTGCTTCAACGTAGATTGCAGTTGGAAAGACACACAGCAGCACAGTTAAAGCAAGAAAGAGACACTGCTATTTTTGAGCATCACGAAGCCAAGATAGAGTTAGAAAAGAGCAAGAAAGAACCTGTCCCACCTCCCTTAGAGCAGATTCCACCCAGCCATCAGAGAGTTAAATCTCAGTGGCTGTTTTCTGATCAAGCCGGTGTCACTCCACACAGTTCAGCGAATGACCCCTCCTTTCTTTCTGAAGCAGGGAGACCTCTGGGTGAAGCTGCGACCCAACTTTCTCTGCCAGTGGTGAGTGAAGCTGCAGCACCAGACCAAGGGCTGCACCCTGCAGGCAGAGCAGAAAGAGGGGGGGCTCCCAGGGTGGACCACTATGTATCTGGCCCCCCACAGAGACCATGGGACAGGAGCATTTGGATTCCAGGTGGGCCAGATTTCCTGACACACCTTTGGACGTGAGCCAGCCCACCTGCAGAACCCTTCCTGATGAACCCTGAAGTCATGCTGTCAGGCCAGGCCATCCCTCAGGCCTGCCAGGCTGCTAGTGAGAATAGCATGCTGATACCACCAAGAACAGCAGGGGTGGCAATACGCTTAGTGGTGATGAAAGGCCAACAGCCATTGGGTAAGCGAGCGTTTTTCCAGCCACTCCCCTACTTCCTGGAACTGAACCTTGCTGTTTGCGCTACACCCATTCTTGAGTTGAACAATCGTTCAGCCTACCTATTGGTTGAAAATCCAACCCAAGTTGCAATCCCGGTGACAGCCAGAAAGCCTCTTGGCATGCTTATAGACTGCTCATTTCATGATTTTGAACTTTCAGCCCCCGTCATAGGGGATCTGCCTCTGTTCATGAATAACAAACAGTCCTCTTCAGACATGTTGTTCACATTCCCTTCCAAAATGATCACGGTAAAGCTGCACTAAGCCTTACCTGAGGAGTCCATCAGCAGCGCCACCTTAAGGCCCGAAGGTGACCTAGTGGTGTACGCGCTGACGACTCATCCAGCTGAGCGCAGAATCCTGTGGGATTTCCAGAAACTGTGGCTCCCGCTGTCACACGTCCATCCCGCTGACGCCCTCTTCTGGCGACAGATGGGAATGAAAAATGAACAGCTCAGGTATGAACCTAAACACTTTGATGTGGTGAAGATGCAGGAACATGATCCCAACTTTCACCTCATCCAGAAGCTGGTGATTAACCGTTCACCAGCAGACATGATGCTGCCACCACCAGGGGCGGCCCATAAGCTACAAGCTTGTTCTTGCAGCCTTCCTGATCTTAGGCTGAAGACAGGTCCATTGGTCTACGCCCACAACGAGCGAGGTCCGCCTCCATGGGCTGACCTAACAGACCAAAGGGGGGTCATCTTAACTCACACCCATGACTTTACTCCATGTGACCAGAAGAGCCCCAAAGCCTCATGTGAAATCTTCCAACAGGTGACATCCTGGCTTCCAAAGGCTCACATGACCGAGACCTGCACCCAAGGATGCTTATCCTGCTGCCAGCTCCATGGCTCCCAGCTGAGCAAAGATTCCTCTCAGCGAAGGGGGGTCAGATTTCCTTGGATGCACCTGAATCCAGCAGGAGACAACAAACACCTGCTGACAGTCATATGCAGCTTCATCAGAGGTGATGAAGCCCCTCCTAAACTGAATGATACAGCAGTCATGACTGCTGCTCTTTTGTTTAACCAAGGTAAGTTTCACCTCAAGGTCTCCTCCCTGGAGGCAGAGCCTGTCTCCACACCAGTGGAAAAGGGGGACCAGTAAATAGCGTTAATGGAACAGGTGCATGCTTCAAAACTCTCCTCTAGCATGCACTAACGACTAATTATATCCATAATTTTTGTTTTGTTGTATAGAAATCTGCAGACGCATAGATTAACACCTTTCAGGCTACAATAGTAACCATAAATACATTATAAGTGCATTAAAATAACCCTTTCAGGTTTTGCAGTTTCTCTCTTAAGAAGTGGTTAAGTGATGAGTGACACATTGGTATCATTTAACACAAGACTTCATTAGAGAAGCTTATTTATCTGCACACTACCTCACTAAGTGATGGTACATTTATTCTAGACGCGATTTAGAAATCCTACAGAAACTCCTTAAACAGAGACTGTTAGAAGCACAATCTAAAGCCCTTCAGGACACAAAAGTGCCTGTCAATCTACATTCTACTCTAATTAACAACACTCTGCATGCCCTGCAAGCTCTCTCAGATGTCGTAGAAAGATAAAATAATTGACTTAATGTACACACAGGTGGTAAGAGAATTAATGCAGGATCTTATTAGAGAAATTGGTTTATCTATGGAAAGTCCTGTGGAAGGACAAACTCTTACACATTTAGTTCCTCTAGAACTAAATGTCCCCATTTTTGTTAACCCTGATAATTTTGAACTTGTATTCATGCTGAACCTTCCGATCATTGAAAAGATGAACGTATATAGGCTTAAATCGGTGCTAAATGTGGGTTTTTGGAAGGGTAACACCCACCTACATTTAAAGACCCCATCCATACTAGCCTACCGTGACAACGATCCCAAACTTTACCTCACTCCAAACCTAGACCTATGCACCAAAACTAAAGATTTCCACTGGGTTTTTCCCAAGTAACCCGTTCATTAGAGATGTAACTGATTACCTCTGTGGTTTGAGGGATGACGCCCCTCAACAAAATTGTCAAGCTACAATGACATTAAAGATGCAGGTATGGAAACAAAAGTTGAACGTGCAGGTAACCGATGGCTAGTGAGCACACCAGTAGCAGAAGCTTTGATGTCATATGATCAATATGACACGGTCACCAAGGTAAAGTTGCTAAACCAAACTATGTTACTCAATATCCCACAAGGGACAATAGTTCACATAGGAGACACAGTACTCCATCATCTCGACCTCGACAGACATAACACTGAGATCGAGATCATGGATGCATTTAACGGATATAATGTCACGATTGATACCGAAATTGAGAAACAGCTTTTGAAGGAGGGGACCAAATTGATTAAATTCAGCCTCACCCCGACGGCCTTGACTTTGACTCCCCTCCCTAGCTTTCCCAAGAAAGCTGGTTGGACAGAAACACACACCTTGACATTCACAGTAATTGCACTTGTAATTGGGTTGTTCTTCACATTGTTGATGGCTTACACCGCCTACAGGCAGGTCAAACAGTTGCAAGCAAGAATCAACTCCATGACATTTCTCACACCGCGATTCATAGCTTCCCCCGGTCCCAAAGCACAAGCTGGTGCCAGTGCCTGACGGTAGCTACACATTCGTGCCTTCACCCCGTCTCATACTTAAAGCAGTGATGTGAATCATGAAGTATGACGATATCGAAATGGGGTCGATCTGTTTTATATATATATATATATATATATATTTTTTTTTTTTCTTATATTACTTTCTGAAAAAAAAAATTCTTGGTGTGATTTTACTTTCTGTTGATTGTTTCTTACAATTATACATATTTTAGTAGAATAGGTTAGCCTCTACCCAGACTAGGTTAACCTCTACCCAGACCCAATTCGGATCAGTGGGCCCAGTATAGCTACAAAGACTGTCACCTGCATTTTCATCCTTAACAACTAAGGGGGGAATGCTGGGACCAGATTCGGATTGAATGGACTGAACTGTTACACCTTCCCGCTGAAGGACAGCAACATTCTTGGACGTCATGGACTGAACTGTTACACCTTCCCGCTGAAGGACAGCGACATTCTTAGACGTATTGGACTGAACTGTTACACCTTCCCGCTGATGGACAGCGACATTCTTGGACGTAATGGACTGAATTCTTACACCTTCCCGCTGAAGGACAGCAACATTCTTGGACGTAATGGACTGAACTGTTGCACCTTCCCGCTGAAGGACAGCGGCATTCCTGGACGTAATGCATAATGAACCTGGTTCTAGCTCCAAAGACTGAACAGTACGCATTCTTTGGAACTAAAAGGGGGATGTTGAGGCTATGGCCTTTACTGAACGAACTGGATCTCCCAGCATCCTTTCACTGAACGAACTGCATCTCCCAGCATCCTTTCACTGAACGAACTGGATCTCCCAGCATCCTTTCACTGAACGAACTTCATCTCCCAGCACCCATTGTGCAGCCCTCGACCCATTCTCATTGGTCTGTGGCCAGTGATGACATCACAGAGTTGATAAAAGCAGCACGAATATTGAAATCTTAGTCTTTTAGTCCCGGTGCCGTAAGGAGACGCTTTAATCCACTGCTAGCATTTTCCCTTTTTTCCGTTCAAACCTGCTGGACCAGGAAGAACTTCCCTTTTAAACTTCGAAGTGAATCGGCCGATCAAACAGACTTCTTGTACGGGTAACCAAGGAGTCAGCTGGCCATCTGAGTTTTATTGAAAACAGGCCTGAGTCCCTCATGAACCTAAAGTCAGATGTCCGCTTTTCCGACCTCGGTTTTGCGCAAACCGCTCTTTTAAACTGGACACTTTCTACGTTCTTCGTCGTGGACTGTGGAGAGCTGCCCCACCAAGTAGGATTAAACTGGTTCATATCTTTGGTCTGGGTAGAGGAGAATAGGTCTTGACGGTTAATATCCGTTTTCTGTTGGTTAAAATAAGTCTGTCAACTTGTTAACCACTGTTATTCTTGGTCGTCTGTCGCTGTACACCAACCCTGAATGTGCATGCTTTTTGTGTTTTATTATTTGACTTTGGTTGCAACCAGAAGCAGTATATTATATTGTATTATTTCCTTGTTTGTTAATTGTCCGCTGCGGTCGGCACGTGTCTGTTTAGACAGGTGGCGTGGCCTCAGTTGATCCCCTTTCTCTGTCGCCCCCGTTTCCTTTGTCCAAGCCACCATTGCTAATGAAACTAGCCTTTGTTGAATCGCCACGCGGTCTTCCTTTGTCTTCCTTTGTGAACCGATCGTCCCAATTGATAAGGCTTGAGTTATTTTTGCATGCGTTAGAATAGATGGAAATTATGAATGAAATGTAATCTGTAGGGTTGACCTATTTCATTAATAAATTCCCTTAAGTAACAAGAAGTTTTCTGTGCTATTTCAGTGTGTGCTGTGAAGTTTGTTTTAACCCCATGGACGAACTCTACGCCTTTTCAGAGAGACTGACAGTCTGGTTTAATTAAAAGTATCTCATTTATGAGATTGGTGCCCCTATATCTTAAATTAACAGGTTTATGTATAACCTCTAAGAAGAAAGAGGTGCTGTGTTTTTATAACATTTATATTTCTTCAGATATTCACATACAAAACAAATAATTAAGCATTTTTTTATTTGATAAACTTTGTAAGATTTGCCAGAGACAGACATTTTCTACATCTCATGCTTATTTTCTTTTTTTTTTTAAATGTGTTTACTTGTTAAAAGTTCCACCAGCCTTCCTATTAGTGTTGAATGTTTTTTTTGGTTGTTTCCAACATGCAAAAGAGTTCAGCAGTTAAATAAGACAGTCACGACACTTCCATCTGAAATATGCAGTTTTAGCCGGTCAGTTTATTGTTTATACATACATCTCATGAAAGATTTTTAGAGTACAGACAAATCACTACATGTCTAGCCCTCTCTCCAGAAAAATACATTCAAAAATGGATAAGCGAGAAAAAAGGGGATGAATGACATCACACTAAGCTGAAGAAGCCCTGCAGGGTTGTTTTGAGACCACAAACTGGATGACTTTTTGCCAAGCACATGCTGAGGACATCAATGCCATGACTGAGTGTGTGACTGACTATATAAACTTCTCTGTGGAAAACATCATCCCCACCAGAATAGTGAGATGCTACCCTATACCAAACCCTGGATCACCAGTACACAGAAGCAACTTAAGGTCAAGATCAGAGACAGCAAATAAGCATACAGGAAGAAGCTGGGGAACAAACTACAGAGGAACAATATCAGAGATGTCTGGTCAGGAATGAAAAAGATCACAGGCTTTAAGCACAGGAAGGATTGAATAGATGAAAGTCTGGACAGAACCAATGAACTGAACGCATTCTTCAATAGGTTCAGTTCAGTTCACAAGCTCAGCATCCTCCTCTCCTGTCCCCAGCCAAACAGGCATCCCAGGCTCCTCTGACCCACAGCTTTCCTGTCACACCTCGAATATTTTAACCTTCACCTCAGTCATGGACTGTTCTGCTTCCACAAATTTGTCTTCAACCAAGTCAGGAGATGCTGCTACCCCCTTTGCCTCCCCCTCGTACTTGTCTGTCTCTAAACGACAGGTGAAGAGGCAGTGAGAAAAACGGAACCAGATTAAGGCTGCAGATCCAGATGGTGTCAGCCCCAGAGTCCTATAGGCATGTGCAGAGCAGCTCTGTGGGATTCTGCAGCATCTCTTCAACCTTAGCCTGGGCCAGGAGAAGGTTCCTGTGTTGTGGAAGACATCATGCCTTGTTCCAGTACCAAAGAGAACTCACCAATCAGTCATCAGTGACTATAGACCTGTTCCCCTGAAATCCCACATCATGAAGGTCCTGGAGAGACTCCTGTTGCCCCCCCTGAATAAGCAAACAAGAACATATCAGGACCCGCTGCAGTTTGCTTATCTCCCTGGAGTTGGAGTTGAAGATGCTATCATCCACCTGCTTCAACCAACTCACTGTCATCTGGACAAAGCAGACAGTACTTTGAGAATCATGTTCTTTGATTCTCTAGTGCATTTAACACAATTCAGCCTGATTTACTTTGTCAGAAACACCTGAGGGCACAGGTGGAACCCTCAACAATCGCCTTGATCAATGACTACCTGACAAACAGACCCCAGTTTGTGAGACTGAAGGATTGTGTGTCAAACTTGGTGGTCAGCAGAACAGAAGCACCAGAGGGGACTGTACTCTCACCATTCCTTTTCACTCTGTACACCTCAGACTTCCAGTCCTGTCATCTGCAGAAATACTCAGATGGCTCTGCAATTGTCGGGTGTATCAGAGATGGACAAGAAGCTAAATGTAGAGAGCTGGTGGACTGCTTTGTGACATGGTGTGGAAACAACAAAACAAAGGAGATGAGTGTAGATTTCAGAAGAAACATGGATAAGTCAAACATTGTTTCCATTATAGGGGAAGAAGTGGAGGTGGTTGAGGAGTATAAATATCTCAGTGTTCAGCTGCACAACAAACTGGACTGGAGGCGCAGCAGTGAAGCCCTTTACAAGAATGGACAGAGCAGACTGTACTTCTTGATGAAGCTTAGGTCCTTCAAGGTTTGTAGCAAGATGCTGCCATAGCAAAGGGAAACAGTCTTGAGTTCATCCAGATGGGTTTCACCTTCCATGTTGCCATACATTCCTTAAATTGCTGCCTGGATCTCCTGCATACTCCTCAGTTTGTTTGAACCAAACATGTCCTAGTGAAACCTAGGTGCAGGTGTGAACTCATGAATTTTTGACATATAGTGGTACAGATGGATGGCGGGCTTGGGATGGGGTTGGGAGTGCAGAGCAAAGCATGATGGGATGGGGACGGGGTCATTGATGGGACAGGTTCAGAGCAAAGCATGATGGGATGGGGACGGGATCATTGATGGGACAGGGTCAGAGCAAAGCATGATGGTTGGGGGCGGGGTCATTGGTGGGACAGGGTCAGAGCAAAGCATGATGGGTGGGGACATTGATGGGGTGAGCGACAGGTGTGAAGTAATGAATTCTCGACAGAAGGTAGTACAGAGAACTAGGGGGCGGGGTCTATGATATGGGGGGCAGGGTTGTGGATAGGTGGGGGCGGGGTCGTGGATGGGGGGTTGTAAAGTTTTGGTGGTACAGACTTACTCTCTCTGCTTATTTAGTTCTAGGTTTCATGAATTCTTAGTATAAAGCGTTCTTTTTATTCCACGCATTTATTTATACAATTTAGTAATCCATGCTTTTATTTTAATTTTTCTAACTGAACTCCATTACAAGTCAATATCTATCATGTGAAATCCATATAAATGTCATTTTCACTGTTTAAACTTTTTTCTGTATATATTACTTCCCAACTTTTTTTAAACAATTTAATTGATAATTTACCTATAGATCCTTCAGTTCAAATTCTTTTGTAGATTAATTATTATGCCTATATTTCCTGCAAATGCTATCATAAACTGTAAAAATGGCTAAATGGTCACTAATATTATAGATTATTGTTTTCAGTGACTACACTGTTTGCTGTATCATTAAAGCTACATTGTGGGATCTTCTCCCATCTAGCGGTGAAATTCTATATAACCAACCAACTGAATATTACGTTCTAGCCCCACCTCCCAACCCCCCCATTCCGAGCATGTTTTAACTCCTACGGTGGTCGTTTCATGCTAAGGTTAACATGTCGTATGTATTCTGAATAGCAGATTCTACACTTACGAGAATACTTTCATTAGTAGGTGGAAGTAATCACACATGAATGAGCACATATTTTTGAAAGAACAAAGGGTTTTTGCTAAGAATTAACTCAAAAAAATACACAATGTAGCTTTAATGAATATATATCTATTAATGTTGCACTGTGAGCTGTAATACTAGTATGTCTAGTAAGTTTTGGATAAAGTCCCATACTGTAAATTAGATTTATAAACTTTTCTGTAAGTCTGAAATAATCAGCCATTGCCAAGAATTAATATACTGTACATAATTAAGTATTGCACCTTAATAGTACAATAGCACGTTGTTCTGCAACAGTTTAGATGAAAACTAAACACACTAGGTTGTTTTCATCTTAAGGCCTGCTCTGCAGGGAGAGAAAACGGGTACAGTTTCAAAAACAGAGTCTATAAAAACGGCACCAGAATATTGAAAACATTTTTCCACATGAATTCATAAAAACCAGCTTAAAATGCTGCAATACATATGTACTTCACTGGTGGCACTGTGACACTGCCAGAGAAACACAGAAAAGATCTCCGGATCCATATTTTGCTGCTGGTGATAGAGGAGGGACAGTAAATCGTACTCGAGAATCCATGATAAGATCAGTATTTGCTGTATCACGACCGCAACACCATACAGTGCCATATTTGTTTCCTTTATGCCAGAGTTGCGCATGCGTGTTAAATATAGGAATAGGGCGCCAAAGTAATCCACTCAGAATAAATGCCGGAGAGATCATAGTCATGGAGACAACTAAGTTGAAGCTGTGAGATTTCTCCACTCTGGAACCCGGTTTCAAGCATGATTGTTTATGGTGTCCTGAAAAACCGGCTCCTTGTGGATGAGACAACTATTTGATTAAATATCCTTGCGGCTACACCTGGTTTCATCTCCCTGTAGACAGGGCCTTAGATTGGTTGTATTTCCTCAGGTGTTTCTGCATCATCTGATGGTGTGTTAAATGCATGTTTCAGATAAACAGTTCATGTTAAATTGATATAAATGTGTATAAATCTAACTACAAAGTAGCTGTATTACAAAAATGACTAAAGAAGGTAAGGTATATTACAAGCAGTATTTAAATCTGAACTGTTTTATTTTCCCAAGCTGAAAATGTAAAGCACATGATCTGTCTGAGAGCTGAAATGCAATCAGCTTCTTGCTAGAAGAAGACAGACACCATAGCAACAGCAGAAAGTTTGAGAAGTAGTGTTGGGAGCAGCAGAAGTGCTTGTGTTGAGTCATTGGACTGGAACAGATATACGTTAATTGGAAGTAAAACTGACAGCTCTGAGAGAAATGAGGTGCAAGGAAGAGTGCGTGTGTGTGTGTGTGGTGGTGGGGGGGGGATCAACATCATCAGCAGACACACCTAGAGCCTCGAATATATTAGGGAGTATGCTCTCAGATCTGAGGACAGTACTTCAAACATCTTGTCCTCATTATGTATTTATTGTTTTTATTATAGCTTGTATTTCTTGCTATTTTGTGCACTGACTCAGAGGAAGAAAATGAGGGGTGGGGGGTACACCCATGGTTAAATTCAAGACAGTTGTTTCCACAGAAATCTGTTATGGAGTTTGTCTTTTTAACTTTGAAATTCAAAGAAGGCAGGTGATTCTAATCAGGCACAAACAGAATAGTAGAGTGATGCTTTCTGACAGGAGGGGCAGAAAAGGGTGGGGGTGTTACTAGTAATGGGTGGGACGGTGAGGCTGTAGCTGTGGAGGGCAGGGATGCTGCTGAATGAAAGGGGTGCTTTATAGTTTTGAGGTCGGACTAGGTGTGTTTGAAGCTGACAGCTTCTCCTGCCAACTGAAACACCACAGTGGTAAGTCTGGGGGAAATATGGGCTATGAAAAAAAGGAGAGGGGCCCACATTGAAGCCTACTGCCAGGAAAGCTGAGATAAAAGCACTGAGCTAATACAGTAAAAGAGATGTGTGGATCTTATTTATAGTATGTTTATCACAAATCCTAAAGATACTAAAAAGATCAAAAAGCAACAAAAATTTTAAATAACTTGACTGGAGAGGGAAGTTTTAACAACTTTAGTGTTCATGAGCAGCTATGTTTCTTTAAAAGACAAGGTCATGTGGTTGTTCATGACTTTAATATTGTGTATTACAAACAAAAAATGTAAATGCACCTAAAATAGCTGATCATTTGCAATTCAATTCAGTTTATTTATATAGCGCCAATTCATAACATCTCAACATGTCATCTCAAGGCACTTAACAAGGAGTCATTTCAATACATTTATACAAACATTCCAATCAGTTAAAAAGTTTCCTATCTAAGGAATCCCAGCAGATTGCGTCAGTCATTGGCGTGAGGTTGCGCAGACATTCCAACCACAGCAATCCTTCAGCAATCCCTCATACTGAGCAAGCATGTAGCGACGCTGGAGAGGAAAAACTCCCCTTTAACAGGAAGAAACCTCCAACAGAACCAGGCTCAGTAGGAGCGGCCATCTGCCATGACCGTCTGGGGGTTTGAGAAGACAGAGCAGAGACACAGAAGGAACAGAAGATCCGATATAAAAGTACTCTCTATGTCACAGAAAGTAAAAAGTTGATAACAGGACACAGTAAATGTTCAGCCACTGGGAGCACCATCCCAGTCGATGCCCCCCGTCCAACAGGGCATTGCAGCCAAGCAGGATACCAGACCAGGTATATCTTCTGTGGAGAGAAAAACACTGAGAGAACACAAAGTTAACAGTCAAAATAGCAGAATGTACTGTAATACAACTGGAGAGTAGTAGTAGAAAAGGAAGTAGCAGAGTGAAGAAAATTGGTAAGTCTGTCCTCCAGCAGTCTAAGCCTATAGCAGCATAACTACAGAGATAGCTCAGGATGACCTTAGCCACTCTAACTATAAGCTTTATCAAAAAGGAAAGTTTTAAGCCTGGCCTTAAAAATAAACAGTGTCTGCCTCACGGACTAAAGCTGGGAGCTGGTTCCACAGGAGAGGAGCCTGATAACTAAAAGATCTGCCTCCCATTCTACTTTTAGAAATCCTTGGAACTACAAGTAAACCTGATGTCTGAGAGCGAAGTGCTTTGTTAGGAACATATGGAACAGTTAGATCTCTGATGTATGATGGAGCTTGATTATTATGGGCTTTGTATGTAAGAAGAAGGATCTTAAATTCTATTCTGGATTTAACAGGGAGCCAATGAAGGGAAGCTAAAACAGGAGAAATCTGATCTCTCTTTTTAATATTAATCAGAACTCTTCCTGCCGCATTTTGGATCAACTGAAGGCTTTTAATGGCATTTTGTGGACTACCTGATAGTAAAGAATTACAGTAGTCCAGCCTTGAGGTAACAAATGCATGGACTAGTTTCTCAGCATCACTCCTGGACAGGATGTTTCTAATTTTAGCAATATTCCAGAGGTGAAAGAAAGAAATCCTAGAAACCTGTTTAATATGGGATTTAAATGTCAAGTCTTGGTCAAAAATAACGCCGAGGTTCTTTACGTTATTACTGGGGGCCAATTCTATGCCATCCAGATGAAGTGATTGACTAATCAGTTTCTTTTTTAGAACTTCTGGTCTAAAGACAGCAACTTCTGTCTTGTCAGAATTTAAAAGCAAAAAGTTTAGATTCATCTATGTTTTTATGTCTTCCAGACATGCCTGTAATCTACCTAACTGACTGGGTTCATCAGGATTTATGGATAAATATAGTTGTGTATCATCGGCATAGCTGTGGAAATGTATCCCTTGCTGTCTAATGATTCTACCAATTGGAAGCATATATATGGTGAAAATAAGTTGTCCAAGCACAGAACCCTGTGGAACTCCACAAGTAACCCTTGAGAGTGAAGAAGATTTATCATTTAGATGAACAAACTGGAATCTGTCAGACAAATATGATTTAAACCAGCCTAGTGCTTTTCCTTTGATCCCTGCAACATGTTCAAGCCTTTCTAAGAGAATATTATGATCGAATGTGTCAAAAGCAGCACTGACATCTAACAAACCCAGAACAGACACCAGTCCATTATCTGAGGGCATGAGAATATCATTAGTACCCTTTACCAGTGCTGTTTCAGTGCTATGATGAGCTCTAAAACCTGACTGAAACTCTTCAAACAGCTCGTTACTGTTTAGATGCTCACAGACTTGATTAGCAACAATTTTCTCAAGGATCTTGGATAAGAAAGGAAGGTTAGATATAGG
Source organism: Valencia hispanica (assembly GCA_963556495.2). Taxonomy (NCBI): domain Eukaryota; kingdom Metazoa; phylum Chordata; class Actinopteri; order Cyprinodontiformes; family Valenciidae; genus Valencia; species Valencia hispanica. The sequence goes on from OY747710.1 coordinate 50,238,222, forward strand.
TCTGTAATTCACTAAGTCATCTTGATCAAGGGAAGGTTTCTTGAGTAAAGGTTTAATTACAGCTATTTTAAAATCTTGTGGTACATATCCGTTTACTAAGGATAGATTCATCATATCCAAAATGGGGCCAGGAACCAAATGGAACACTTTAAATAATTTGGTTGGGATTGGGTCCAACATACAAGTTGAAGGTTTAGATGAGGCTAATATTTTTGATAATTCCGAAAGTTCGACTGAATCAAAACAGCCTAAGCACAAATGAGGTTCTACAGTTCTTTCCGATGCTGCCTCATTTACTGAGGAAGAAGTAATCATGTTTGGGAGGATGCCAATGATTTTATTTTTAATATAATTAATTTTATTAATGGAAATTCTTTTTCCAATAGAAAAAAAATCTAGTCACACTTAAATCTATATGGCCTATTATTATTATTATTATTATTATTATTATTATTATTATTATTATTATTATTATTATTATATCTTTGTTTTATTTATTTATTTTTTAAAATTTATTTTAAGCACTGAAACACTGAGCAGTACATCTTTCACTAATTGAAGGGCTTAGCCAGTGTAACATTTGTACATAACAGACTTGTTTCCCCTCACTGATTTGTATCTGTAGGCACAACTAGTTAAGTGATGTCCACGAACAAATCAGATCATTTGAACATCTGTTCACTGTGAATGATGAGAACTAAGTCTTTGTAGAGAGACGTTCTTTTTTTATTAATATTAACTAGGGGAGCGTCATCTCGGCATCATTGAAGAGGTGGGTGTTCGAGCAGTGCACACTACGCATGCCTGCTTTAAAACTACTAGTTTAATTTCATGGTGAAACAAAACAGGCCATGGAGAGAAGATGGAGAGGGAGTGGGGCTGTAACCCTCCCTTGCCAGAGAAAGGCAGCAATGCACCATCTGGCGTGCAGCCTGCCTTAAATTTATTAGAAGAAGAAGAAGACAGAGTGGGAGAGGAGTGTAGGAATATGGGGCAGCACCCAGTGAGCGATTTATGAGGCGGGGAAGAGTTGTAATCAGAAAAAGAGTGAGTGTGAGTGGCTGGAGGCACCAGCGAGAGAGAATAAGTCACCAATTAAACATATTTAACATATAATCCATCACTCATCTAAATAGGGCGTTTCAAAAGACAATACCGCCATCAGTGCTGGCATCAATACCGTCATCAGTGAGCCTTTTGGTCATTCATAAGTTCTCAGCCTGTGGCAGCAATATGCCACGATCATGCGTGTTTCACGAGAGATTACGTGATGGCGAGAAAAAGGGGGGTGTGGGGGTTGTGTCCGGGCTGTTAACGTGCAGGGTTGTGTATAGACCCCAAGACGGAAAAGTCTGTGTTAAACAGATAAAATTATCCCTATTGAAGCCCCACTTCTCAAGACTTTTTGCAAGCCGCCCCAAAAGGTGACTGTCCTTCACAGTCCATGTGAACTGTCTGGCAATCTGTTCATTACCTTTAAAGGCACAGAAGCTCCAGGACCTCTGCTTCACACTAAATTAACTCCCCATGTTTACTTGCATTTTAAATACTGATGCCGGCCAGGGCTCAGCGCACATTCCACACATCATCATGACCATGATGACCACATGATCATCACCTTCTGTTGCTCCAAGGCGCGATCTTCATTCATAAGTCCAGCGTTTCGGCAATATTGCTGTAATATTAGTATCAAACATGCTGGCACAAATGGCACAATATTCCTGCCTCGCCATACCGCCACGCCACAATCATAAGACACACTAACATGCCACCGCAGTGTCTTTTGAAAAGGTCTCGTGTTGATTTTATGATTAACACTAGAACTACTGGGCTTGTGATTTTCTGGTGAAAAATACCTAAAACTACTGAGGCCCCGTCCACATTACTGGGTTTTCGTTTAGAAACGGAGAATTAAAACGAATACGATATCCGCCCACACCAGCGTTTTAGCGGCATATTAGAATTGATCTCCGTCCACATTAAAGCAACTGAAAACGCGGCTCACGTGACCATTCACCAACCCTGGGCATGCGTGTGCCCATGTAAACAGGAAACGGATTGACTATTCCTCAGATTTGATGACGAGGTGGAACTTTTACTTAAAGTTACAAGGGAATAAAAAACAGCCATGGTGGCAGAAAACACAAATGCAAACCAAATACTTCAACATATTGGAAAGGTACCGGGAGCGCTATCCATCGCCAAAAGAAGCCACAACTGTTTCGTGTTTTGTGTTGGCAGGGCAATTGACTACAAAACTCAAAGCAGTACGAATCAGCTACATGCGAGCTGTCGATGCTGGTCGTCGAAGTGGCCACGGACGAGTAGTTTTGCTCTATTTTGAGCTCTGTGAGTTGATTTGGGAAGGCTCTCCTGCAACACATGGGATTTATGGGGGTATCGAGACCGGCACGTGGCGGTGAAGGCCCCAGAGGAGTTCTCCAACCAAACTGGCGCTGGGTCATCTGCGGACCAGTTTCAAGAAAGTGCTGTTTCTCCTGAGATGATGGAGAATGATGCCAGAGAGTCACCACTACCCTGTGTGGCCACAGGAGAGAACGACTGAAGAGAAAACTCTCCGCAGATTAACAGACTACAGGCAACAGATGACAACTTTGTGCAGACAATGGGCTGGTGGTCATCTTCAATGGACCGTCTGAACTTAAAGGGGCGACTGTGGCCCAGGAGTGAGGAGTTCGTCTTGTAACCGGAGGGTTGCCAGTTCGAGTCCCCGCTCTGTCTGTCTCAGTCGTTGTGTCCTTGGGCAAGACACTTCTCCCTTCTGCCTACTGGTGGTGGTCAGAGGGCCTGGTGGTGCCAGTGTCCGGCAGCCTCGCTTCTGTCAGTGTGCCCCAGGGCAGCTGTGGCTACAGTGTAGCTTGCCATCACCAGTGTGTGAATGTGTGTATGAATGGGTGAATGACTGAATGTAGTGTGAAGCGCTTTGGGGTCCTCACGGACTAAATAAAGCGCTATACAAGTACATTTACCATTTAAATATTGAACTGCTAGTACAGCCTATTGTGGGTTCACGTAGGCCTCATTATATGCCTCCACAGTCAACACACACCATTAACGATAACCCATATAACTATGGACATATGCCAATAAGGTCACTCCAGGAATACAATTCCCCTGGACATAGCCACCACAGCAGTCCACCTACAAAGCACAGAGACTACACACATTTGTAAATGTTATTTTAGTGCAGCCAACTTAAAAAGCAGTGCTCTTGTATTTGCATGGTGTGTTTTTTTGATGATGTAGTTAATAATTTGTTATTTGCACAGTGTAAATTATTTTAATAAAGCTGCATTTATATCCTATAAGGATAATAAATATGGAAAAAAACAGTAATATTGTGAAATATTATTAAAACTTAAAATAATAGTTTTATATTTGAATTTTGAATTTTCAGCATCATTACTACAGTCGTCAGTGTCACATGTGACATCCAGTCTATCACATGATCCTTTAGAAATCATTCTGATATTGTTGAGTCTTGGAAACAGTTCAACTGCCTAATATATTTGATGAATAAAAGGTTAAATTATTAGATAGATTTTTAAAGCATAATGTGTTAGACTGGAGTAATGATCCTGAAAATTCAGCTTTGAATCACAAACATAAATAATAATTTAAAGTATAATGAATTGAAAACCAATTATTTTAAATAGTGATATATCACTTTGACATTTTTTCTGTATTTTTGATCAAATAAATGCAGGCTTGATGACCAGAAGAAACTTCTTTCAAAAACATTAAAAATGGTAATGTTTACAAACTTTTGACCTGTACTGTACATGTGTACACACCAGAGAGAGAGGATGACATCTATTCCATCAGTGTACAAAGTCACATACTCAATTTTAGTCAAGAATTGTGCTTTTTATTCAGTCACAATTATTTTTTTTTACAATTAATAACAACCGTATACACATTTAAAAACAAAGCGCAAAGGGCAAAGGAATACTTTCACTGTACTGGGAAACCTGTTTTTTTATAAACTTTAAAAATAAACCTTTTAATTAAGGGTCAAGAATTATCTTCAATACACGTCTCACTCGTTTCCCTTCATTTATATTGGTATCTTCTCTCACATTACAATCTCTCACATGTGGCTGGAAAGCCCTGTTGTACTGGTGAGCAGCATTTATGCATTGCTCGTTTACACGGTCAAAAGGAAGGTCCTTCATGTATATGTCCATCGTCCTTCTCAAAACCGTGCCTTCAAATGTCTGAATGAACATTCAATCACAAAGAGATAGGCTGTAATACTGCTCCTTTAGGGTAACTCCGCAGTTGGGGTACTCCTTCATGAGGTACGACATAAGGGGGTACCCAGGATCCCCCAGAAGAAACACAGGGACAGCATCGTCACCTTCTACTAACTCTTTAGGGTAAGAGGGTATTGTCCCATTTTTTAGGTCAGCACACAGTTTCGAGTTGGCAAATATGCGCGCGTCGTGCACACTCACTGGTCATTTTACAACAACATCCATGAATCGATACTGGTGGTCACACAAAGCTTGTACATTCAAAAAATCTTTTCATTTTCTGTTGATATGGTCGGTTGAGTTGGATAAGGGTTGTTTGATCTCGATGTGTGTACAGTCAATTGCTCCTAGGCAAAGTGGCATTCCGTGTGTCTGATAGAAGTTCACAACAAGATCCTTTACCTCGGCCTCTGTGCTCGGGGTTTTAATGTAGTCTGGACCCATGAAAATTATGATGACCTGTTGGATGATTAATGAAACAACTTGTTGGGATAGTCCAAATGCATTTGCGGTTTTCCAGGGACGGGTCTTGTGATGGGCTGCTGACGAATCAGGGAAGGATACGCCATGACCGATGACACCCAAACATAGAGCCGAGCGTGAGCTTCAGCTTTATTGTTTCTAAAGTCCTCCATTTTGACCCGTCCGGACTAAAACACCCTCCGAAGATTCAAAATGAAAAATGGGTCGGCAGCGTTTCTAAAGCTCTCCGTTTTGGGTCTCTGTTTTTTGCCATTTTAGTGTGGATGGGAGGTGCAAAAGTAGCAAAAGTTCTCTGTTTTTTTACGAAAACGCAGTAGTGTCGATGGGGCCTGAGACCACGCAGACTTGCACAGGCCCTCAGCTCCATTGTTCTGCTGCTTTTGTTGTGCATTCACACTAAATGGATGTAAACGTTGGCACATTTGCATTTGTTTTACGCAGACTGTTACTTCAGATTCACTGCAGCCTGGTTCTGTGTTTGATGGAGACCTTCACAGATGCCTTCCCTATCTAAACACAACATCGACAACAGAGTTCCTAATGCAGAATGCAGGTGTAACCCACATTTAAATATGGCTTTAATAAAAAATGCTAAAACCCCCTGAAATGAAAAAGGAGTTGTTAGTTTAGGTGTTAATGCTCGGTTTATGATAAATAAGCCATGTTCCCAGCAGTTAAGGGGTTAACTTTCTAAGAAGCGCAAGCATTGCTCTTAGCCAATGAGCTGCTGCAAAACAGCGCATTGTCCCACCCACCATCTCCGTCTTAGAGCACCATTGGAACACTCTAGCAGAGAAATAGAGACATAGTTTCACAGAAAAAATGGTACGGAATTTGAACGATAGGAATGGTTTTATGCATGTGTACTGCTAAATAAAAAGATTACTTAAATAAAATAAATATTAACTAGTTTCGGTTTTCTCTGCACTTTTGGTTGTAAAAAATCAGTGCTTAGAGGTAGCGCCATTATATACTGCTGCGCTGTCCTCCTGTGAGATCAGTGAGCAAATTATTTTGCAGGTTCATGATGTATTTGCACTTTTGTGAGTTTACTGTGAGTAAAACGTTTACTGAAGAAAAAGTTTACAATGTTTTGTGGAAAGCTGTATTTTATTATGCTGTAAAGTTGAGGCAATGCCCTGAAATTATATATTTTATTAAAAATGTGACAGAAAATGTGAATATTGATCTAGTGTGAGAAAACTGAAGTAGCATACTTTTGCAAACATTATTATGCATTTCACCATTTTATTTTCAACTGTAGACATGGTTAGCATCACAAGCAGTGCTGTTAGGTGCTGAGGAATTGTGAAATGTAGTTACTTGAAAACTCAGTGTAATTTCTGACACTGTCATCGATAGGTCAGGTTTTGTTGTTTGGTTACATTTGTCTCCTCTTGGTTGACGGAAGGATCTGATGTTGATGGCGAGCCAATCCCTCTGATGATGAACCAGTTGACTCCTCTTCCTGCTGCATGGTGAAGTGTGGTAGGGTGGTTGCAACAAGGAATCCCAGCACACCATTGTGAACTTGCTGTCCCCTTTCCCCCACACAAACGCATACACATTCCTCAGGACTTTGGATGTCGCACTTACATTTTAAAAATTTTTATGGACTCTACACAACGCTACCTGCATGAAGTGCATTGGTGTGGGAAAGTTGGAGCTCTCCCTCCAAAATTACGGTTTTGTTGCAAAGAGTGAGCTTTAAGCAATGTCAGACAAATTTTGCCATTGAAGCTGTTTTGATTTGAACTAAAATCTGATGTGTAGATTTGAAAGGGTGCACCCCGGTGAGAAATTGAAGTAATTATCCCGACTGTAAAGAAAAAGGGTTGTTACTAATAAGCTGTTGGTACGAAAGAGAAATCTTTTTGTTGTAACCATATTCATTTTATTATTTTTTCCAAATTTGTTTTATAAAAAAAAATAGTCAAGCCTGCAATTTCAAAACTTGAACCTTTGCCTAAGTCTCATTCATTTCATTTCTTCTGTGCATAACCTTGAGTGTTATGCAGGCATTCACCGCTGCCAGATCCACCATGTTGCAAAATACAGCTACTGGCCACCTGCATTCTGCTGCTCCTACCTAATACATGCTTGCAATTTGGCCCAACACATCTACACCACGCTAAAAAAAGTACCTGGCTCTTCAGGTATAAATAGCTGTTTTTTTTATCAGTCCTTCAGTTTTAGGTCAATCTCTTCATCATTTTTTGTCTCAGACGTTACTCTCCCACACAGTCTGTCGGTCTGTTTCAAAACCCTTTTTCAAAATACCCACCATGGTAGTATATCATGAGTGAGGGCAGCCTTGACGACATCCTCATTTTATTGTTATCGGATTCTAAATGATTTGTTAGTTATAATTTGTGCTGTTGAGTTTAGATATAGTAATCGGACCCAATTCAAAAATTTATTCAAGAATCCCAATTATTCCAAGGCACTGAAAAGGTAAGGCCACTCCACCTTATCAAATGCCTTTTTGGGATCCACGAACCTTTCAAATCTTGAACGATATTAAGCACCCTCCGAACATTGTGGAACCCGTCTTCCAAGAATGAATCTATTCTGGTCCCTATGTATTACATGGCGAGACGTCTCCAAGAAACATCAACCTAACACTTTACTTAAAACTTTTAGATCCGCATTTAGAAGGCTTATTGGTCTCATATTTCTGCAAGAGTTATTTATTTTCCCAGGCTTTGGTAGTAGGGTCATTAAAGTTGCAGACAATGTTGCCGGAAGGTTTCCACTAAATACATTTCGAAAAGGGGTTTAATTAGTTTAGACTTAATTTTTTTTATAAAGGTCTATAGGAAGGCCATCCAGGGCTGGTGTTTTGTTTGCTCTCATATCATTGATGGCCTAGCTAATTTCTTTCTCTTTCAGATCTGCATCTAATTTTCTCACAAAATCACTCGGGATTTGTGGAATTTCTAAACTATTCAAGAATGTATTTAGAATATTTGAATCTTTTGGCATTTCAGAATCATGTAATTTTTCATAATAACCCCTAAATTCTTTGTTTATTTCAACAGGATCTTTTATCATGATACCATCACTTTTTTAATGGAAGTTATTGCATTTCTCGTCTCCAATTGTTTGGTTTGCCACGCTAGAAGTTTTCCAGTTTTCTCACCTTGTTCATAGAAGGATTGATTAAGTCTAATGATGTCAGCAGCTGCCCTATCAGCCGCCATTTTATTATACTCTGCTTTTAAAATTAATAATTCCTTTTCTGCATTTGATGTGTAATTTATAGCTACTATTTTCTAAAAGGTTTTTATTTTGAATTCTAACTGTAATTGTTTATGAAACTCCCTAGATTTGGATGAGGTATAACTTATTATGTGTCCCCTCAAAACTGCCTTAAAGGCATCCCATTTAATTGCTGCAGTTGTTTCAGTTGTGTTATCCTTAAAGGAGTCATGACCTGTAATTTTCACTTTTCCATGAGAAAATTTGCTTGATATGATTGCCTAACGATTATACACTGGCCGGGAAGCGGATATTTAAAAGTGAAGCGTTTGTTTACCCCTGGGTTCGTCAACCAGCCCACGTGCATTCAAATACGTGGTTTTAATTTCTGGCCGACTTGACGTCAAGTCGGCGCAGGATATACCATATATAGACATCGCAGACCTACCTATGCTGCAGGAAGCCCGCCCTCCTCCTCGCCCCTCTCCCCCTCATATTCAGTCGAGCACCGCCATTACTGAATTCTAGTGATGGGAATTCCAGCTCTTTTTGGAGAGCCAGTTGTTTTGACTTGGCTCAGCATAAAGAGGCTCTTTTGGCTCCTCACATTTTCTGGTGCTTAAAGTGTATTTATTACCAATACTAATGCAATACGATGTGTACCAAATGTACCAAAACAAGCGGGGGGGAATGAAAAAATAAATAAAACGGCTCCCAATTATGAGCCGGCTCCCATCGTTCACTTCAAAGAGTTAGCTCTTAGAGTCGGTTCGTTCGCAACCAACACATCACCGATTCGAAGTACGAACTCAACCGTGAAAGATGCAGAAACGTTGGCATCGAAGCTCCGTTTGGAAAAAGGGGCCATTCCAACAATCTGAGACTTGCCTGCAATTAAAACGGTAAGGCTGGGTTTTTATTGCTCTGCTGTGTGTAACAAACAGCAGCTAACTGCTAATGTGGCTATTGTATGCTAGCGGGAGTAGTAGATATGGGTTAGATATGCTGAAGCGTTACCTGCGGTGTCAACCCCCCTCCTTCAGAAGAATCAGAATCAGCTTTAATGGCCAAGTATGACACATACAAGGAATTTGACTCCGGCAACTTTTCTCTCCAGTACAGAACTTAAATAAGTGAAATAAAGAAATAAATACAAATAAATAATAAAGGATAATATAAACACCAAACCGGGATTATTTTACAGTGAGTATGTACAGCAGTGGAGAGTTATAGTTTATTGTTATGTGAATGGACTCACACTCTGCGACTACACAGAGTTCATCAGAGCGACAGCCTGGGGGAAAAAACTGTTCTTGTGTCGGGTGGTTTTGGCGTACAACGCTCTGTAACGCCGGCCTGACGGGAGGAGCCTAAACAGATTGTGGCCAGGGTGTGAGGGGTCTGTGGTGATTTTTCTGGCCCGCTTTTTGACCCTGGACTGGTACAGGTCCTGAATGGAGGGAAGATCAGTACCTATGATCCTCTCTGAGGATGAGGTCAGGACAGACTGGACTATTGCTGTGTAGAAGATGGTCAGCAGTTCCTGAGGCAGGTTGAACTTTCTGAGCTGACGCAGAAAGTACAGCCTTTGCTGGGCCTTCTTTCTTATATAGTTAATGTGGGAGGTCCACTTCAGGTCCCGTGTGATGGTGGATCCTAGGAACCTGAAAGACTCCACTGTGGGGACTGGCCTGTTGATGATTATGAGAGGAGATGTTGATGGGGGTCTCTTCCTGAAGTTCACTGTCATCTCCACAGTTTTGAGCGGGTTTAGCTCCAGGTGGTTCTGACTGCACCAGAGGACCAGCTGTTCCACTTCCCCTCTGTATGCAGACTCGTCACCGTCACGGATGAGTCCAATGATGGTGGTGTCATCTGCAAACTTCAGGAGTTTCACATAAGGGTCCCTTGACGTGCAGTCAGTGGTGTAAAGGGAGAAGAGCAGTGGGGAGAGAACACATCCCTGGGGGGCGGCGATGCTGAGGGACCGGGAGCTGGATGTGAAGTTACCCAGTTTCACCTGCTGCCTCCTTTCAGTCAGGAAACTGGTAATCCACTGACAGGTGGAGGGAGGCACGGTGAGCTGGGACATTTTTTGATGGAGGAGCTCTGGGACGATGGTGTTGAATGCAGAGCTGAAGTCCACAAACAGGACCCAAGCGTAGGTACCTGCAGAGTCTAGGTGGTGCAGGATGTAGTGGAGAGCCATGTTGACTGCGTCATCCACTGACCTGTTTGCTCTATAGGCGAACTGCAGGGGGTCTAGCAGGTGATCCGTGATGTCCTTCAGGTGGGTCAGCACCAGTCGCTCAAAGGATTTCATGACAACAGATGTCAGGGCGACTGGTCTGTAGTCATTTAATCCTGTGACGGGGGACTTCTTGGGAACCGGAATGATGGTGGAGCGTTTGAGGCAGGAGGGGACCACACACAGCTCCAGGGGGTTGTTGAAGATCTGAGTGAAGATGGGAGCCAGCTGTCCAGCACAGACTTTCAGACAGGACGGAGACACTCCATCAGGACCTGATGCCTTCTTAATCCTCTGTCTCTGAAATAGTTGACGTATATCCTGTTCACAGATCCTCAGCGCAGGCAGGGGGTCAGGTACGGGGGTGGTTTGGGGTGATGCTAGGCCTTTTGTAATGGAGATGGTGGGGGAGGTGGAAGGTGTGAAAGTCGTTTCAAACCTGGAGAAAAAGTAATTGAGGTCCTCAGCCAGGCGGGGGCTCCCCACAGGGTGGGGGGATGGTCTCCTGTAGTTGGTAATGGTCTGCAGGCCCTTCCAAACTGCAGAAGAATCGTTGGCAGAAAAACGCTCCTTCAGCTTTGCACTGTAGTTCCTTTTTGCTGCCTTGATCTCCTTTGTCAGCTTGTTCCTGGCCTGCTTGTACAGGACCCGATCTCCACTCCTGTAGGCCTCCTCCTTGTCCTGGTGTAGCCGTCTCAGTTCTGCAGTGAACCATGGTTTGTTGTTGTTGAACGTGCAGAAGGTTTTGGTCTGCACACACATGTCCTCACAAAAGCTGATGTAAGATGTCACAGTGTCGGTCAGTTCGTCCAGGTCTGAGGCTGCTGCTTCAAAGACGCTCCAATCAGTGCAGTCAAAGCAGGCCTGTAACTGTATCTTTGACTCATCAGTCCATCTCCTCACAGTTCTTACTACAGGCTTAGCAGATTTCAGCTTCTGCCTGTAAGATGGGATGAGGTGGACCAGGCAGTGGTCAGAGAGTCCCAAAGCAGCACGGGGGACAGAGCGATATGCATTCTTTATTGTGGTGTAGCAGTGGTCTAAAGTGTTCATGTCACTGGTGGGACACGTCACGTGTTGTCTATATTTAGGCAGTTCAAGTTTGAGATTTGCTCTATTAAAATCCCCGAGAATGATTAGCAGAGAGTCCGGGTGAGTTTTCTCCACGTCTGTGATCTGGTCGGCGAGGTGATGTAACGCCTCCGTTACGCATGCCTGCGGTGGAATGTATACAGCGACCAGCACAAACGAGGCGAACTCCCGCGGTGAATAAAATGGTCTACAGTTGATGAAAAAAGACTCTAGGTGAGGGCTGCATGTCTTCTTTAACACTGTGACATCTGTACACCAACCTTCGTTTATGTAGAAGCACGTACCTCCTCCCTTTGACTTCCCAGACAGTTCCGCGCAGCGGTCCGCTCGGAACAGCTGGAAGCCTGGCAGCTTTAGTGCGCTGTCCGGGATGGGTTCACTGGACCAGGTTTCAGTGAAGCAAAAGGCGGCAGAACGGCGAAAGTCTGAGTTCTTGGATAGGAGAAGGAGCAATTCATCCATTTTGTTAGGCAGAGAGCGGACCGCTCCGCACCACTCTCCCATCCATACACCTGGGGAACAGGTGTATGGATGGGAGAGCGGTGCGTAATCCCCGCTGCCGCAGCTTGACGGGCACTCCAGCTCGTTTCCCTCGTCGGCGTCTCCGTCTAAATCCACAGAGCGCTGCTGCTCCTCCGATCAGAATCTCCATAAAGCAGTCTGGTTGAGAACAAACCGGTGAAAAAAGTCTGGCACTGGATAGCCCTATTTGTAAGAGTTCCTCTCTGCTAATTTTAATAGCAGAGGGAGTGCAGAAAACTACGCAAAAAAGTAAAACAGTAACTAATACTAGAGAGCGAAGTACCGAGGCGTCCGTACGCGGCGCCATCTTCGATGTGGTTTCCTGCCACCAATCAACGCGCCCCTCATTTGCATTATTACAATGCCCGTCCACGACAGCCAAAATATCATATCAGATCTCGCGAGACAATAATGTGTTCAGAAATAAGGGTCAGAGGAGCTCTGTGTTTATTTTTTTCAACTTTTCTTTTTTAGAAGGGCCTGAAAGACTATATTAGAGCGTGGGTAACCAAGGTAATACTAGGTTATGACTCCTTTAAAATAGTTATCAATTACTTCCCTGGTATATTTATTTATTTTATTTTTTCTATCCCACGATTTTTTTCCCATTATTTATCACCCAGTGCTCCTTAGTTCAGGTACTGGGGTTCCACTCTCCCTCTGTGCCGGCCCCGGGAGGGGCCCTTCACTGAAACCCAAGCCTCCTTCGTGCTTGGGGAGTGGGCAGGCCCTTCTTTTCATCCGACGGGGCGGGGTTTCTCCGACTGGACGTAGCGCGTCGAAGGATCACGTTATTCCAGCCAGATCCTCCCCAACCCCGCGGGCGCCCCGGCCGGCCAGGAGGAGGCAGTATACAGCCCCAGGACTAATACATGTTTTTGTGGGAGTAGCTCACATTAGCTGCTCAAGGGAACACGGGGAGAACATGCAAACTCCACACAGAAAGGCCCTTTCGCCAACCCCACCCAGGGTGTGGGTGCAAACACTCCCTAAGCACCCACAGCGTCCCCGGCAGTAATCGAACCCGGGACCTTCTAGCTGTGAGGTGAGCCAGGCTACCAGCTGCGCCATATACCTCCCTGGTATATTTTATAAAATGTTCATCCAGTAACCATTTTTTATTCAGACTCCATCAGGGTGGGTCTCTTAAAAGAGCCTTATCAGTGTACGCAAACCCGCATGGTCCATGATCAGACAACAGTATAGCATCATAATGTCATGCTGCCCTAATCACCCTCTCCTCATCATTGTCCTCACCTGTGTCTTTCCAATCATCCACACCTGATCCGGCTCATCTTCTGCCTTTATAACCCGTCACTTCCCCTCACTCAGTGCCGGATCAATGTCGATGTCTCCAAGGTGTGTTGTCCTGGTCGTCAGATATCCTGTCTCTCCGTTTCTGCCTTCATCATCATCATCATCATCATCACCTCCTCCATCAACAGCATTCACTCCAATAAACATCCTTGCACCTTTCCACAGCATCTGCGTTTGGGTCCATGCTCCACACATCGCATTCCTGACAAATAATAACAGTTATCTATGTTAGAGATTAATGTAGCAGAGACGAGAAAACAATTGGCACGAGAAAAAGTTTTGTGTACTCCGGAATAACAAGAATATGCAATTTTCCAATTTAAAATGCCTCCAAATGTCAATTAAATTGAGCTCCTTCATAAAGTGCTTAATGGTTGACCTGCTTTTATTATGCGTTTGGTTCACATCTGAGGAATGGTCTTTACTGGGGTCTAGGGTACAGTTCCTGTGCCCTGCAATTATATATAGTCCCAGAAGGGAAGAGAGAGTCAGAAAGTGGTTGGTAAAAAAATTTGGATCATCCACGTTCGGACCATAAACATTCACTAAATTTAAATGAGTTTTAAGTAATGCCCCTTGTATAATTAAACACCTTCCACATTTATCTTCAATTGTGTGAAATACCTGAAAAGGGACTGAGTTGTGGATAAAAATCATAACCCCTCTCGCCGTTTTGGAACTTCATGATTAAGGGTCTTGGAGGGTTCCCCGTGCCCCTTTTTGGCCCTACGCGGTGAGCGCGTTTTAACACTGTGGGTCCCCGCAGTTGCATCTCCAATGCATCCGGGAACCAGCTCTCCAGAAATGCACATGAATCAGGGCTTTAGGCTCCTTCGGGTAGGTTTACAAGGTGTACGTTGTTTAATCGGGACCTTGTCTCCAAGTCGATAATCTTGTCCTCAAGGATTTTTAGGTTTTTGTGCTCCAGGTTTTCCACTTTGTCTTTCAAAGTAAAACAGTCGTCTTCAACAATAGAGAGTGTTGGAGAAGATTTCCATTAAACTATTTCTGACCCTCTGAGCTATGTCTCTAATTCTGGACTCTAACCAGAATCGGTCTGGACTAACACCAAACCTAGATCCAGTCACTAAGTAACGGATCATTTCAGCAGGCCTCTAACCGCTGATAACACTTCTTCCTCCTGGTTCTTTGGATGTCCGGCCAGTCTGCAGAAATAAAACACAAAGGACTCAGGCTTCAGGTAATGGCATATGTCAGGAAGAGTAGATTGTGTCTAGCACCCTCTATCTTCGTCTTTTCTTTGTGTGCAATGCCTGTTTTATTGTAGCAATTTAGCTTACAGCGCTGCAGGGGAGGGGCGGTCCGTCCCCTGCTCACAGTCAGCTCCTCCCAACATAGATCACAATTTCTTATTGGTTAATCATTCTGTTGCTATTATCCTCATTTTCTTTCTCATGCAAACCTTCCCATGTGGTTTGCCGTTTCATCCTTTATCCGTGGGTCACACGGAAAGATTCTGTGGCTGGCACGGTTCCTGTTTTGCAAATTCTGCAACAGAAACTATATCCCCTCAGTGCCTTTTAATAATAAGCTGCTTGAATGTAGCTTTTTATTCACACAGCTTTGAGACATATAAACTAAATTATATCTTTCATGCAATTAACTAATAAAAGAGTGTCAGAACTTCTAGGGCTCTGCCCCTGATTGTTCATGTCCTGCACCTGTCTCCTATCATTCACACCTGATCCTCCTTACCTTCTGCCTTTAAAGCCCATCACTTCCCTTCACTCTTCCCTGGATCATTGTTGATGTCGTGTTGTGTTCTTCGTCTCCGTGGGGTGTTGTCCTGCGGTGTCCCGTCCTGGCTCTCCGTTACTGCATTCGTCATCCTCACCTCCTCCTCAACCAGCACCTTAAATAAATATCCTTACACCTTTCCTCGGCTTCTGCGTTTGGGTCCATGCATCGCACATACATCCTGACAAAGAGATGTGTTTCAGCTTGGCCAATTCTGTTAGCACTTAGCTGTTTTATAGTTTCTTCCGAAGCCTAAAGAATACCGTTCAATTTACCGTTCAATTTAATTTCAGATCTGAGCTCGCCCACTGCTTTTAGAATCTCTTCCTTGACCAGCATAAGTTCACTGCTGCCGTGTTCCTTGGATATTTCAGTCAACATTTCGTCCATTCCAGCACTAGCTTCGGTGTTCATGCTAATGCTCGATTCGTGAGCGGGGTTAACACCCATGCTAGCCCTTTTGTTCTGCAGACCTCCCAAAGTCTGGAAGTTTCATCTGTGTTACCATCTTTCCTTTGTCGTTCTCATTGGACCCGGCATATTCCCCTTTGGTATTAATTTAGTCTGTGCTGTCTACTACAGGGTTATGATAGAGAGGATGTTGGAGCGTAGTGAAGTGCGTCTGTTCAGCTCGCGGTCATTTCCGGAAGTCCTTACACTTTTTTTGAACATTTTCATGCCCTTATTTTGTTTTCTTTGTGTGATTCTCTTCGTTTTATAAATTTTTGTGAATAGAAAACTACTTCTTCATGAGTATGACATGCACATGACTGGTTTCCTAACATCTGAAAGGTAGCTATCTCAAAGTTGTTAGACACTATTATTGCCATGTAAGTGTACCACAGTAAAACATTCAGAGCAATAAAAGCGCAATTGGCACCATTCCATTGGCAAAGCAATGATGCAGCAATCCAAATAGGCTGATTTGAAGAGAAATGCCTCAGAAGAGAGTGTTTTTAGGAGATTGTTTCCAACGACGGCGTGCGCTGAAAGCCAAGGTTGGGCTACCAACTGATGCGTCTGTCACCATGTTTCTACTCAATAGGTAAGCTAATGTTCGCATACTCTGTGGAGAAATGCATTTCAGATTACTGCTAGAAGTAGTTATCTACATCTACATTGTAACCTTCTGGAGAAGATTCGTTTGATTCTGAATTGATAATCAACCTAGTGGTTACAGTGAGCTTTTCCTGCAATGCCAACAGCAACTTGTAAACAGAGCGTGCACCAGGATTAGTGGGCGGTCCCTCTCAGGGGCAGGTAGTGTTGCGCATGTGCATTTTTTCCAAACGTGGAGAGAGCAGTTCTTTCCTGAAATTCAGAAAAATCCTCCACAATACCTTTAAGTAAAAGTAATTTTTAAAGTAATTATTATGAAGTATTGCTACTCTTACCTGTCCAGGAGAACATCAGCAACCAACGCATCCGTTAGTAAGCCCTTTGCTTCCTTGAGTTGACGCCACCGTCTAAATGCATCAGCTCCGATGCAGATTCGGGTTTAAGCATGCTCTTCATCGACTTTCTTCTTTCTCGTTGCTATTTCCACAACAGCTTTGCGTTTTCGGTTCATTTTAGAGCGTGCTCACTTCCTGTTTACAGGCTAGAACGAGCGTTGCGTGCACATGAAGGGGATGCGCAGAGTGGGAGGTGCTGGAACACGGAAGCTTTGCTACAACCCTCTTCTTTTGGACGGACCGTGGAAGCTGATTGGATGAGGTTTTCCCAGGGTTTCTTGCTGTAGAAAGAATGAAAATTACACGGTCAAGTTTAAGAACTCCTAACTTATAGGTTGCCACGGGTATATGAAGAGCATTTTTTGCAGTTTTAAAAAAGTGTTTTAAAATGAAATCGTATACCCTGGCTTTAAGTAAAACTTCTGGATCATCTACCTACTGGGAGTAATTTCACTTAATCAAAACAGGCATTGTTTAACCAAAAATGCACCAGACAAGAACACAAACCTAGAGTTTATGTTAAAGTGAGACCTCTTCTTGTTCTGATGTTATTTTCAAGCTACTGAACTTTGGAAATAAACTGAATATACTTTAAACACTTTATTTTGTGAATGGAAGCACTTTACCCTACCCTGCTCTAACAGAGATACATTACTTGTCTTATTTTAATACATTTTATGATGAAAATTTCTATTTGAAAAATGTTCTTCTGCTTCATTTTTAAAAATTTCTGTAATTTGTATGTATTCATTCTTTCATTGTACTAAAATACCGGAATGTGCACATAACTGTATTTTTGTCTGTCTGAGAAAATCATTTTCAAAACATTTGTGTCAATAGAACTGATCTGATGTTCTGATCAGTTACTCAGTAGGCTACTTGAGCAGCCTTTTTGTGTTTTACAATATTACTCTTACTTGAGTACTCTCTTGAACAGCTACTTTTTACTTTTGATTTTACTTTTAAAAAGTAATTGCCTTGCATGAAAATATTTTAACTCACTTTCAGAATCAAACAACTTGTCAAAATAATAGGCCTACTGAAATGTGTATTCACAACATGAGCAGCACTGATGACTGACAGTAATGCTCAGTGAAGGTGTGCCATAACAGTACCTTACCACTTACAAAGATTTTCTGTAAAGGAAGGCACCTCATTCAGAGACACAAAAAGACACGCAGCAGGATCATAATATTTACCATGGCTGCTTGAAAATACAGAAATAAATAAAAAAACGTTTCGTCCACCGGTCCTAGAACAGACCAGCTGTTAGGTAAAATAATAATGTTGTATTATTATTTTCTTAGGGTGTCTTTCTAATGTACTTTTTAAATGTCATTTTGGTTTCAGTCACATGCTCATTTGCATGACATCCTGTTCTTTTAATATGTTAATGAAGTGTGACTAAATAAAGAGAGACTGCAGAGGGGATGCTCTTGGAGACCAGAGTCTATGACACTGGGAGGCTGAGAACAGACAGACACGGTTGGCTCATTCCTTATAGTATTTTCCTGGTCTCTCTCTGCAGAACTGATTATCCACATCTACATCTGCAGAGCTTATTGACTCCATATTCTCTCCGACCCTTGTGTGTGATTCTTTGTAGGTCAACCACTTTTTTAACCTAACATCTTGGTGCCGTGACTCGACGTACGGAGCACTCCCGCTGGTGGTCTCCGTCGAAGGGCTGTTCTTGACGTCCAGATCGCTGAATTGCTGCACTGGCCGGCTGCATAACTTCCACGAGGACCCCCTGCGCGTGTTCCCGTGCGAATGATTCGGTTTGAATCACTCGCTTAGGGGGGAGATTGTGAGTACGTTTTTTTTGTGCACCTTCACATTTAAAAAAAAAAACAATTCTAAGATAGTCAGGGTATATTCTGCTGTTTGGGCCTAAAGGACGCTTTAGCCTCTCTGATAAAATATCAGGTGTTGATCCTTAAGTGATTAATGCGTTAATTACTACAGCAAAAGGGTGTAACGGTACAGGTTTGTGAGCCTGTCCACCTCGAAAAAAGGGTGTAACGGACCAGGTTTGCGAACCGGTCCACCTTGCTGGGAAACGGTTGTAACGGGTTAGGTTTGCGAGCCAATCCACCTCGCTGGGAAATAAAGCACACCAGTGTATGGGAGTAAAAACACAAACAGCAGAATCAAAACGATATACCGCACCCCAGGTGGGTAGAGTAAGATAGGCACAGGACATAATCTTTATGTATGCCAGTCCAACCTGAAACCTAAAGGTGTTAACGTACGGTTTAACGTGCACTACAAGAGACGTTCTGTGCGGAATTATAGGTTACACAACACATCCTTAGATTAAGAAAGCCATAAAACGGCTCAATCTAGTTGCACAAAAGAGACACTTAGAGTAAAAACTATACGATCCAGTTTTAGCAGAATTTGATTACAATTAAAAATCTCAAATAAATGACCCAAAAATTATTTTAATTAATTAAAGAATAAATGACTAACTTTAACTCGACAGACTAATTTAATAGTTCTTGCTTTTTCATTCACCTTAATCTTAATATTAATAATTGCCGTTATCCTCCTAGAACTATTTGGTATTCTAACACTAGACTTTACCAGACCAATTAATGGAACCCATTAAGGGTTATATAAAAACAACGCAAAGATGGGAAACGATGTTTCCACCGACAAATTAGAGGGAGATTCAAAGTATATGTATAAAAAGGACCCCGAAAATCTTCAGTTTCTGACAAAATGGCGCAAAAAGTATAAAGTAGACGGGAAACTTAAAGGAAATCAATGGAAAGAACTGGTATGTGTTCTCGAAGCAAAAACACATCGCTAAAGGTAAAAAGAAAAAACTTAAACAGACACAGTTAAAAATAGCACGTGTGTGGGCTGATGAAACAGAGAAAAGGAAGCAAAATATAAAAAACAGGAAAAAAAAACAAAGGCTCTAAAGATGAGGCTTTTCTTATGAAAAAGCTCGGTGACGAACTCACACTGTGTCCTCCTCCTTATGCACCTCTACCTACAGCCCAGACAGACCCCCCTGGGGCTGTTGGAGGAGTACCTTATGCACCTCCACCAACACCCCCATCAGACCAGCCGGGGGCTTTAGGGGAAGGTCTATATCCTCCTTTCCTAAGAGATCAATTTGCAATTGAAGAAAAAACAGATGGTACAACAATAAAACAAAGACTTAGAATTACAAAGAAGTCAGGTCCAAAAAAATCTGAGGATAAGTCTTATGAGAGTGAACCAGAGGACTCAATAGATGTTAACCCTATGATTCAAGTACCATCTGCCGATGGCACTCCGAGATATGTTTTTAGACCATGGTCACTTAAAGACATTAAAGAGGGTGGTGATGATACCCCATATATGCGGCATTTGTGTAATGGTCTGCTACATACTTTCCACTCCACTATCACTAATTGGATTAAAAATCACCTTCTGACATGGGAAACTTGCGACCTTACTACCCTTATGGCCAATGCACGTTTTGCAGAAGGTGTCATGGAAAGAAAGGGGAAGAAACCAAAACCTCCAGACTCCGACACACAGGTATTTCACACCCAGCTTGAAGACGATGAGGGGGAAGTTTATTATCAAAGTGACAACCACAACAAAGGAAGGGGGATTAGACCACGAAGGAATACACATCATCACACACCCCAGGGTTCATGGAGACATCAAGGTGGCCACACTGCCCCCACGTGTTGGATCTGCGGGAAAGTAGGCCACATTTCAAATGAATGTAGCAGAGGCAGAGGCCGAGAAGGGGGCAGAGGGCGAGGTCAGATCCATACACAGGGTCCAACTGCCCCAGACCACTCGCGGTTCACACAGCAATGACTAGATACTTTGACCGCCTCTAATGAGGTGGTGGATTGCTGTTGCGCCTGGGAATTACTTAATGTTCTGAATGCTTATACACAGACCACAGAACAGGAACTTATAGATCAGACTGTTTTGAAAGACATGCAAATAAACGCTCCCTCTTCTGAAAAACAATTATGGAAAACAAAAGGTGCCATTCTAAACGAAAATGGACTTTATGAAGTTCGTAATAAACCCATCCTACCCAAATCACTGTTTAAAGCTGCTGCGCTTGTGAGCCATGGCCCTTGCCATGTCTCCACAGTGGGGATGGTATCAATAATACAGCAACACTTTACAACATACAACCTTCAAACATACTTAAAACATTTTTGCAAAACATGCCTAACATGTATCAAACACAACCCACAAGGGAATATGAGACCCAAGCGAGGCCAATTTCCTCAACCAGCCTACCCATTCCACACAATCCACATGGATTTCATTGAACTAACACAGAGCGGCTCATACAAATATTGCTTAGTAATAATTGACGCTTTCTCCAAATGGCCAGAAATAATTCCCACTGCAAAGAATGATGCTCTAACAGTGGCAAAAGCACTATGTAAAACTATCATTGCAAACCATGGTATTCCACAAGTAATATATTCAGATAATGGACCACATTTTGTGAATGAGGTTATTCAAAATATGGCAAAACATTTAGACATCCAACTAAAAAATCATTGTGCCCATCACCCCCAAAGTGCAGGTTTAGTAGAAAGACATAATGGGACCATCAAAAGCAGACTCAGGAAATGCATGGCAGAGACTAGAAGACCATGGCCTGAGTGTTTGGACCTAGTAAAACTTTACATGAGAATCACGCCAACAAACCAAGGTTTAACACCTTTTGAAATCATTTATGGCAGACCTTACAGGTTACCTCTAGTTGCGCCTGATTTGCAAAAAGCAGACGAAGAACTCACATTAGCTGATTAATGAGGAAAATTATCCTAGCCAAAGAAGTGCAAAACGCACACAATCTGCCTATCTCTCCTTCTGTTTTGCAGGATCCTGAAAAGCCAATCAAACCTGGAGACTGGGTATTAATCAAGGTGATTAAAAGGAAGAACTGGACGAGTCCCCGCTGGGAAGGACCTTTTGAAGTCCTGCTGACCACGCCCACGGCTGTGAAAATCGCTGAGAGACCCTCGTGGATACACATCTCACAATGCAAATTGCAAAGGCAATTAGGGGACTAGACACGGGACAGTGGGGAAGTCTGGGCTACAAAGGACAGAGTGACCAATAGGGCCTCTGGTCTCAAACCCAGCAGAACAGCATCCCTGTCCCCTTAGTGGTCAAACCTCTGTTTTGGAGGGCTAGTCCTCTTATTTGCCTCTAGCCAACATGAAACTAGTTTGGCTCCACTCCTGTCTGGCAGTTTGCCTGCCTCTATTCCACTGCTTTTTCCTCACACCTGATGACGCCCAGACATCAAAGGAAAGAAGAGCTAAAATTCTAACCCACCATGCGTTCAAGAACATCTGGTACCAAATAGGAAATTCCATCTGTGAGGACACGCTACCCTTGTCAGCGACCCAGACGAAAATGATGCGTATAAACCACTGGATGACGATTGGAAACACATCTGTGCCAAGATACATAACCCTCAACACCACTCGACTTCAAGACAAGATAAGTGGTTTCAAATCCACTGTCAAAAGAGGAACCCATCTCCTAGAGGTTCCCTCCCAATTTGGCATGGGAACGCCTGACGGATACATCTGGAAGTGTGGTCACACTTTCTACCTCTACCTACCTAAGGATTGGTGTGGCACATGCAGTTTGGCTCGACTGCAACCCTCCTCATACATCATAACAGAAAACGGAGCACCTTCTAAACCTACAGAGCTGAATAAACGGGAATTCAACCCTCCACAAGTGTTCAACCCGTTCTCTGACAATGGTGGACAAAAACCTCTCTACAGTGATACAAAAGGAATCTTCCACACCATGTTCCCACCTGTTGGAGTTGCAAGCCTGACAAAACGGATGAACGAGGTTTGGTGGACTTTGGAAAACATCACAGACATCCTTGCTGAAATGTCCAACCTGCTGGCCAACGATCCTGAAAAACTGGCAATGAAGACCATGCTGATGCAACATCGGGTAGCTCTGGACACTCTTTTTGCGTCTGAAGGTGGACTTTTTACTGTAATTGGTGAACACTGTTGTACTTACATTCCCAGTACACATGATAATTGGACTCTCATTCATGACCGGGTGCAGGGATTAACTGACTTTTTAAAATCACAAGAAAGCAGTAATGGACAATGGGGTCTCATGGGCTGGCTGACAACTGGCAGGTGGTATCAGGTTCTTTTAAAAATAGCTATGCCATTCATTGTAATTTTGATACTTTTCTGCATTTTTGTTAGTTGTGTTCTCCCATGTATAAAACAAATGATGAATAAGATGATAACTAACACAATGGTCCAATACTCTCTTCTTAATCAGAGGCTTGAAAATGAAGACAGAAATGAAGAAGAAGATGGGGTGTAATTAACATGTGTAAAAACCTTTTTATGATTCCATTAATCTAAACTACTGTTCAGGTAGCGATTAATTGGATGATGTCTAGGTGAAGCTCGCATTAATATCTTTTTGAAATTGCTACTTACTTTTGCAATTTCTTTGTTGTATGTCTTATTATTATTATTATTATTATTATTATTATTTTTTTTTAATTTGGGATGCTACTTGTTTTGCAACCTTTTGTTGTCTGGTTTTTATGATTCTTATATTTTTACATTATTGGAGTTGTTACCGATTTTACAACTTTTTGTTGTTCGTGATCACATTTAAAAACCACATTTCAGGGGGGAAATGTTAGGTAAAATAATGTTGTATTATTATTTTCTTAGGGTGTCTTTCTAATGTACTTTGCTTCCTTGAGTTGACGCCACCGTCTAAATGCATCAGCTCCGATGCAGATTCGGGTTTAAGCATGCACTTCATCGGCTTTCTTCTTTCTCGTTGCTATTTCCACAACAGCTTTGCGTTTTCGGTTCATTTTAGAGCGTGCTCACTTCCTGTTTACAGGCTAGAACGAGCGTTGCGTGCGCACGAAGGGGATGCGCAGAGTGGGAGGTGCTGGAACACGGAAGCTTTGCTACAAGCCTCTTCTTTTGGACGGACCGTGGAAGCTGATTGGATGAGGTTTTCCCAGGGTTTCTTGCTGTAGAAAGAATGAAAATTACACGGTCAAGTTTAAGAACTCCTAACTTATAGGTTGCCACGGGTAAATGAAGAGCATTTTTTGCAGTTTTAAAAAAGTGTTTTAAAATGAAATCGTATACCCTGGCTTTAAGTAAAACTTCTGGATCATCTACCTACTGGGAGTAATTTCACTTAATCAAAACAGCCATGGTTTAACCAAAAATGCACCAGACAAGAACACAAACCTAGAGTTTATGTTAAAGTGAGACCTCTTCTTGTTCTGATGTTATTTTCAAGCTACTGAACTTTGGAAATAAACTGAATATACTTTAAACACTTTATGTTGTGAATGGAAGCACTTTACCCTACCCTGCTCTAACAGAGATACATTACTTGTCTTATTTTAATACATTTTATGATGAAAATTTCTATTTGAATAATGTTCTTCTGCTTCATTTTTAAAAAATTTTGTAATTATATTTGTATGTATTCATTCTTTCATTGTACTAAAATAGCGGAATGTGCACATAACTGTATTTTTGTCTGTCTGAGAAAATCATTTTCAAAACATTTGTGTCAATAGAACTGATCTGATGTTCTGATCAGTTACTCAGTAGGCTACTTGAGCAGCCTTTTTGTGTTTTACAACATTACTCTTACTTGAGTACTCTCTTGAACAGCTACTTTTTACTTTTGATTTTACTTTTAAAAAGTAATTGCCTTGCATGAAAATATTTTAACTCACTTTCAGAATCAAACAACTTGTCAAAATAATAGGCCTACTGAAATGTGTATTCACAACATGAGCAGCACTGATGACTGACAGTAATGCTCAGTGAAGGTGTGCCATAACAGTACCTTACCACTTACAAAGATTTTCTGTAAAGGAAGGCACCTCATTCAGAGACACAAAAAGACACGCAGCAGGATCATAATATTTACCATGGCTGCTTGAAAATACAGAAATAAATAAAAAAACGTTTCGTCCACCGGTCCTAGAACAGACCAGCTGTTAGGTAAAATAATAATGTTGTATTATTATTTTCTTAGGGTGTCTTTCTAATGTGCTTTTTAAATGTCATTTTGGTTTCAGTCACATGCTCATTTGCATGACATCCTGTTCTTTTAATATGTTAATGAAGTGTGACTAAATAAAGAGAGACTGCAGAGGGGATGCTCTTGGAGACCAGAGACTATGACACTGGGAGGCTGTGAACAGACAGAGACGGTTGGCTCATTCCTTATAGTATTTTCCTGGTCTCCCTCTGCAGAACTGATTATCCACATCTACCTCTGCAGAGCTTATTGACTCCATATTCTCTCCGACCCTTGTGTGTGATTCTTTGTAGGTCAACCACTTTTTTAACCTAACACCAGCCATTAGGGAAAACTCCCAAACCTCCCTATAGCCTTCCCACCCCTGATCACAGGGCTGTGTAGGCCCGGTAGTAAGGCAAGGCAAGGCAATTTTATTTGTATAGCACACTTTCAACAAGAAGTTAATTCAAGGTGCTTTAAATGATTAAGTGGTAAAATAAAGATAGCAGTAACACACAGACAAAGCATTTAAAGTAAAAACAGCAATAAAGCAAGTAGCACACACAGATTCATCAAAGCATTAAAAAGTATATCATGTAAAAACAGCAGTAAAAAAAGAAGAATACACAAAACATGATACAACAAAGCATTACTCAAAGGCAACTCTAAACAGATACGTTTTTAGTTGTGATTTAAAAGAACTCAGTGTTTCAGCAGCTTTGCAGTTTTCTGGAAGTTTGTTCCAGATTAGAGGATCATAGATACTGAAAGCTGCTTCTCCATGTTTGATTCTGATTCTAGGGATGTTGAGTAGAATTAGAGGACCTAAGTGGTCTGGGGGGTTGGTATAGTTAACAGCAGGTCTTCAACATATTTTGGTGCTAAGCCGTTCAATGATTTATAAACTAGGAATATATTGAAGTCTATTCTCTGAGCTACAGGGAGCCAGTGTAATGCCCTTAGAACTGGGGTGATGTGCTCTACTTTCCTGGTTCTAGTGAAGACATCAGCAGCAGCGTTCTAGATCAGCTGCAGCTGTCTAATTGACTTTTTAGGCATACCTGTGAAGATGCTGTTGCAGTAATCAATCCGACTAAAGATAAACGCATGGGTGAGTTTTTCGAGATCCTGTTGCGACATTAGTCCTTTACTTCTAGAAATGTTCTTCAGGTGATAGAAGGCTGACTTTTTTATTGCCTTTATGTGACCCTGGAGGCTCAGGTCTGGTTCCATTACTACACTACTTTCTATCTGTATTAACTAAAGCTGTGTGCTGACTATTGATCTTTCCTCTTTAGGTCCAAAAGTAATTACTTCTGTTTGGTTTCTGTTCTGTTGGAGGAAGTTATGACACATCCATCCATTGATTTGCTCGATGCATGTGCTTAGCGTTTGGATGGGTTCAAAGTCACCTGGTGATATCATAATGTAGAGCTGAGTATAATCTACATAATTATGGTAGCTAATGTAATTGGTTGTTAAAATCTGGGATAGTGGGAGCATGTAGATATTAAATAAGAGGGGCCCCAGGATGGAGCCCTGGGGCACCCCACATGTGATTTCTGTTTGTTCTGATGAAAAGTTTCCTATTGAAACAAAGAAGTCCCTGTTCTTTAGATAAGACTCAAACCAGGCAAGTGCTGTACCAGAAAGTCTGACCCAGCTCTCCAGTCATTCTAGTAATATATCATGATTATCAGTGTCAAATGCTGCACTGAGATCCGACAGAACCAGCACTGTGGTTCTACCAGTCTGTATTTATGCAGATCTCATTGAAAACGTTGATGAGGGCATTCTCAGTGCTGTGGTGAGCACAGAAACCAGACTGAAATACATCAAAGTGGTTGGTCATCGTTAGGAAGCTATTTTACTGCTGAAACACAGCTTTTTCAATAATTTTACTGATGAATGGAAGAATAGAAATTAGTTCTGCATTAACATGTTGTCCAGATTTTTCGTTTTTAGCAGTGGTTTAATAACTGCTGTTTTTAAAGCCTGGGGGAAGAGACCTGACAGGAGGGATGAGTTAACTATTTGAATCAGATCAGACACAATGACAGGGAAAACTTTCTTAAGGAAAGCTATGGGTAAGATATCAAGACAGCAAGAGGAGGAGCTTAATTGTTTAATGATTTCTTCTAGCTTCTTTTGGTTTAATTCATGAAATTCTGATGTTTTTTCTACATTGATGTTATTTGGGTATAACATTGGTGGTCGGTTTGGTGCTGCGTTACAGACCAACTGTCATCATTGTTAGAATCTTTTCAGTGAAAAAGTTGGCAAATTCATTGCAGGCCCTGGTAGAATTTAGTTCAGGGGCTACTGTCACTGGAGGATTAGTTAGTCTTTCCACTGTTGCAAACAGAGTCCGTGCGCAGTGGACCCACAGAGTCTGCTAAAGTATGTCACTGACATAGTGCCTACTCAAACGATATTTAGATCAACCCGTTTAGAGTAAGATTGAAATATATGTAACATTATCAATCTTCCAGCAGCGTTATATTACATGCATGCTCCAAAACTTTCTCTCCCTGTTAGATGTGGGAACGCTGCTGACCATTACAGAGTGTACGGTCCATCAAGCCAACAGGAAAGAGCAGGACTGGAAGCTGTCAATTCATAAACTGATGGCATTCATTTCTATTTTGTTTGCAAAGACGTGTCCTATTGTTGCCATTGAGGATTGCTGGTGGGAGAACTTTCTGGTGCCAGTAATCAAGGATTCAATTATGCGACACCTTCGATTTAATGACAAGAACACACAGGCAGAACAAGTGAAAAATTTCACAAAGGACAATTTCTTCACCTCACTGTAACACAGACAGCTTCAGGGTAACACCACTGCTGGGCACAGTTAATGAAGTTCACTGTAAACTTTCTCCAATGGCAAAGGACACTGCAGAGCATAAGGAATTGTCACCTTGACAATCTACACACCTAAATAGAAGGAAACTGTGTGCCTTCCCAGTTCCTTGCACCCAGATATCGTAATCGGGGATGAAAGAAAGAGGAAACCCAACACGATAACAGACTACAACCACATGAAGGTATTGGAATATGTGTATAATCTTATACCAGTGTTGCAATGTTTTCTGATATGTATTATAATGGTCTATATGGGGGGCTGCACTGTGGCACAGTTGGTAGCACTATTGCCTTGCAGCAAGAAGTTCCTGGGTTTGAATCCCAACCTGGGGTCTTCTGCATGGAGTTTGCATGTTCTCCCTGTGCATGCATGGGTTCTCTCCGGGTACTCCGGCTTCCTCCCACAGTCCAAAAACATGACTGTAAGGTGAATTGGTTTCTCTAAAAAATGCCCTTAGGTATGAGTGTGTGTGTGCATGGTTGTTTGTCCTGTATGTCTCTGTGTTGCCCTGCGAGGGACTGGCGACCTGTCCAGTACCTGTACCTGTACCCCGCCTCTCGCCCCTTGGCCGCTGGAGATAGGCACCAGCCCCCCCGCAACCCTGCATTAGGATGGACGGGTATAGAAAATGAATGGATGGATGGTCTATATGGGGAAGAAAAAATGCACATATACTGATCTTTCTCTCAGTCAACTTTTAGTGTGGTGTAGATGTGTTAGACCAAATGGCAAGCATGTATTCGGTACAAGCACCAGTAGCTGTATTTTACAATATGCTGGACCTGGCAGCGTGAATGTCTGCCTTCTACATGAGGCAGGCACAGGGTGGAAAGGCACAAGAAGATTGTTTGAGTCTTCTAGCAAACGAACTGCATTGTTGATTCATGCAGCAAAAGGTAAAGGAGACTTAGAGGAATGCTGCTGCAGCTGCTGCAGCATTTATCGCTGCTTTCCCAGGAACTGTACAGACAACTCAGTGCCAGGTACAAGATAGCTGCAACAGAAATTGCAGCAGGTTTCCTTGTGTAAAGTGTCACAAGTTCACCTGATCCAAATGCAGGTACAATGGTCACTGGGTCTACAAACGATGCAAAAAGAGACTTTGCAAATGACAGGCACACACTGTGGGAGATAACTAATGATCTAAAAGGCAGAAATATGAACTTGAAACTCAGAGCCGGAAAAGTTTGTAACTATATTTAATTTTGTTCTATTTTAAATGAACAAAAAAGAACAAGCAAGACATGGACCATATTTCCCTCAGCTTATGACACGTATGTACAAACACATTGGAGACTGATGTGTTTACATGCTTTCATTCTATCAGCAAATTTTCGGTTTTTTTTTTCTGTATTATTTATAAATTAAACATACTTGTGTTTCCATATAATCTGTGAATGTGTGTATTTCATATTTGCAGGTCCTTCAGTGTGCGGGATATTTTGTTCAGATATGGAAGGCATCTGTGAAGGTTTCTATCAAACACAGACCCAGGTTGCAGTGAATCTGAGGTAGCAGATTATAGCCATTTACTGTGTTTGCACAACAAAAACAGAAGAACAATTGAGCTAGTAGCCTGCACAAATATGCCTGCTCAATATATGTCTGACAAATATATCTGCTCAGTAGTTTAAGGGAATTCACGCAAATCTGCGCAGCTCTAATAGTTCTAGTGGTAAAACATCACTTTTTCAAAATATTGCA
This sequence comes from Valencia hispanica, assembly GCA_963556495.2. Classification (NCBI taxonomy): domain Eukaryota; kingdom Metazoa; phylum Chordata; class Actinopteri; order Cyprinodontiformes; family Valenciidae; genus Valencia; species Valencia hispanica. The sequence goes on from OY747710.1 coordinate 50,267,202, forward strand.
AAAAAAACATAAAAGAGGCAGTCTTTTGAGCAGCTCTTTAAGGTGAATGGGTCCCGAAGGAACAGCTTCCTTCAAAGAGCCATAAATCAGATCACTTGGCACAACATTTTCCAACAAGCTCACTCACCAGGAGCTACTGGTCAAAAACTTCTAGCACACCATCCAACTAACTACTCATCCTCTTGATAGGTTAATTCTTTGGTTGCTAGATTGTTCAGTATCCGTGTGGCACTCAGAATTGATGTCTGAGTGCCATGGACAAGCCCAAAAATTTCATTCCACCAGTAGAGCATCATGGTTGTTGCTATAACGTTCCATATATATATATATATATATATATATATATATATATATATATATATATATATATATATATATATATATATATATATATATATATATATATATATATATATATATATATATATATATATAACATGACATTGAACATTCTCACATTCCAGATACATTGCAGCAGAACAGCAACTCCAAAAGAGTATAGAATGCCATTTTAGGGACATTGATTTAGCAAAATGTATTTTAAAAAAATTATTTGTGCAAAAATTCTTACAACATAGATCAATTCAATTCAATTCAGTTTATTTATATAGCGCCGATTCACAACAGATGTCATCTCAAGGCACTTCACAAGAAGTCATTTCAATACATTTATACAAACATTCCAATCAGTTAAAAAGTCTCCTATTTAAGGAATCCCAACAAATTGCGTCAGTCATTGGCGTGGGGTTGGGCCCCGTTGATGCAGATTTTCCAACCACAGCAATCCTTCAGCAATCCCTCATACTGAGCAAGCATGTAGCGACGGTGGAGAGGAAACACTCCCCTTTAACAGGAAGAAACCTTCAACAGAACCAGGCTCAGTAGGAACGGCCATCTGCCACGACCGTCTGGGGATTTGACAAGACAGAGCAGAGACACAGAAGGAACAGAAGATCTGATATAAGAGTACTTTCTATGTTACAGAAAGTAAAAAATTGACAACAGGACACAGTGGATGTTCAGTTACTGGGAGAATCATCCCAGTCAATGCCCCCCGTCCAACAGGGCATAGCTAAGCAGGATACCAGACCAGGTGTAGCTTCTATGGAGAAAAAAACACTGAGAGAAAACAAAGTTAACAGTCGAAATAACAGAATGTACTGTAATACAACTGGAGAGTAGTAGTAGAAAAGGAAGTAGCAGAGTGAAGAACATTGGTAAATCTGTCCTCCAGCAGTCTAAGCCTATAGCAGCATAACTGCAGAGATAGCTCAGGATGACCTTAGCCCCCCTAACTATAAGTTTTATCAAAAAGGAGAGTTTTAAGCCTGGCCTTAAAAGTAAACAGAGTGTCTGCCTCACGGACTAAAGCTGGGAGCTGGTTCCACAGGAGAGGAGCCTGATAACAAAAAGATCTGCCTCCCATTCTACTTTTAGAAATCCTAGGAACTACAAGTAAACCTGCAGTCTGAGAGCGAAGAGCTCTGTTGGGAACTTATGAAACAATTAGATCTCTGATGTATGATGGAGCTTGATTAATAAGAGCTTTATATGTAAATAGGAGGATCTTAAATTCTATTCTAGATTTAACAGGGAGCCAATAAAGGGAAGCTAAAACCGGAGAAGCTTTTTTAATATTCATCAGAACTCTTGCTGCCGCATTTTGGAGCAACTGAAGGCTTTTTATGGCATTTTATGGACTACCTGATAGTAAAGAATTACAGTAGTCCAGCCTCTGAGGTAACAAATGCATGGACCAGCATCACTCCTGGACAGGATGTTTCTAATTTTAGCAATATTCCGGAGGTGAAAGAAAGAAACCCTAGAAACCTGTTTAATATGGGATTTAAATGTCATGTCTTGGTCAAACATAACGCCAAGGTTCTTTACGTTATTACTGGGAGCCAATTTAATGCCATCTAGATGAAGTGATTGACTAATCAGTTTCTTTTTTAGAACTTCTGGTCCAAAGACAGCAACTTCTGTCTTGTCAGAATTTAAAAACAAAAAATTTAGAGTCATCCATGTTTTTATGTCTTCCAGACATGCCTGTAATCTACCTAACTGAATGGGATCATCAGGATTTATCGATAAATATAGTTGTGTATCATCAGCATAGCTGTGGAAATTTATCCCATGCTGTCTAATGATTCTACCAATTGGGAGCATATATATGGTGAAAAGAATTTGTCCAAGCACAGAACCCTGTGGAACTCCACAAGTAACCCTTGAGTGTGAAGAAGATTCATCATTTAGATGAACAAACTGGAATCTATCAGACAAATATGATTTAAACCAGCCTAGTGCTGTTCCTATGATCCCTGCAACACGTTCAAGCCTTTCTAAGAGAATATTATGATCGACTGTGTCAAAAGCAGCACTGAGATCTAACAAAACCAGAACAGACACCAGTCCATTATCTGAGGCCATGAGAATATCATTAGTTACCTTCACCAGTGCTATTTCAGTGCTATGATGAGCTCTAAAACCTGACTGAAACTCTTCAAACAGCTCATTACTGTTTAGATGCTCACAGACTTAATTAGCAGCTATTTTCTCAAAGACTTTGGATAAGAAAGGAAGGTTAGATATAGGTCTGTAATTCACTAAGTCATCTTGATCAAGGGAAGTATTCTTGAGTAAAGGTTTAATTACAGCTATTTTAAATTCCTGTGGTACGTATCCGTTTACTAAGGATAGATTCATCATATCCAAAATGGGGCCAGGAACCAAATGGAACACTTCCTTAAATAATTTGGTTGGGATTTGGTCCAACATACAAGTTGAAGGATTAGATGAGGCTAATATTTTTGATAATTCCGAAAGCTCGACTGAATCAAAACAGCCTAAGCACAAATTAGGTTCTACAGTTCTTTCCAATGCTGGCTCATTTACTGAGGAAGAAGTAATCATGCTTGGGAGGATGCCAATGATTTTATTTTTAATAGTATTAATTTTATTTATGAAGAATCCCATAAAATCATCACTGATAAGAGCTGAGGGAATAGTTGTCTCAACAGAGCTATGACTCTGTGTAAGTTTGGCAAATGTACTAAAAAGAAACCTAGGATTGTTTTTATTCGCCTCTATTGATGATGAAAAATATGCTGTTCTAGCTTGTCGAAGGGTCTTTTTATACAGCAGTAGACTGTTATTCCAGGTTAACCTGCAATCCTCAACTGTGCGTTAAACCAAGGAGTCAGCCTCCTATGGCTATCAACTTTCTTTTTTAAGGTGGCTACACTATCTAATGCCAAACGCAATGAGGACGTAACGCTGTGAACCAGACCATCAATTTCCGAAGATAAAGATGAAGATGTTTTAAAGAAAATAAAAGCTAAATGTTATGAAAAAAAAGTTGAAAACTGTTGAAACTAAACTGAAGGGCAAATTGAGAAATAACATTTCCTTTTGCTTTCCTGATTACTTCAAATTCAAAAATACTTATTATTATTATATTATATATTGATCCTAGAGGGAAGTTAACTGTTGTTGTAGCTCATACAATTACTTCTTTAAAGAGTTGTTGTAGATCATGATAGCTGTGGGCCAGAAGGATTTCTTGCAGAATTCTGTGTTGCAGGGAAAATGAAGAAGCCTCAGACCGAAGACACTCTGTTGTTGTATGACAGTCTCATGAGGAGGATGCTCAGGGTTGCCCATAATTTTATTGATTTTATGAAGAATCCTTCTGTGCATCACCATATCCAGTGGTTCCACAGTAGTGCCAAGAACAGAACCAGCCTTTTTAAATCCCTGGCTCTGATGCTGCCAACCCAACAGATGATGGCTGAATAGATTACACTCTCCACCACAGACTTGTAGAAGATTTGCAGCATCTTACTGCAGACCTTGAAATACCTAAGCTTCCTCAAGAAGCACAGTCTGCTCTGTCCATTCATATAGACAGCTTCATTGTTCAGTTGTCAGTCCAGTCTGTTGTCCAGGTGAAGTTCGAAATATTTATACCCCTCAACCACCTCCACTTCTTCTCCCATAATAGAGACAGTGTTTGACTGATCTCCGTTTGTTCTGAAATCTACAATCATCTCCTTTGTTTTGTTCACATTCAAGGTAACAATTGTTTCCACACCATCTCACAAAGCAGTCCACAAGCTCTCTGTATTCAGCTTCTTGTCCATCTCTGATACACCCGACAATTGCAGAGTCATCTGAGTATTTCTGTCAAATCAGAGACCTGTCATCTTACTGATGACAGGTCGCATATTGTGGCTGGGAACCATAGCAATAAGTGCAGTGTCGTATTGTGCACTTCGCCGTAATGTTTTATTTATAAATACCAAATCTAAACGCTTATGACAAATTGATTAATTATTTGAAAAAATAAGATGTTAAATTTGAGACTATAATTTTAAAAAATAGTTCCTTTTATCTGAAATATAAGGCTTTTAAGGCCTTAAATTTGACTCTACTGAATTCAATGCTTTTTTTAATACTTTAAGACCCCGCGGCTACCCTGCAGACATCTCTAATATTTTTCTTCCGTAGTTTGGTCTCCAGCTTCTTACTGTATGCTTCTTTGCCGTCTCTGATCTTGATCTCCAGTTGCCTCTGTATACTCCTCAAAAATTCCCTCTCTCCCTCTCTGAGGGCTCCTTTTTTCATGTTTAGCAGTTCCTTTAGGTCACTGGTGATCCAGGGGTTGTTATTAGGGAAGCATCTCACTGTTCTGGTGGGGATGATGTTGTCCACACAGAAGTTTATGTAATCAGCCACACACTCACAGTCATGGCATTAATGTCCTCTCCATGTGCTTGGCAAAGAGTCATCCAGTCTGTGGTCTCAAAACAACTCTGCAGGGTTTCTTCAGCTTTGTGTGACCATTTTCCCACAGTTCCTTATGTCACAGGTTGCCTCTGAACAAGTGGTTCATATTCTGAGAAGAGAAAAACAAAACTTGATCTGATTTTCCCAGAGGAGGTCTTGGTTTGGACATGTATGCATCCTTACATTTGCATAAAATAAATGCTTTCTCTTGTGGAGCAGCTGACAAACTGTTGAAATGCTCGAAGTGTAGTAGAGAGCGAGGCATGATTAAAATCACCAGATATTGCCACATATGCTTTGGGGTGCTGGGTCCGTAGCTTAGCGACAACAAAACTGATGACATCACATGTATTGTTGGCAATGGCTGAAGGTGAAATGTAAACAACTGCCAAAATAACACTGGTGAACTTTCAAGAGTTCAACATTTGGGGTGCAGAGACAACACTTCAAAGTAACATGACCTAGATGACATCCTCCTTTTCTCTTCCTGCTCGTCCTGTCAGATCTCTGTCTGCTCGTACAGTCAGGAAGCCTGGCAGAGAGATGTTGGAGTCTGGGTTTTGGGACATCTCAGTGAAACACAAAACACTGCATTCCCGATACTCTGGCTTAGTCCTTGTAAGGGCTTGAAGTTCATCCATCTTGTTAGCCAGTGATCTCACATCGCCCATTATGATCGATGGAAGAGATGATTCGAACTTTCTCCTTCTCTGTCTCCAAAATTCAATCTTTCCTCAAGAAAACAGACGGACCAACGTCCAAAAAACAAAACTACATATATAGCCAACAGAGCCACTCCAACATGCAGCCACCCAGAGCAGCGCAATTCTAGAATAAATTACTACTTATTATATCATATATTAAATACTTATTTATGGATTGCCCAAAATAAAGCTGCAGATATTAGAATTAAAAATGCTTCAAGTTCAACAGGTTTCTTTTACATTAAACAGAAAACAACAAATTCTAAACTTGTAAAATCTAGTGTAAATATGAACACTGAACATCCATATTTGTCCCCCTTGCTTACCTGAGGGTTGTTCCACAAAGCGAGCTAATCTGAAAAACCATGCTTACTTTGACAATCCTGGCTTAATTTCCCAAAATCCGGTTCCACGACGAAGCTAACCTGAAGCCCCACTTTAGTCACTATGGTGACATATGCCATTGAACAAGCCTGCTACTAGGCAGGTTTGCTGTCGGGTTTATTTTAGCTTGATGTGTATGATTGGACAAGCCATGTGATGTTACACTGTGGGGCTGGTATGGAAAGCCTAAGTCATGGCCATCTACTCCTGGTCCATGTGTCCCCTACTGTCAAAAATATTAATGAGAGTCAATGGAACAATAAAGGTTATTTTCTGATCTGGTTTGTTCCATGTGGCATATTGGCAGCTATGCTGGGGAAGTCGGTTGAGCGAGAGCCAGGATGCGCGAAAAGCTCTAAAAGATCTCGGTGAGTATTTCAACTGCTAGCTAGTACTAGCTAATGTGACTTCATGTTGGGATTCTGTGTCTGATTGCTGGAGGCTTGCTGGGTTTGTGTGTGTCTTTATCCTACCTTCTCTGCAGGGGCGTGGCAGGCTGCTGGCGGCAAGTGCAGCTCATCGGAGCTCGTTAACTCCAGCTTCAAAAGAGGAGTGGAGACTGCAAGCTGGCGCCAGATGATTCTCGCTACAAACGTGATCCTGGGTCTGTTCCTTCCTCGACCTCCTGGGTTCCTTTGTCAAATTCTTGGTTTGGAATTTATTCCGTGGCGGATGATACTCTCCTCTTTCCGGAAAAGTCCTCACGGTCAGCCTCTGCACCACTTCCTCAGCTGAACCATCTGATCTCCGCTCACTTGCCCGTCTGCCCGCTCCACCTGCAACAAAACAAAATCAAATCAAAATCACCTCCAGCCAACCTCAGGTTACAGGATCCCTCTTACCTTCTCCTACATTCATCTCCAGCGCTCTTTCCGTAAGTCATCTCCTCATTAGTCACCATCTCCACTCTGGTCCAGATCTCCTCTAACTTCTCTCATCTCCATAACAGTTACTTCCTGCTCCGTGAATCCCGTTCCTGCTCCAGAGAAACTCCAGTGACCATATTCACCTTTTAATATAAATCATTGTTATTTTATTCCAACTACTGTGTCCGTCTGAGATCTGTGTTGCCTGTGAGTCCAATACCTGCGAACATGACACTTCATATATACGATTTCTGATTGTAGTAATTTTATTTACATATTTTACACGCAAATAAATCACAAATCACATGACAAACGCAGTCGAAATGCACATCATTAGTTAATTAAATTGAGGTACAGCACATGTGTGATTCAGGGTGTAAGGCAAAGCAGACCAGAAAATAACTTTAATCCACTGACTTTCATGTTTTTCGGTCAGGGGACCCATGGGCCTACCAGAAGGGGAGGAGACTTAGGCTTCTCATTCTGCTGCTCTTCTCTCCCTCAAACACACACACACCATCCAATATAAAGTTCTTAAAGCGGTTGCAGCAGCTGCTGTTTCCTTTTTTTTTTTTTCCTAAATTATGCAATCCAATCTGGGGATTTATCTTTTAAAATGTAGTTTTAATTAGATTTTTGTTTTACCATTTTGAAGATATCTGCATTCATTTTGTAGCCAGAAACTTTGTTCCCATGTTTCTCCTGACACCAAGCATTATTAATAATACAGATATTTCACTTTTTGTCTAAGATGGACCCATAAAATCAACATGGTGTCTTGTTTAAGTGTGTTTAAAAAAAAAACTTAAACTGTCTCCTAACTAGTAGCAAGCTACATTTGTAAAAGGAAATACTGTATTAATGTAACTTTACACTTTGAAGGCTTGAAACTGTTTTTATTTAGTTAAATATTTTTACATCCCTACTTAAATCATGTTGTAACATTCTGTCAACTATTTTCCATCATGTGTTAAATGCAGGTTTTAATAATTTACAATAGATCCCAGATAATCTTGCCCTACTAAACGATGTAATATGACTTAACATGAATTTCGAAGTTTATAGTCAGTGCTAAGTGTGTCACACTCTAGACTGTCCGTGCAGCAACCCCACCTAATTCACACTGCACAATACACAATGCAGCCCCACAAGCTTTTTTATGCAGCTGTTGTTGTTCCCCTTATTGGTTATGAAGTATATGGAAAGCTCATAGGCTTGCATTAATAATTCTTTCTCAGCCTGGGAGAAGAACGCAGCTATTTCCTTTCCCTCCATTCTGACTTATCTAGCATCGATTAATAGGGGGTGCCTTTAATGTAGAGTGGACACACATGAGCCTGGCTTGTTAAGCCTCACTTAAATTAACGGAGATTGAATAAACCTGAGCTTCATTCATGGAACTGATTAAGCATGTGGTCACTGGTGTCATAATCCATTGGTTGGGTCATGATTTTTTATTTTTTTTATTTTTTTTACCTAAATGTAAATTTGCAATTAATATTTTAGACATCCTTTAGAGACCTTTGCAGCCAAGGTTTGCTCAGCAGAAAAAAATTATAAAAAATGTTGAATGGCAGTCTTCCTTATAAAAATAATAATGTTATGTGTAAGATAGGAGCAGGAACAGCAAAACTTTTTTCATCACAATTCTTAGGCACAAAATCTCAAAAAAAAATTTATTTTTATTTTTTTATTTTTACATAAGATAAAATTAAATGTACACCGGAAGCGTCTGCCACGTGTTATGGCTGCTCTGCAGCAAATAGAAACCATCAGTTTATAGCTGTGGTGCATTTCAGACGCGTACCAGATTCGTCTCACTTTGTACTTGAATGAAACGACACATTCAGAGAATCTTTTACGATTTCTGATCTCTTCAATTGGAGAAATCTTCCCTTATTTCAAAGCTTTGACTTCAGTGGCGCTTCTCCAGTTTGGCAGAAGAGCGCAGATTCGAACATCAAGTGCAGATTCGAACATCAAGTTGTGAGACTTTCCATTCAGGCCACAGCAGGTGTTTGTATTTTAAGTGTGATCGTTTAATTTTGTTTTTTAAATGTAAATACTTAAGCCACAGTCTGTGATTTTTGTCACCATTGGGGAAAAGTTGCATGTATTCATCTGGTTGATGTGATGTCATGATGTGGATCCTCTGTTCAGCTTATTGAGGTTAAATATTAATTCAAATTGATAAAAATAAATACTATGAATATGCCATTATCACATTAAAATTTGATGGGTAAATGTAGATAATGACAGGATTTTTTTCCACCCCGTTGTTCAAAATGACAGACAACAAAAAGACAATGAGCCTTGATCAGCTTACAGTATTTTGCTATTTGTTTCTACTTTTATTATTTATTCCTGTATCACTTCATTTTGTGTGGATGCTCAGAATTGTTAGAATAAAACATAATCATATTGGCCTTTTCATTTTGAAGCAGAGAACACCTGTTTAACTGAGCAGAAAAACAGGATGAACATTTTTCACTACAGAACTGTGTCTGGGATGTGTGTGGAGTATGGACCCAAACGCAGACACTGAGGAAGTGCAGGATGTTTATTAAAGGTGGAGGTGATGATGATGATGATGATGATGAAGAGGACGACAGCAGGAATGGAGAGACTGGACATCAGGCAGGAACGAGACAGCAGGAACGGAGAGACTGGACATCAGGCAGGAACGAGACAGCAGGGAAGGCACACTAGGCATCAATAATGATCCGGCACTGAGTGAAAGGAAGTGATGGGTTCTAAAGGCAGGAGGTGAGTAGGATCAGGTGTGGTTGATTGGACAGGTGCAGACAATGAGGAGTGAATAGGGCAGCGTGACAAACTGCTTATGTTCCAAACAGGAAACTATCATCTATCTATTGAAATCTAAAGTTTAAATTTCATTTAAATTACACATGGACTTACAGAAAATAGGTTATTTTTATTTTCTTATCTTAAAAGAAAATAGTTTGCAAAATTAGCTGTTTGTAGATCTTTATCAGGTATTTAAATAATGTTGTCAATGATGTGTAATTTTACTTTTTTGAGATTAACTCTATAAATACCTATCGCTTTATACATTGTAGCTTTCCAGTTCCCTTTGGTCAAGGGTCTGTGGGGTGGGGGTGGGTGCTTGGAACTTGTAATCTCTGACTTCATCTATGTGGACCACGCCACAGCCGTTCCACATCTGAAACACACCCGGTGGAGATGGACTCTCTATACCAGACATAAAAAAAATCATTTTATGGAGATCTGAAAGGTCAATCTTTCAACCTCCATTGGTGAAAGTAGCTTATTAAATGAAAAAACCCAACGTTGTTAATCAATAGCACCTCAAATTGTTCACAACACTCTGCCGTGAGACTGGAATATCACTGCCATTTTGATTACCCCAATGATTAATTAAAACTCACGTATACTGCAATCAAGTCGGGTTTAATCAATACAGAATATTCTGGCTGTTGTATGCTTCGTCTTTCATTAGAAATACCACATAAAAACCTATTGCTCTGCCCTTACTTTTACTTTTGCAACAGCAGGGTCATTTAACAGGAAAAATATTAATTGGAAATGAAATACAAAAATAAATTAAGCCATCGTTTTAGTTACTGATACAAAGACCAAATTTACAGTTTCTCCAGCTGCGTCCAAGAAATTTACATAACCAGCAGTATCCACCGATCTCACTGGGTAACATGATAGTAATGCCATTGCAATCTCTCACTATGCTGCTGTTGCATTTCGTAGCAACACACAATTCATTTTAAAAACAACTTCATTAATAATTGATCGAAGACGGAAATTAAGTGTTGTTGTAGCACATGTTATTCAGGTTTCTTCAAGGAGTTGTTGACCCTGTAGGCAGATAAACTTATTCAGTAGAAAAGTGTCATTTTGAAATAAATAAGCCACTAGGAAAAACATTGTAATGAAGTACAAGCTGACATTGTGAAAATGACGTTTTGGAATAAAAAGAGACAGAATTAAATTCAAATGGTTCAAAAATAATCTCCATTGTTAGGAAAATATTTACAATGGAATAATGTTTATATTAATAAAGCTTTGCTAAAAGATAAGGTGTTTTTGACCTCCATGGTCCTTAAGGACAGCCATGCCGCCCTTTTTCTCATCAACCATTTATCCCTTCTGCTCTCCCGATGGGGTCAAACGGACCCCTGGCTGTTTTCATCCTCTGGTCAGTATTTATAGATAAAACTAACAAGCTCCCGCTGTTCTGGATAGGTCCGTGTGACCCCTCCTCCCTCTCTCTCTCTCTCGTACGTAATTCTTCCCCGCAACCAGAAGATGTCTCCCAAGATCTGGGATCCCACACCTCCCTCCACTTCCATGACAAACCACTTTGGAATTGCACTCTATCAAGCAGTGTGAGTAGCCTAGTAACCACAGTGCTGGTTCTGTTGGACCTCAGTGCAGCATTTGACACTGTTGATCATGATATACTATTGGAACGACTGGAGAGCTGGGTCAGACTCTCTGGTACAGTACTTGGCTGGTTCGAGTCTTACTTAAAGAACAGGGACTTCTTTGTTTCAATAGGAAACTTCTCATCAGAACGAACAGAAATGATATGTCGGGTGCCCCAGGGCTCCATCCTGGGGCCCCTCTTATTTAATATCTACATGCTCCCACTAACCCAGATTATAACAACCAATAAGATTAGCTACCATAACTATCCAGATGACAATCAGCTCTACATTACAATGTCACCAGGTGACTTTGAACCCATCCTAAACAAAACAAAAGTAAATTAATGGATGGATGTGCCATAAGTTTTCCAGCTAAACAGAAACAAAACAGAAGTAATTACTTTTGGACCTAAGGAGGAACGATCAACAGTCAACACACAGCTTCAGTCAATAGGGCTAGAAACTACTGATCAGACCCGAAACCTAGGTGTAGTTATGGACTCATACCTGAACCTGCAGGGTCACATAAAGGTAATAACAAGGTCAGCCTTCTATCACCTGAAGAACATTTCTAGGATTAAAGGACTGATGGAAATCGAAAAACTCATCCATGCATTTATCTTTAGTCGGATTGGTTACTGCAACAGCTTCTTCACAGGTCTGCCTAAAAAGTCAATTCAACACCTGCAGCTGATGCAGAATGCTGCTGCTCCTGTCCTCACCAGAACCAGGAAAATAGAGCACATCACCCCAGTTCTAAAATCCTTACACTGGCTCCCTGTAGCTCAGAGAATAGACTTCAAAATACTTTTACTAGTTTATAAATCATTGAATGGCTTAGCACCAAAGTACGTTGAAGATCTACTGTTACTATACAAACTTAACAGAACACTCAAGTCCTCTAATTCCAGTCTAATCAACATCCCTAGAATTAGAATTAAACATGGAGAAGCAGTTTTCAGTTTCTATGCTCCTCTAATCTGGAACAAACTTTCAGACAACTGCAAAGCTGCAGAAACATTGAGTTTTTTTAAATCACAACTAAAAAGTGATGCTTTGATGTATCATATGTTTTGTGTATGCTTCTTGCTTTATTGCTGTTTTTACTTTAAATGCTTTGTAATGCTTTGATGTATCTGTGTATGCTTCTTGATATATTGCTGTTTTTACTTTATATGCTTTGTCTGTGTTTTAAAGCTATTTTTATTTTACCCCTTAACCTGTTCCACCCCACAACCCCGCCGCCGGGTCACTGTGGGGAAGGGGCGGGGAGAATGTCCGAATTTAGTTGACCTGTGGTCACTGATGGCTATGTCCTATCATTATAAACCTCAGAATCTTGTCTAAACACTCATATAAATCGTTTTTGTAACATCCAAACCCAGAACAAATAACAAGCAAAAGAAAAGAACAGTTAAACTATTTTGTGATTTGTACATGAACCCCCCTCCCTGGGCTGCCACCTTATCGTGGTGGAGGGGTTTGAGTGTCCCAATGATCCTAGGAGCTATGTTGTCGGGGGCTTTTGCTCCTGGTAGGGTCACCCATGGCAATTTGGTTCTAGGTGAGGGATCAGACAAAGTGCAGCCCAAAAGACCCCTATGATGAACAAGACAGATGGACTCAGTGTTCCCTCGCCCGGACACGGGTCACCGGGGCCCCCCTCTGGAGCCAGGCCTGGAGGTGGGGCACGTTGGCGAGTGACTGGTGGCCGGGCCTTTACCCATGGGGCCCGGTCGGGCTTAGCCCGAAGAGGTAACATGGCCCACCCTTCCCATGAGCTCACCACCTGTGGGAGGGGCCATAGGGGTCGGGTGCTGTGCAGGATGGGCGGCGGCCAAAGGTGGGGACCTTGGCGGTCCGATCCTCGGCTGCAGAAGCTGGCTCTCGGGACGTGGAACGTCACCTCTCTGGTGGGGAAGGAGCCGGAGCTGGTGTGCGAGGTTGAGAGGTTCCGACTGGACATCGTCAGACTCACCTCGGCGCACGGCTCTGGAACCCGCTTCCTCGAGAGGGGTTGGACTCTCTTCCCCTCTGGAGTTGCCCCTGCTGAGAGGCGCCGAGCTGGGGTGGGCATACTTGTTGCCCCCCATCTCGGTGCCTGTACGTTGGGGTTTACCCCGGTGAACGAGAGGGTAGCCTCCCTCCGCCTTCGGGTGGGGGGACGGGTCCTGACTGTTGTTTGTGCTTACGCGCCAAACAGCAGATTAGATTACCCACCCTTCTTGGAGTCTTTGGAGGGGGTGCTGGAGAGTGCTCCTCCTGGGGACTCCCTTGTTCTGCTGGGGGACTTCAACGCTCACGTGGGCAATGACAGTGAGACCTGGAGGGATGTGGTTGGGCGGAATGGCCCCCCCAATCTGAACCCGAGTGGTGTCTTGTTATTGGACTTCTGTGCTCATCATGGATTGTCCATAACAAACACCATGTTCAAGCATAAAGGTGTCCATATGTGCACTTGGCACCAGGACACCTTAGGCCGCAGCTCAATGATCGACTTGGTTGTGGGGGGTGCTCCGGGAGTATGGGGTACCGGGCCCCTCGATACGGGCTGTAAGGTCCCTGTACGACCAGTGCCAGAGTTTGGTTCGCATTGCTGGCAGTAAGTTGGGCTTGTTTCCAGTGAGAGTTGGACTCCGCCAAGGTTGCCCTTTGTCACCGATCCTGTTCCTAACTTTTATGGACAGGATCTCTAGGCGCAGCCAAGGCGTTGAGGGGATCCGTTTTGGTGGCCTCAAGGTCGGGTCTCTGCTTTTTGCAGATGACGTGGTCCTGTTGGCTTCATCGGAACGTGATCTACAGCTTTCGCTGGAACGGTTCGCCGCCGAGTGTGAAGCGGCTGGGATGAGAATCAGCACCTCCAAATCCGAGGCCATGGTCTTGAGCCGGAAAAGGGTGGGGTGCCTTCTCCGGGTCGGGGATGGGGTCCTTCCCCAAGTGGAGGAGTTTAAGAATCTGGGGGTCTTGTTCACGAATGAGGGAAAAATGGAGCGGGAGATTGATAGACGGATTGGTGGGGCATCTGCAGTTATGCGGGCGCTTTACCGGTCTGTCGTGGTGAAGAGAGAGCTGAGCCGAAAGTCGAAGCTCTCGATTTACCGGTCGATCTACATTCCTACCCTCATCTATGGTCACGAACTCTGGGTGGTGACCGAAAGAACGAGATCACGGATACAAGCGGCTGAAATGAGTTTCCTCCGCAGAGCGTCTGGGCTCTCCCTTAGAGATAGGGTGAGAAGCTCAGTCATCCGGATGGGGCTCAGAGTAGAGCCACTGCTTCTCCACATCGAGAGGAGTCAGTTGAGGTGGCCCGGGCATCTGGTCAGGATGCCTCCTGGACGCCTCCCTGGTGAGGTGTTTCAGGCACGTCTCACCGGGAGGAGGCCCAGGGGAAGGCCCAGGACACGCTGGAGGGACTATGTTTCTCAGCTGGCCTGGGAGCGCCTTGGGGTTCCTCCCGAGGAGCTGGAACAAGTGGCTGGGGAGAGGGAAGTCTGGGTCTCTTTGCTAAGGCTGCTGCCCCCGCGACCCGACCCCGGATAAGCGGAAGAAAATGGATGGATGGATGGATACATGAACCAAACCTGTCGGTCACCCTGCCAAACGGAACTGAGCAAACTTTGCCTTCCCTGAAAGCCAGCATCTCACAGATTCTAAAGCTAAAAGTTTCATCATGCTACGTGCAAATTTCAGCAAATGAGCAGCAAAGTAAACCCAAAAATACATACAGCATTTGAAAAACAAGAGCATAAATTCTTTCTTACCTTTGTTTTTTCCTTGCTGAAAAGAATAATCCACTGTGATATCACTGTATTTCAAGAATAACTAAGATACCCAGTGTGCATTTAGAAAAGAAAAAGAGAAAAAAATACGTAATCCTTTGCCATTATTTTTGACATTTGATTCGAGGAGGCTCAACCTTGTCTGTCATGCGCATTGTGAACTTTATCCATGTAAACATTTGCTTTGTCCAATCTGCTTCAAAGTTCTGATGTCAGCGTGATTCTATAGGATCTTACGATTCCAACCATATGTCAATCATCAAAATCGGCCAATAGAAACTGGAATTACAGGTCTGCGTGATTCTAAAAACAGATATTTTGTTTAGCTCGGGGGCAGACCCTGCCGCTGTTACTTGCGGGTGATCAGATTAGCAGGTGAGATCGAGAGTGAAAGATTCAGTTTTGATTGTTTTGTTTGCGTTCGAAAAATGGCGCTTCAGGAGAAGAGAATCAGCACTGAGGAAGCCCTGGCCATTATTTGGAATGATTCATTGGAGGTTTGTGTTGAGCACTCATCATTAGAAGAGGAAAACCGAATTGTACCCATTAGCAACTGCTAGCGCTTTGTTTCTCTGTCAGCCATTTTACATAGATGCTTTTTTTTCTAGTTGTGTTCTTAGATGTTTGTATAAATACAATTTTGTAACTATTATGTTCACATCTATTTGTGCCTGTGTGTGTGTGTGCGTGTGTGCGTGTGTGTGTATATATATAAAATATATATATATATATATATATATATATATATATATAGAGAGAGAGAGAGAGAGAGAGAGAGAGAGAGAGAGAGAGAGAGAGAGAGAGAGAGAGAGAGAGAGAGAGCTATATATTTGTGTAGGTATGTGTACATAGATGTGTGTAAAAATATATTTCTGGGTTTTATTTGTAGTTTCTATATGTATATTTTTTTCTAACTCTCTTTCTGTCGTATTTTCTTTTAGTCACCTCGGCATTCATCCTTAGCTTACTCATCAGTGCTTCACCATGCCCAAGCAGACTGCTGGAACGTGTGTAGACATGTATGTGTAGATGTCTATGCATATATTTATAAATTCTCTAATTATTTTTCTGTCATCTTGTTTTAGTCAGGATGAAGACTAAATACCTCCAAGGCCTTCAACTTCTGCGCAGCCAACCAAGAAGGCAAAAATGTTGAAAGCTAAGGCCAACAGCTGTCCAAAGAGGTCTGTTGACACTTCATTGGGTGAAGATGTGTGGTGCCACAGACATGAGGAGTACAGCACTTTTTTAGGTTCATGCCCACGAGGCCACCGTGCCCTGCATTTGACCAAGCAGCGGCATGGTCTCCTCTCTCTTCCAGCTCTTTTTCAGTTAATCTGTAATTTGGACAATTATCTACAATACCAATGCTACAAAAAGGAAAGAGGCTGGCAGAAAGCTCCTTTGGACACCCTCACTGTAACAGACTTACATGTTTTCCTATCTATCATTATATATACCGGACTTGTAAATGTGCACTACAGGGGTGACTACTGGAAGGGTGAGTGGCCATCTAATTTTCAATTATCCCGTAACACTATAAAGAGAAACCAGTTTGAGGCAATCTTGTGGTCATTGCACCTCAGCTTTGTGAACATTACGAGGACAATGAAAAGAAACAAAAACACCCCTGATAACACCCGTCTGTGCAAAATCAGGCCACTCTACGATCATATTGCTACTGCATGCAAAGCACACTACCATCCATATAATAACATTTGCATTGATGAGAGGAGGGGGTTGTTATTTTTGTTTTGTTAGTTGTTTTGTTTTTGTTAGTTTTGTTATCCATTTTATATGTTTATTTCACAGTTTTGTTGTATTTGTAATTTGAATAAATGTTCTTCAGTTGGAGTCAAGCATAACTCTTTGTTATAGTGTTATTTAAATAGGGTGATAGATATGTTGGGTATTTTACAAAAAAATATAAAACAGTTTGTTTTTAGGCATATAGTTGAACTAGCATAAAATCAGTAGATCAGGGGCCTGTACCATGAAGGTGGCTCAACAAACTCGGGGTTACAGGATTGGTTTTGAATCAACAAAACCAAACCGATGCAATCAGGCTTAATTGGTACCATGATGCAGGTTATCAACTTTCTCTGTCAACTCAGGCTTTGATCCTTAAGCTATGATTAATCCACAGGCGCGTGCACATAAAAGAGTGACGACGACACTGAACAACCAATCGCGTTCGATATGGATAGAGCGAGAGCTATCTACTTTTCAACGGAGGAGCAAGAGATTATTCTCCAGAAATATGAAGAATTTAGAAATATTTTTCAAGCACGCAGTAACACTGTATCTGCTGCCAAAGCAAGAGAACAATCGTGGAGGAAGATTGCTGATTGTGTTAATGCGTGGGTTAAACAATTAATGTACATTTAAGTAGGCTAAGCATATTAAAATATATTAAATGCTAAAATGAAAATGTATTCGTGTTGATATATATATATATATATATATATATATATATATATATATATATATTTATATATATATGATGTGTGTAGATGTATGTGAAAGTATAGGCTATTACATACTAAGAAAGATTGATATTCATTAATTTTTAGATGCAACCCCAACTCCAAACGGTCTTGGCAGCAGATCAAGACAAAATATAAAAATATAATTCAAAGTGGTGAGTATTTACCATATTTTTTATTATTTTCTTAGAACATTTAATCACAAACACTTGTTTGCAGCAAACAGAAAAAAATGTGAAATTAGGAAAACTGGGGGAGGGCCACCTCCTCAAGATTACACTGTGGCAGAGGAGTTGGCTCTGAGCAACAACAAGGGGCGGCCGATTATGGATGGGATTGCATGTGCTGTACAGTCAGGGCATGGCTTCGACGAGTCACATTTGTTATGTGCGGCTCAAGAAGCTCACAGAGATAAGACATTCCTTCCGCGGAAAATCTGTATCTTTCATACAAGTACGCATCAGGAAAGTCAAATGGATTTTGTCTGTCCCTAAAAACTCGTTCTCTACGAAGTGCTCGTCTTACAATTTGCGCGGAGAAAAGGTGAAGCCATTGCAACAGAGAACAGACGCTGGGAATAAGTTATGTCACATATATATGTTTCTTTGCTCACAGCTGATTGGTCAAACTTCAGTCTGAGATCGTGAATCCAGAACATAACCTTCCCCAGAGCAGGTTAGCCGTGCAGCGTAAGATACCATGGCAACGAACACTGATCAAAGCCGACCCACTTTCATGGTACCCAAAACCCAGGGTTGGTGGAAACTAAGCTGAAACATAGCTGGCTAGCCACCTAATCCGGCTTCATGGTACAGGCCCCTGGAGTTGAGAAGGGTTAGTTATGGGTTAAGATTTTCTGCAGTTTATATTCTACTGCAGCATATTTTCAATGGTATTATATACTGTAACATGAGAAAAAATTTAGGTGAGAATAAAGAATTTTGTAATTTGTCTATGTTCCAGCTACAATTACTTTGGCACAGTAACATATGCTGTAATTTTTACACCTCTGATTAAATCTCACAAACATTGGCTTCATTTTGATACCAAGATTGTTTACACAGAGTTTGTTTTTGCAGAGAAATACTTAATTAATGTTGGGCATGTTCTATTCGAGCTAGGAGCTTGGAGAGACCCTGGAGAGACCCTGGGGCTTAAGAGGTTAATCATGTAAAGCACCTTGGATTACCTTGTTGTTGGCCCCAAGTGTCCTATACAATTAAAATGCCTTGCCGTGGGTTTTGTGTGGAGTGGTATGCAGCAGCACACAGTTTTCCAAGAAGAGATGAGCATCGTCGAGCTGTTGCGAGACAGTCTTTTTGTTTCAGAATCGTGTATCGCTGTCAAAAACTTAAAGTGAACTCGTCTCATTACAATCCTCTTGTGGGATGTACGGGTTGTGGGATCAGAAAGCATGCGTTGCAAAACTGAGGTTCCTTGAGTAAAAGCTCGAGGCAAGGATGCATGCTAATAGCACATCTCCTGGTTTCCACTTGGTGGTCTTCTGTGTCAGGTTCCAGAGGTGCCACTCATTATCCGAGAGCCCTTTCGTGCAACAGCAGTCTATCCGCCGCCGCACAATTGGGAACGCAGCTTGAACCGTTCTAAATGATGATGATGCGGGGTGTTTTCATTTACTCATTGCTACAGTGGCGTTCGTTCACCGTGGCTCACCTAATAATAAATGAAGACAAAAACACATGCCGAGCAGTGAGAAAAAGCCCAGCAGACCAGTCGGTGGCGGGTGGGATTGAATATGCTTGTGGAATTCAAGCCTTGTGAAATGGAAAATCTCCTAATTTGCTAATCCCGCCTCGTTTGGAATTACACCTCATTTAGAATTACACCTCCTTGGAACAGTGGACGGTGCAAATCAGTCTGAGTGTGGGTGTGGTGGATGGAAGGAGTCTCGTGTCCAAAGCACGTGCTTCAGCTCATCTTACTGAGACCTACTCTATTCCATCAGACAAACTGTATGTGAACCAAAAAGCGTTTGAGATATAAAAGTTACACGGAAGAGTCGATCCCACACACACACACGCATGCACACACATGCACGCACGCACGCACGCACACACACGGGGGGGGTCCACCATATTAGGACCGGGCTTTGGTCCCTTAAGGTCCATCGGTCTTCAGAAGGTTAGTGAATATGCCAGAAAAGGTCCTAAATAGGGTAGCTATACAAGAACACCCATACACACACACACACATGCACACACGCTTACCTTACCAACATGTAAGAAATGGCGACCTGGTGAGAAAACTTTGAGAGATCAGGAAAGGAGAGGAAAGCGAAGGTTAGAGGAGATACAAAGAAGGGTATGCGAAAGTATAGGGTGAGAGAGAAAGTGGCAAACATATGCTCACATCATTGCTAGAGGAAAGGAAGTGGGCCACGGAGGATTCCTTGCAACCTTGTTAAAATCAGCAGATTCTGTTCTTGGGATTCCAGCACACGTTGACGGTCTTTTCAGCTTTTCTGAACTAGGGTAGATTCTGGATTTACGTGAACTGGTACACAACAGAAGATACCTCGTTCTCGGACGCACACCCATAGTCTTGAAGCTTTCTCATCTTGGCTTATGCCAGCTCACGTCTGACTTCCTTTATCACCGTGGCCTATGCAAGGCGATCATTCAGCACACAATCATAGATAAGATAGATAGACAAAAACTTTAATAATCCCAAAGGGAAATGTCCTTGATACAGCAGCACACATTCACAGAACTCTGGCACAGCCAGGAAACATAAATACAATCATAAATAAACTCATAACAATGAATATTATTATAACTTAGTCCAAAGGTTATCCCCTCACACATAGGGGGAAACTATTGTACAGAGAAATAGCAAATGGGAGGAATGATTTCCTAAACCTCTCTTATTGGCAACGAAGTTGCTGCAGTCTTTTAGAGAAGAACACCTCTGCCCCTGTCGGCTTTTCTCACAATGTGCTCTGCAACTCACTTCCTGCTCAGAGAGGCGGGGGCGCCGAACTCCAAAACCCCAGCGGAATTTGTTTCAAAATAAGACCCAGAGCTGAGAGACAGAGAATAACAAAAAACACACACACTCAGATATCTGATGTTAAAAAGACGCACCTGCAGATGGGAGTCAGACAAGATCTGACTGACTCGTTCTCTTACAAGGCTGTACCATTTTTATTTCAAGAAGAACAAAGAACATATCACGTGACTCCTCTCTCCTCCTTCTACATCTTGACAGGTCATTTATTTTCTCCAGGTCTCTTGACCTTACTATGAACTGGGTTATAACATGACTTAGAGTTATAGCTGATCCTCCCTGCTTTCAGTTCATATCTTTACTCAAGAGTTTGTTTACTTAAAACCTTCAACCCTATAAAATACTGGTAACAGAGTCATGTTTTACTACCCTGAATAATATAAACAGGCCTATTACTTCTAAAGCTTAAAAAAGATATAATTAACACATATGTACTGCATAATAAAAATAGCCTCAAAAAAGTAGAATACAACAAATCCCTCTTTCAATCTATTTTTCAAATAGATTGACCACTCCTCTGTACTTCCCCTTCAGGCTCCATGTGAGCTATTAACAGATATTGACCTTGCACATTATCACCAACAGCTTTTTCAATACACTTTGTGAGCAAAGAACGTATACAAGGAATACAACAACATCCACATAACACCATAGTTGACACAAATACTGCTAAAGAAACCATTATAGACATTGCCAGAGTCTTCCCTTTACCAAACATATTTAACAAATTGTCCCTCTTTCTAACATGATCATTCAAAATGAGAAGAGTGTCTGTTTTTTTTATCCTTACCTTTAAGCAATATATATATATATATTTTTTTATTATTATTGTTTTTTATGTTTTAACCTAATTCTCAATATTCTTTTAGTAAAAGCAAACTCTAGCAATTGTCACCAACCCCAAAAACATCCTACAAAAACCACATCATAATGAAAAAAGAATAAGTAAAACAAAAATTAGTAGTCAGTCAACCTGATTATACTTTAAACACTCCTTAAAATATTTTATCTTATTACTAAAAAAGTTTTATAAAACCGTAAATACTAAATATTAAGAAAAAATCTTACAAATAGACTACTTAAAAATTATTTGACACCCTCTTAGGCAGTGTCTAGCAATCTGCACCTGTAAATAAAAATCGGTTAGACAACCTGTAAAATACAAGAAAAATGATTAGTAAGTGTTCAGTCTTTATTATTTTGTTCTCTAGTCTTCGCTCTTGTTTATTTCTCTGGCAGCAGGTGGCTACCAGAGTGATGAAATGATTCAGTACAGTGGAGTCTTTATTTTCCCAAAGTTACTGTCTTTTCTGCAGATCGCCCTCACTGAAATGACAGTTACTTCATTAACTGAACATTTCCCCCAGTAAACACAAATGCACAGACAGGCCCCGCCTCCAATAGCTTACCCCACCGATTGTGAGGTGGTCAAAACCTGCTGTGAAATGTGTTTGATTTCTTGCGATCTCTTCTCTTCGGTATAATCCCTCTTCGAGAAAAGCAAGTCCAAATTGCTTATCTCGCCCAATTTTTTCGCACATATAGATTACACTGGATGATTACAGCAACTTCAACCAATCTTCTGGGTGGGTCAGGCCCCGCCTCCTGGCTTCGGCAGTCGACACCGCCTAGTCAGAACCGACACCACCCGCTGCAAAGAGATTTTCCCAGGTCAGCAGAGAGCTGCTGCAGCATGAGGGACAGGAGAGGGGTCGGAAGGAAAAAGGAGACCAGGCCCTTCAGATGCTGATGATCACTGCGAGGGTCCGGGTCAGGATGCGATGACACCTGAGGTTCTCTGCCAGCTGTAAATTTAAAGTTGAATTAGACCGCTCGATGACGCCCTATTTCCCCACGCGTCAACAGTGTCAGCCTTGCTGTGACCCCAATAGCAGTAACAAAACTGCTCTCCTCCACTGTGGTAATTCATAATGTATAACAGAAAACCCGTAGTTCGAATCAGTGTAAATCGTGACGTCTTTATCTCTTCTCCATTTGCATGCTTCAATAAGAGCCCCTATCTCAGCACGCTGTGCGCTCTGCTTGCCGTCCAGCTTCCCTGACACGACAGTATGTAGTGAATCTCCATTCTGCTCAACAACTGCAAAACCTGATTTTAACTGGCCCTGTCCATCTCTAAAAACAACACCCATCTGTATAAAGCACAAAACCTGTAGATAAGGTATCAGACCGTAAGTCAGGACGTATTTTTTGAGCAACAGAATTCAGCCTGACACAGTCATGCTGCTCCCCAGAGGCGGTGATTTGTTCAGCCATGTTTATTCCTTCATGCGTAAAAATAATGTTTGGTGCCTCCAAAACTCTGCTAATCCGCTGCTGACGCAAAGTAACAATGTGTGAAGTTTTCTCCACTAGGTGTGCAATTCCTGCTGCATGTCTCGTGCAAGGTGGCTGTCTCATTTCAATAGCTTGCAGCTTTATGCTAAGATACATAAGAATGTATCTCTGACCACCTTTTTTCTGAAACAAAATCCCATTAACCACCCCATCTGTTTCTAATGTGTTAAGAAAAAATGGACATGTATAGTCAGGAGTGGCTAAATCAGCTGCTTGTGCTAGAGCCTGTTTCAACTTAATAAATGCCTCCTCAGCCGGTATGTCCCATTCTAATTTAGCATGCAGATTTTTCATACCATGAGCATTTACAAGAGCCCTGAGTGGTGTGGTAAGGTTTGTGTAATTAGGCACATAATGTCTGGAAAAATTTGTCAGTCCCAGAAATGACAGCATTGAGGATAGCAAAGAGTCAGGCACGACCTTTAAGGCCTCCACTGCATCAGGATGATCTGTTTTTTCTCTGCCATGATTTCTAGAAAGCTGCAAATGTTCCAGAATGGTAGTATCAGAGAGCTGCGTGTCTATTTTGTACATCTGAGTAGAAGGAGAAAAAGAGACTGAAGATATCTGGGTGGGAACCCAATCCTTTAATTCAACTCCCCTTTTAACCATTCCCCCCAAATCTTTAGCTTGATGTTTTGGATGCAACAAAAGTGATATGTGTGGAAGCGCTTCAGCTTCCATCATATACCATTTATGCTGTTTTGAAGTGAGATGAGCAAACAGTGCAATATCCTTCCTCCCCATAAAGCATGGACCCGAAGCCACAGACCAACTTTGGCCTTCAAGTTCTGTTTCAAATTGTTCCTGGTATAAGGTAGGATCGCCCCTCTCATAGAGGAAGGTCACATGGAAAGGATCAGGCGGTAGAATAAAAGGCTGGAGTTCAAGCAGCCAAGGCTTCCAGCATCTCAAAGTCAGCCGCAGAAGATTCATGTGCAGACATCGTAGTCAATCTGGCCCAGAAAATATCAGCCACTTGTGAAGTGTCATCCTTCAGCAAAAATTGACCACTCATGGTGTCACAGCAATGCGTATGTCCATTCGGAAAAGTCACCATAAGTCCATCAGGGGTACATAGAATAGTAGCACCAAGTTTGATAAGCAGATCTCTGCCTAACAAATTGACAGGCGTGGTTTGAGCAATGACAAAAGGATGTGATAGTCTTTGATCACCCACTGAAACAGGCAATGGTTGAGTTATAGGGAGAGTCATTGGAGCCATATGTAGAGGTGGCTGACCGGGAGGTATAGCGCCCCCTTGTGGGTGTGGGCACTCCCTCACCCAGTGTTCATTGGAGCCACACCTGTGACAACCGTTAGCACCCGGCTGCCCTCTCCCCATGCCTCTAAAATCCCCAAACCTGGCCCTGCCACGTGACCTGCCACGAGGCTGCCATGTCCTATAAGGAGCAGTAAATGGCTTATTCGGTGCAGCTCCAGCATACATCACAGGAAAAGAAGGCAGCACTGTCGCTGATCCAACAGTAGGTGCTGCTTCAGCCACCATCTGTATCACTTTTTTTAGACTGATACAAGTCAGTCAATTTATTCTGAGCCTCTTTTAACTGTAGTTTTAACAAAGCAGTCTCCATTTTCTTATTCTCCTCAGCGTCCTTTAACGCAGATGCTCTCACTAAAAGAAGCATTAAATCAGGGCCTCCACTTGCCCCCAGTGACACCTGAGATCTGGTATTCTTAAATGGTCCTTCACTCCCCTTGTCTCCCAACGTCTGCATATTTTTTACCTGTAAAACTGTCGTACATTCATCACGTTGACTGGGGCTGGGATCTTTTGAAAGGTTTACAGCTTGACCCCTTACCACAGATGCTAATCTTTCCTGATTCTGCAGCAGTCCATCCATCTGTAGATGAACCCCAGTTAACCTGTGTTCGTGCTGCTCATCTCATCCATCAATTTAGCATTATACGCCAAAAACAATTTATCGGTGTCTTCTAATTTGTTGCTAACTAAATTTAGTAGGTGTCACTTTTCCTCCCCAGAACACATTCTGTGAGAGACTTCTCTTATAATCCCCTCGGGCACCATGACGAGCCCACCTGGCCGTCATAAGGCCCTGGAATTGGTTTTTATTTTTTTTATTTTTTACCGGGCTTATCAACTAAAACAGAATATAATTTAGAAATGTATATTAACAATTGGGCATCTAAAGTACGTCAGTTTCGTCCCTGTGGAGCAGGAAGTAACCTATATTTGGCTGCCATTGAATATTCGTAACGAAAAATCCCAAATGGATTAAAATTTAAAAAAAAAATAGGTTATTTGTATTAACTCTATAAATCATTTATTTTAATTGATAAACTATCAATTCGTAGGCCCAAATTTATCCCAATATTAATGCAATTAACAGTAAAGGCAGGCACAGTTTTTATTTATTTAATTTATTTCTTTTTATAGTGAAGGAGTTTATTTATTATTTATCCATGCAACATTAACCTTAATAATGTTTTAGGCAAAGCCGAAACGAAGGAAAGCTAAAAAGGTTTATAACGCACTGTTTATCGTATCATTAATTTATTTATATACGGAGATTATTGCCGTTTCATCTAAAAATCAAAGAATTCCTAATAGAGTCCGGCCTGCGCCAAAACTCGGGATGCACTTTTTGGTGAAACACACGAAAAAATAGAATTCTCCCAATATAAGGCAATTTGTATTTATCATTAAAACATATACCGAAAGAAATACGTTTAAAACTCGCTTTGCAACACAAAATCGTCAACAGTTTGCTCCAAAAAAAAAACTCCGCCGGACTGACAGATCAAAGTCCGGCCCAATAAAACTTCCGTGTCACACCGCGGAATGAATACGCCGGTGCACAGATGGCTAATTCTGCACTACGATGCTAAACCTAACAAACCGTACTCATAAGTAAACCAACCAAGAACAAAATGCCTCCAGCAAAACCACACTTCGCCATCAATACTCGAATGACTGTTTAACCGAGCCAAATAAATACAGTTCGGAAGCTAAGCTACCAAAGATTAGCTGTCATCATGAGCAACCTAGCTCAACCGGAAGCCAAACGTGACCGCTCCGTTATCATAAAAAGTTATTTTATATATATTCTATAGAGTTTACTACCAGTTATCCATAATAACAGTCCTATATATGTGTTCGACAATGCTTTAGACGTGTTTACGTAGTTGCACAAGGTTGAACGCCTTTATTTCCAGGCGAAAAACTCATCCAAACTGTGCGTTAGCCGTAAGCTAACTTATGGTGGTACTTTAGCTGACTGAAAATGATATTCCCATATTCCTCTACAATGTCAAGCTTCTACGCTTATTGTCTGTACAAGAAGCGCGGACATTGTCTAGGCGTTTAAGATTCGCAGAGGAATTATGGTTTTAGATTCAGTCGGTTAGTTCCCCTAAATGAGAAGTTTATATGCGGCCGGAATTCAAGAAGCTAAATGGTAGCTTCCTTCCGTCACCGCGACTTCTCCAATCACACACACATTCATCCGAGAGAAAGAAAGAACAACAATTTTCACAGTCTCATCAAACACTAACCTCTACCTGAGCCACCTAAAGCCGGACCTTTAAACACAATCCAATTCACGTGGCTCAATCGTGCGTTTGGAAGATACGCCAGCCTCTCCAAGGGAATCCGTCTAGACAACAGAGAGCGCCCAGGCTCTAACTGCCGTCCCTTCCGCTTGTCAGCCGAGGAGAATTTTCCGATAGCGTCCCATCGGAAGTGAGCGGCCAACTCTCAAGCCCCCTGGTCCGTACTTTGGTCGACCCTCAACCGAAAAAACAACACGTCAACATTAAATGGAGAACGTTTAAATCGATCAATACCTATTAATTTGGTGTTAGCGCTTTTTCAGATTGATACAAAACCACCCGGGTGTTGATTAGCAAGGATCAATCCAGTCGCTCTCCGATTCTCTGTTGAACTCAAAGAAAAAACACAAAATCACTACAATTGCCACAAACACCTGTATCAATCAGTTATGCCACACTCATTACTCACACTCAGTCTCTCCCAGCCCTGAGAAAACTCAAAACCAAATCAAATGCCCGCATTCTCCACCATATTGTCGGCTTTTCTCACAATGTGCTCTGCAACTCACTTCCTGCTCAGAGAGGCGGGGGCGCCGAACTCCAAAACCCCAGCGGAATTTGTTTCAAAATAAGACCCAGAGCTGAGAGACAGAGAATAACAAAAAACACACACACTCAGATATCTGATGTTAAAAAGACGCACCTGCAGATGGGAGTCAGACAAGATCTGACTGACTCGTTCTCTTACAAGGCTGTACCATTTTTATTTCAAGAAGAACAAAGAACATATCACGTGACTCCTCTCTCCTCCTTCTACATCTTGACAGGTCATTTATTTTCTCCAGGTCTCTTGACCTTACTATGAACTGGGTTATAACATGACTTAGAGTTATAGCTGATCCTCCCTGCTTTCAGTTCATATCTTTACTCAAGAGTTTGTTTACTTAAAACCTTCAACCCTATAAAATACTGGTAACAGAGTCATGTTTTACTACCCTGAATAATATAAACAGGCCTATTACTTCTAAAGCTTAAAAAAGATATAATTAACACATATGTACTGCATAATAAAAATAGCCTCAAAAAAGTAGAATACAACACCCTCAAGAATGGAATGCAATGGTTGAGAGGTATTGTCCATGATGGCCACAAGTTTACTGTAGGACCTCCTATCTCTTTTGGTCTCCAAGGTTTTCATGTTATATCCAATAGTTTTACCAGCCTTGCAGATCAATTTGTTAATCCTACTGGCTTCCCTGCATGTAATACTGCCCCCCAGCACACAACAGAATACATAATTGCACTGGACACCACAGCCTGATAGAAGAGTCCCAGAAGTCCACTACACACATTGAATACTCGCAAATTGTTTCAAGGCCCCTCCGCTATTGATGTTCCTTCCTCTCGAACCTCACCAACATGATCCTGAGGTAGTTGACGGTGAGGCTGACGTAAGTGTTCGCCGAACAGTCCGCAGGGTCTGAAATGCACTTGCCCAGAAGCCACGTGTTCTCCCAGGGCGCCGCGGACACCGTTCAAGCGCGAGTGTTCTTCTGCTGCTGCTGCTGCTGCTTCTGCTACTGTTGCTACCGTTGCTGCAAATTCTTTTGCTGATGCTATTGCAGCTTGGAACCGGTTGCGTAAAACTCTACCACCAACACCACCACTACCACTGAGCTGCATGTTCTTCAATTCTGGATAAGTTCTCTTAATGTCCTCATCAGTTCGCAAGAGATCCAAAAAGTCTTGACAGGTCCTTTCTCATTTTTCATGATCTAATCCACAAGCTCTTAGACAAGGCCCATTGTGTCTACATTGTTGATCATCCTCAGGCAGCTGTACTCCCTCTGAGTTATCAGCTTCAGCTTGCTTTCCACAGCTTTGTCGAGGATTGACGCGTGGTCTTGACAGGAAACCTTAATGAGATTTTTTTATTACTCGTAAGTATTCACATTCTTCCTCCTTATTTTTTTGTCATCCTTATCCTGACTTTTGTTTTTCTCTGTTCACTCAACCGTGTTCTACAGTTCTCTATTTGTAACACAAGTGTCCTTAGTTGCGAAGGCTCATTATCTATTCATTTCTTTCTCTTTCTTTCTTTCTTTCTTTCTTTCTTTCTTTCTTTCTTTCTTTCTTTCTTTCTTTCTTTCTTTCTTTCTTTCTTTGGTTGGCGTACAACACATTCGTGCCGTGGCATGAGACTAACCCCGATTGAATTGAGTTGGAGGAGGAGCCTGTTCATCGAACAGCAGGCTCTCGTCAAACCGCTGGTGAAACGCATGGCCTGCGTGCAGCTACGGGAGCGGGAGGAGGAGGAACAGGAACAGGAGGAAATTGAGGAGTGTCACGTGGTGTGTGGAGAATGGACCCAAACGCACTCGCTGAAGGAAGGTGCAGGATGTTTATTAAAGTGAGGAGATCGTGATGATGGTGGTGAACGGAGACACTGGACATCGGGCTGGAACGAAGAGGCAGGAAGACGACACACCATGGGGATGAAGACAACAGAGGACTAGGAGGAAGGAGGACTAGGAGGAAGGATGAAGGATGGATGATCCGGCTGGGAGTGAAAGGAAGTGAGGAGTCTTAAAGGCAGGAGGTGAGTAGGATCAGGTGTGGATGATGAGACAGACAGGTGAAGACAATGAGGCAGGAATAGGGCAGCGTGACAGGACCCCCCCCTTTAAAGGTGGATTCCAGACACCGTGGAAAGAGTGAAAACGAAAGGGAAGAGAAAAAAAAAAACAAGCACCCTTGCCAGGGTGGGTGGAGGGGGCCCACGGAAGGAGGGCCCCGAGTCTCTTTGGGTACGCCCCTGGAAGTCTGGCGGACGGCCCCGGTGGTGGCCCCTGAGGACCTGGAGGTCGGGCGGACGGCCTCGGCGGCGTCCTCTGGCTGGACGGAGGTCGGGCGGACGGCCTCGGCCCCTGAGGACCTGGAGGTCGGGCGGACGGCCCCGGCGGCGTCCTCTGGCTGGACGGAGGTCGGGCGGACGGCCTCGGCCCCTGAGGACCTGGAGGTTGGGCGGACGGCCCCGGCGGCGTCCTCTGGCTGGACGGAGGTCGGGCGGACGGCCCCGGCGGCGTCCTCTGGCTGGACGGAGGTCGGGCGGACAGCCCCGGCGGCGTCCTCTGGCTGGACGGAGGTCGGGCGGACGGCCCTTAGGTCCTTTTCTGAGGTTCAGGTAGTGCCATAGAGAGTCTGGAGGCTCGGACGCCTCCCCAGACGGAGAGTCTGGAGGCTCGGACGCCTCCCCAGACGGAGAGTCTGGAGGCTCGGACGCCTCCCCAGACGGAGAGTCTGGAGGCTCGGACGCCTCCCCAGACGGAGAGTCTGGAGGCTCGGACGCCTCCCCAGACGGAGAGTCTGGAGGCTCGGACGCCTCCTCAGACGGAGAGTCTGGAGGCTCGGACGCCTCCTCAAACGAAGGTTCTGGAGGCTCGGACGCCTCCTCAGACGAAGGTTCTGGAGGCTCCAGTGACGGGGACGGGTCCTCCCTGACCCTCCCTGGGAGCTTCAGCGACGGGGACGGGTCCTCCCTGACCCTCCCCGGGAGCTCCAGCGACGCATGGGGAAATGTCGCTTGCTGGAGAGCAGCCAAAGTGATGGCCAGGAAGACCGCAGGAATGTTGGAAGCCGAGACTGGCTCTGGAGCTGGAACGGGCTCATGGACTGGGACTGGGACTGGCTCATGCACTGGGACTGGCTCATGGACTGGGACGGGCTCATGGACTGGGACGGGCTCA
The DNA here is from genome assembly GCA_963556495.2 of Valencia hispanica. Classification (NCBI taxonomy): domain Eukaryota; kingdom Metazoa; phylum Chordata; class Actinopteri; order Cyprinodontiformes; family Valenciidae; genus Valencia; species Valencia hispanica. The sequence continues at coordinate 50,297,301 of OY747710.1, forward strand.
TGGACTGGGACTGGCTCATGGACTGGGACTGGCTCATGGACTGGGACTGGCTCATGGACTGGAACGGGCTCATGGACTGGAACGGGCTCATGGACTGGAACGGGCTCATGGACTGGAACGGGCTCAGGATCTGGAGCCGGAACGGGCTCACGGACCGGAGCCCGAACGGGCTCACGGACCGGAGCCGGAACTTCCCCGGGAGCGGCCCCACCTCGGCGGCGTCGCTGTCTGCGGCGAGGCGCTCCCCTGGAGCAGAGGTAGGCCGTCTTGTCCCCATAGAAAAACTCGAAGAGGTCCTCCTCCCTGATGTGAGGAGCCCCCGAAGAGCCAGCTGGAGGAGGGACAAAGACGGCGGGGGAGAGAACCGGCGGTGGGTGCCACGCGGAGATGGAGCCGACATTGGTGGTCCGTGTGGCTGCGCCGCCCTGCTCCTCGCTCGCTGAAACACCGGTTCGGCGGGTCCGTCGCCTACGGCCAGATGGTGGAGGCGGAGAGGGCGGACCGATCGTCTGGTCCAACGCCTCCTGGCGAATCCTCTCCGCCTCGCGCCGCAGATCGGCGAGCTCCCGGGCCGAGAAGACACTCTGGAAGTGAGGGAGCACTCCGAGGATCTCCCCGGCTCCGGAGACCCGCACAGGGAGGTGAGGAGAGGCAGCGAGTCTGGCCAGGTTAGCCCAGACGTCCTGGCGCAGGGCGGCGATCTCCTGGGCGAGTGCTGGGTCCATGTTTAGGGCCGGATCATTCTGTCACGTGGTGTGTGGAGAATGGACCCAAACGCACTCGCTGAAGGAAGGTGCAGGATGTTTATTAAAGTGAGGAGATCGTGATGATGGTGGTGAACGGAGACACTGGACATCGGGCTGGAACGAAGAGGCAGGAAGACGACACACCATGGGGATGAAGACAACAGAGGACTAGGAGGAAGGAGGACTAGGAGGAAGGATGAAGGATGGATGATCCGGCTGGGAGTGAAAGGAAGTGAGGAGTCTTAAAGGCAGGAGGTGAGTAGGATCAGGTGTGGATGATGAGACAGACAGGTGAAGACAATGAGGCAGGAATAGGGCAGCGTGACAAGGAGGCACAATTGGGTAGTCCCAAGCTTCAATCAGGTCAGAGCTACTAGAGTCACCTTTCTTTATAACTGTGTCGATGAGATGGTGAATCATATCCCTTGAAGTGCTCTTAGCGATTATCTCCTTTTCTTCGTTCTTGCTACTACTACTGCTGCTGCTGCTGTGGAACCGTCTGTCTCTACAGCTGCAGATGGGCACGGCAGTCCTTCCAGCAGCCAGAATAGCGACGAGAAGAAGAAGGAGAAGAAGAAGTAGTAGGATAAATATGATTAGCAGCAGCGGTATAGCTGGAGGAGGCTGGTGAGGCAGTGAAACGGATGATCTCGGATGAATAGCGATGAGGAAGAGGAGGAGGACTACTAATACTACAACACTGGCACAGCCGTCGCGGTGGCAAAGATGGAGGAATGAGGATGAGTATGTTGAATGAGGTGTTCTCACAAGATCAAGGATCACTGAGTCTAAGAGCCCACCTGTTCTCTATGTCCTCTCTAGGATGGCCTGGAAGTGGGGACCGAACAAGGCGTATGGGCGGATGGGACCTTCCAGCAGTTCTTTCTGTGGAGCGTATAGAAGAAGGGTGAAAAAAGAAAACAGAAAAAAGGGTGGTCCGTAATTGCGCCACAGAGTCTTGTTTTCCAATTGGTTCTGTCATGTTTGGTTTTCTTATGACTCTGGTGCAGGCAACAATTAGCAACACTCTGAATAGTTTGAAAAGGTTTATTGAAAAAATTGATGGTTCGGCGTGAGACAGAAATGATCAGGCCATTGTGGACACTGGAAGAACAGGTAAGACTTGGCCTTTGATCTTTGAGATTTTGCTGGAGGAGGAGATGGATAAAAGAAGAAGGAAATTTGGAAGGGGAACAGACGACTGGTTTAGATGATGATTTTTGTCTTTTATTTTGTTTCAAAAGAAGTCACAGTGAGAGAGTGCTGGAGGGTGGATAGGCAGATTCAGTGAGGTTCCAGGAGGGTATCAGAGGATCTGTATGGAGGCTCTGGAGAACGCTGGAGCATGCGGGCGCAGAGATCCAAAGAGATGACATCAGGAGGGAAGAGAGTTCAAGTAAGTATCCGATCTCAAACTGTTTAACATAGGTCTAACTCCCAATTTCCACTGCATGCGCTCTGCTCTGGTCCGCCATGTACTCTGCAGCCGTTCGTAATTTCCACTGCATGTGCTCTAGATCCGGTCCGCCCCCGTCCGCAGCCCAGAGGTGGTCAAAGAAGAATGCACGGGAATTGCGAGATCTCGCAATAAAAGCCAGTAATAAATGCGGAAGTCAGATGAAAATTCTTCATTCAGTGAAAAACGAACAGAAAAGAACAGTTATTCTCTGTTATTCTTTGTCAGGATATTTTGGGCAACATATGTATAAATATACGTGGGCTTATATTAATACAACTATGCATACAAAAAAGGTCTAGGTCATTTATTTTGAAAAACACCCGGAAATGTGGTTGTTCTATGTCTGGTTGGTGCTTAGTGAGTTGTGTAGATTGACTGCGAACTTAATCTGGCTTCCGGCAAAAATACAATCGATCCTGTTTTTGCTGGATGACGAAACAGCGGCAGTGGAAATGCTCTCATTGACTACAATGGGAGCGTTTTTGTTGTGGAGTGCACGCCGGAGCGGAGTGTCCAAAGACACAACAGCCTGCTGATCGTTAAGCAGCTGTTCTGGCCGATGGAGTAAGTCCTGAGACTGACTTGTTTAAAACCCTGCAGAAAGAGTCTTTGAATTACAGATTCTACTAGAGAGACAGAGAGACGCTCTTGTTGCTGCCACCCTGCTGCATGACCCGAGATGCTCACCCGACACAGCTGAGCTGACGGCTGTTTGTGAACTGGGACTGGTCTGTGGGAGAAGTTGACTGAGCTAAGCTGAACGGAACTTAGCTGAGAGGACAACCATGTTCCGAGCTAGAGGTGGATAGCTAGTCATGCACCCACGAGGACTGACTGCTAGCGGCGCCCCTTTAGCGCCAGTCCTCCCAGACTACGGATTCACCCTTCAATGGAGATCTAAGAATCATTCAAGCAAGGTTGTGTCTGGACAGAGATAAATTAGCTTTGGATAAACAAATGTCAAAATTGTTTGATTGTTTATTCGACTGTGCTTTTGCTGCATTTGTAAGAATTCATTCTTCAATTATTTGGGTATAAACACTGTTTTTCCTAAGGTTATTGACCAATAGAGAGAATAATTTTTAAAAATGCATAATGAATTATTCCATTCCACCTGAGTTTTTCCTTTGTTCTTTTTCTAAGCTAAAACAGAGTGGCTCTTAGCTGAGCTACATACATTGGCTCTGCACGCTTGTTCATATAGGTGTGATGTCCCAATTATCTTGATGGTTCTAGAGATTATTTTATCAGATTTTCCCTTGGTGTGAGGGGTGTTAAGAGTATCCGACCTGCTCGGAAGAACGTCAGAGCCGTCCATATCGCGAAGTGAAATATTAAACATGTTCAATATTTACGATCAGAAATTCTGATGTGTGGGTGGAACTCCGAGGACAAACGTTCGCACGCTGTGGAGATTATCACATGAAACTAAACAATATTCAATCTGAAAGCAAGTTGATGGAAGACGGAAGCAGTCAATTCAATTCAAAAATACTTTATTGATCCCAGAGGGAAATTAATTGTTGTTGTAGCTCATATAATTAATTCCTTAAGGAGTTGTTGTAGATAGTGATGGTTGTGGGTAGGAAGGATTTCCTGTAGCGGTCTGTATTGCAGCGAAACTGAAGAAACCTCCGACTGCAGACACTCTGTTGTATGACAGTCTCATGAAGAGGATGTTCAGGGTTGTCCATATTTTGATTTTATTTTATGAAGAATCAGTCTTTGCATCATCATCTCCAGTGGTTTCACAGTAGTGCCAAGAACAGATCCAGCCTCCTTCATCAGGTTGTTGAGCCATTTTAAGTCCCTGGCTCTGATGCTGCTACCTCAACAGATGATGGCTGAAGAGATTACACTCTCCTCAACAGACTTGTAGAAGATTTGCAGCATCTTCCTGCAAACCTTGAAGGACCTACGCTTCCTCAAGAAGTACAGTCTGCTCTGTCCCCTCTTGGAGATGGTTTCACTGTTCAGTCTCCAGTCCAGTCTGTTGTCAAGGTGAACCCAGAGGTATTTATACTCCTCAACTACCTCCACTTCTTCTCCCATTATGGAAACAGTGTTTGACCTATCCCTGTTTCTTCTGAAATCTACAATCATCTCCATTGTTTTGTTCACATTTGAAGTAAGACGATTGTTTCCACATCATGTCACAAAGCGATCCACCAGCTCTCTGTGATCAGCTTCTTGCCCATCTCTGATACACCCGACAATTGCAGAGTCATCTGAATATTTCTGCAGATGACAGGTCTCTGATTTGTGCTGGAAGTCTGAGGTGTACAGAGTGAAAAGGAATGGTGAGAGTACGGTCCCCTGTTGTGCTCCTGTGCTGCTGGTTTGACACACAATTCTTCAGTTTTACAAACTGTGGTCTGTTTTCATGGCGCAGCACAAAGTGAAACTGATGTGGACAGCAGAGATTTCTTTTTTTCCATGAATTTCCTGTGAAAATCTTTCCAAACACTAACCTCCACCAAGTTTATTCTGAAGTCTCGCGAGACTTTGCGAGATTTCCTGTGTTCACCGTCAAGACTCTGGTTGAAAATCTGTTTGTGTGTGGTGTGCTGTCTTTGTCACATCATGGCACAGCACACACTATAGGAGCAAAACGGTTAAATCTAGGATTTAGTATCCTCATGTTTGTGGTCTATCATATTTTGAAAATCTTATAAGATGTATAAAATCTTTTGGTGTGTACTCAGCATAAGGAAATGCCATCAAAGAAGGCATCTGCATTGGCAGCAGAATATCAACAGCAGCAGCCAAGGCACTGACAAAGGATGGCCAGAGAAGGCAAGGCCAAGATTGTTCCTCCCCCCAAGTGCTACCTTGTAAGCACCGAGGCAGCCACAGCACAACACTTTATGAGGTCATTTACCTACCCATGATGAAAAAAATAGCTCTGAAAAAACAACAGCTGAGAAAAAGCACTTGTTGACCATGGCGGAGAAATACGCGTCTGGTGTGAACAGGGGGGCACCGGATAGCGTGTTATTTTTGTGAGTGTGCCGCTTTGCGGCCGATGTGAACCAGGCATTATTTACAGTACAAAGCACAATAGAGCCATTGATTGGAATAGTCATTTTGAATTCAGTCTTTCTGATTTGACTTCAAGTTGTGGCATAGATTACTAATTGCTGTGATTAAACCAATCTTGTATCGTTTACATTGGCATAAAGTGCCCTGTTTCGCAAAGTAAATCATTTTTTAGGTGCCATAATATCTGAAGTTATGTACAAAAAAAGTTATGTCTGAACAACTCTCAAAACTTACTTAATTGAAAAAGGCAAAACCCTTAATGTAATATGGTCAGATTGGTTTTCCCACTAGTCATGCGGTTTTGTGTTAAATGAAAGAATTTGACACCACTGTGGCTAGGCCCTAGCCCAAATGGGGTTATTCTGTTTTCTGTATAAACAATGCTTCAGATAGCCTTTTGGTTTAAAGCTGTGCTGTATGAATAAAATAAATTGAATTGGGTTGATCTGTGTGATGAGTGCTAAACAGCTCGGAGGTGTGTAACCTCAATCAGATGAAATTACAGATTCAGTGCCTCTGTGGACTGTTGCTGCATAATCCTGGTTGGATGTGTTGTGATAATGTCAACAGTAAAGGTATAAATGAAAGCTACAGAGGACCCAGAGGACAGAATGAAGAAAATTTGTAAAATATCTGATATTGTTGGACTTTAGTTTCAGAAATGTGACATATACACTGAATGTTGTCTGATTATTTTTATGGATGTTATCAGGGTACGTCATTTTATAATTTATGCAAGCCAATGTCCCATGCGTTACCTGACTGCTCTTTGTCGAAACAAGTTCCCCAGTATTATCCTCAAACTAACCTGGGGAGTTTTGGCTAAAATGTAAAGAAAAGCACACATCATATTTGGCTTTTTGCTCCTGAATTACTCAAGAATATCACTATATACCCAGGATTGTCTACAAAACGTTTATCCCTCCTTTCCACCAATAAGTTTAGTCTGACTAAACTGTAACACATTTAAAATGTACTATCTCCTATGCTGCTAATGCAGCACAATGAACATATACCGGTTCCCCCAGTGTATTTATGTATTTCAGTACTTTGACAAAATGTTAAAACTTTCTTACAAATAAATTTTAAAGATATAAAAACTGAACCTCTGGGTGGTGTCAGAGACAGCAAAGAGATTATAAAACCTTTCAAAGTTCTTTTGAAATGGTCTAACTGTAGTTTTTTCAACAAAGCAAGAGAAAGAAGGAAATGAAGGAAAGAGGAGGTTGGAAATGCTCTGCTCACATATTTATGAATAGTTCTTTTGTAGTGGCAGAGCTGGTTGACAAGACAGCAGAGAGGCATCCATTCCAGGTGCTGCATGTATTTCAATCTTGAAAAACTTCATGATGGTATTTTTATTTATAGAAATACATATCAATCTTTTGTGGACAGATTTGATACTTCAAAACAAACAGGATGGTGGGTTTTTACAAAGATAAATTGTGGTATTGGTCCCTATCATGGCCTATGTCCCTAGGTTCATTTGAATGTGTAATATACTGTGTTTCCATTATTCTATGGCTGCCTGCTTGGTGGCTGAATATACAGGTGAAACTCAAAAAAATAGAATATTGTGCTGTAATGAAAGAAAATACTTCAAGGTTCCCAAAAAAAAAAGACTGAGTCCCAGAAGGTATTTAAGTATTTAATACTAATACGTCTGGCCATAACATGGAGCAAACAGAGATTACACTTACATCGCCCTACCCAAACTTTCTGACTAGCAGTTTAAATAGTATTCAGCAATCACTGTTTATCTCTGCAGCACGTCTTCTCCAATCTTCATGTCCAGCTTCTGGAGAACTGGTTCATGCCAGTCTGATAGTAAAGCATGAACCAGCACATCCCAGATCAATCTGTTCCGTAGTTATCTTGCTGCCCTGGCGTCTGTCTCTCTGGTGATATGACACATCTTTATCAGGAACATTAAGCTGGAACAATAACCTTGCTTCCCCTAACTTTGTCATCTTGCCCTAGATACATTCACTAGACAGAGAATATGTACTTAAATCCTAATTACATAGGAATATTCCCACAACATTTACCTGCTTTTATTAATTTAATTAATACCATAAATATAAAGGGAAGACTCCAAAATGTTATCACAAATCTCCCAAAAAGGTTGGGTAGGTTGATAAAAAAGACAATGTTCATGGAATTAGCTCAAAGTGACAAATATCTGATCCGTAGCCACCGATCAGTCCTTCACTGGAAAGGAGAGAGGTCACCACTCAGAAGGTCCTCCAATGAGAACCTCCCAATGTGACCCTTAGGAGAGCTGAGCTAATTAAGTATTAGAGCATTGATGTTCAAACACAGGTGAGCTAATTCACAAAAGATGAATAGGTTGATTATTACATGTGATTAAGTAGAATCAACACACTTGGAGTATGGTTTCAGATCAACCTGATACAGCTGTATGCAAAATGCAATTCTAAATGAACTCCCAACCTGGTTAATGAGCTGAACCTCATCAACTGAAGCTAGGTTAGAATTAGGGTAAATCATCAGTAATACAATGTCTTCAGATCAATCTGTACTAAACCCATGCCAAGAAGAAGACAAACAACCATAACCTTCTAATTTGTTAGAGCAAAAATCCTCCCAAGACTCAATTAATCCCAGCAAGAAGTAAAGGATGTTTTCAGATCAAATTAAAACTTGTAAAGTGCCCAGATACGATATGTACTACGACTTGGCCCGGAATCAAAATTTAATGTAAAGTCAGTAGTAAAAAGCCATTAATTAACGCACCCCACCTGACAGAGTTATGATTCACAAGAAACCTAATTAAACTGCAAGTTAGAATTCTCTTCATGATCCCTGAAATAATGTCGCCGCTGTGGCAGCTGTGGCAGCTCCAACCCCCACATGACCATATCCCAATCATTTAGTTTCACAAAACAAAACCAAACTAATAAATTCCCCACATGGTTACCTTATGTATTTAAGAATTTAGTTCTGCTTGCATGGGTTCTTCATACCCTGCTTTTTAGAATCTAATAGATGTTACCCTAAGGATTATTCTTGCAGCCACCTTAGTTAGAAGTTCAATTAAACAAATCCCTCCTGGTGTTTGTTAAAAAATTGTTTTACTCAGGACGCTGTTTAACTTACCTAATATCTCTGCTGCTGTTATTTGTTTTGATCTGTTATTCTATTTCTCACGGTTTATTCTGTTAACTTCCTTGAAAGTAATAAATATACTTTTAATGCACAACTTTACCTGCACATTCTGTAAAACATCTGTTTTTCAATTTATCTAACTCAGTTGCACATTCGAATTTGAGTATGCCACTCTATTTTTCAAGTAATGAAGTACAAATACTTTGTTCCCTTATTTAAGTAAACATTTTGGGGCATTTATACTTCACTGGAGTAATTATCTATTGGCCTACTTTTTACCTTTACTTCTTACATTTTCATGCCATTACCTGTACTTTATACTCTATACATTTTAAAAATAGCCTCATTACTCCTGTTTGATTTAGTATTTTATTAAAAGGAAAACCCATCAAACATCAAAGAATGCTACAACTGAATACAATTGGAAAGCGATCTGATAGTAGTTCTAAACATCTACCATCTACCATTTACTGCGCACAGGTGTCGCGTTAACTGAATATTCTCCACATTTGTCCGGTTTTTAGAACGTTGACCAAAATTCTGAATCTATTTTGAGTCATCATCTTTCTGTCTTAATGTAGTAAACTAATTTATCAGAAACCCAAATAATTTTTAAAAATCACACTGTGTGAATGCATAAATTTTATATATGCAGTTGAAACAGGTAGCGTAATGTATCCCAAATGCTTCATTATTAACATTTTCATTAAACATTACAATCATTATGGCCTTAAGTAAAAATTCTTTGGGGGGAGGTGTGGCTAAAGCTTTATTCTTTAATGTCTTAATTCTTAAGACTGTTTTATATTTTCTACCTCCCTTGTGTGAATCTAAATGCTTCCATTACCTGTTACTTTGCTGACGTTACAGCAGAAGTTCCCCTTTGTGGGACGATAAAAGGATAATTTATGAAGTTAAGCATTACCGTATTTTAATTTGGAAATCTCATGTTTGAAAGAGGAAGTGGTGTTGCACAAAACAACGTTTACTAGTCTGTGATTCGTTAACATCCAGGAAAGAGCTGAAGATTCAGGACTAAACTTTTTTTTTATTATTATTATTTTTTTTTTTTACGTGTCCTGTTTGGCAGTGTGGAGCTCAGAATTGTTGTCTGAGTACCAAGTAGAAGCCCAACAGATTTACTTTCACAAGCGGAGCAGTACAGCTGTTGCTATAGTCCTCCACTTGATATTTGTGTGAAAAATCTTTATTATGAATTGTTGGGGTTTTTATTTCCTGATGTTATGGACACGGAGACGGAAAATTAAGGAGAAGAAAGAAGGAAGATGAAGAAGAGAGGTAGGAAACAAAAAGTCAAGAGAGAGGGTGAGTTGAAAATACAAGAGAGGAAGGGGAACAAAGAAAACACAGGAAGACATTGAAGTCTGCCTCCATACCAACAGGACGGCAGAGAGAGGGGGAAAAACAAAACAAAACACGAAAAAGGAACATCGACAAAACGAACCAAACATTGTGAACTAAGAATTACACAACCACATCACACAAAAATAGATATAAAAGGACTTAACTTTACGTTTATAAAAACGAGTGTTTAACTTCTGTTTTTAGACTTCCAGCTCTAGTCTGATTGACTATTAACGCTTCGTCAGTGTCGGGATCTATTGTGATTGTTTACAACCTGAGAATCGTGGCACATCGGCAGTAAGAAAGAAGTGTGTGGCCCGCTTAGCTGGTTAGCATTCATTAGCCAAGTAAAATAGAACAATCACACCCGGCCCGCAACAGACTTTATTTCAGACAATTTTTACCACATTTTAGTTGTTAATTTGCTGGCTAAGGTGTACCATTGAGTGTTTGCCTGTGTTGTTTCTTATGCGTTTTTTTTTTATTACACCAAAAAGAAGTCAAACACTCATTTTATAAATGTAAAGGTTAGTCCTGAATCTCCAGCTATTTCCTGGATGTTAACGAAATGATGTTGCTACTCGGAACTGTATTAACTTGTGTTGGTTTTCAATATATAGGTCCGAATCTAACCGTGCGTTTCCCGTCTGATATTTGTATTTACTACTGAGTAGGCTATGTTTATCAAAAGTATTAATTGAACATTGAATCCATCGCTCATCTAGTTTATTGCTGAATGGCAATAAACTAATTTATTGCTGAATGGCAATAAACTAGATGACCGGGTGCAAATGCCAACGATGCGTCAAAGGAGCTATTTGACACCATTAGCTCGCTGCAAACAAAGCACCCGGAGGTGTTTTACGTGGTTGCGGGGGACTTTAACCACGTGAAACTGACGGACAATCTGCCAGGTTTTTACCAGCATGTCACATTTCCTACACGCGGAGAAAATACCCTGGACTGTGTGTACAGCAACATCCGCGGTGCATACAGAGCTTTTCCTCGGCCCCATCTTAGCCTCTCCAACCACATCTTCATCCTGCTGGCGCCAGCATACTGCCCCCTGCTGAGAAGTATCAGGCCAACGAAGAAGACGATCACTGTGTGGCCCAGAAATGCGGCCTGTGTGCTTCAGGACTGTTTTCAGTGCACAGAATGGCAGATCTTCAAAGAGGCAGCTACATATGAGGGAGAGGTGGACCTGGAGGAATATACATCATCTGTCCTTGGCTTCATCTCCAAATGTGCTGATTATGTCACCTCCTTGCCAGATGCACGCAACCATTTCTATTCCCGCTTTGAGTTCCCCGTTGTCTCCCCCAGCCCCAAACTTACACCACCACCTGGTGACACGCCCATCAGTGTGACTATAGCATATGCAAGGAAGACCCTTCAGTGTATCAACCCTCACAAAGCAGCAGGGCCCGACAACATCCCAGGGCGGGTACTGAGGGACTGTGCACACCACCTGGCTGAGGTGCTGGCAGGCATCTTTAACACCCCACTGTCACTGTTATCTGTCCCCACCTGCTTAAAGACTGCCACAATTCTCCCCGTCCCCAAGTGCTCCACAGTGACGAGCCTGAATGACTATCGGGCCATAGCTTTAACCCCGGTAGTCATGAAGTGCTTCCAGAGGTTGGTCATGACCCACATCAAAGATGCCATCGATATCACTGTGGACCCCCACCAGTATGCCTACAGGAAAAATCGCTGCACTGACGACGCCATCTCATCGGTGGTCCACGCACCCCTGTCCCATTTGGAGAGCAGAAACTCATATGTCCGTCTGCTCTTTCTGGATTTCTCCTCTGCCTTCAACACCAGCATCCCACAGATGCTGGTGCTGAAGCTCTCCTCTCTCAGACTGAGTCCCATGCTGGGGAACTGGGTCTTGGACTTCCTGACCAATAGACCTCAGACTGTTAAGATCCACAACAACATCTCCTCCTCCATCACCCTCAGGACAGGCTCACCACAAGGCTGTGTGTTGAGCCCCCTCCTGTTCACTCTGCTGACATATGACTGCTCAGCGAGACACCCCAGCTGTCATATAGTTAAGTTTGCGGATGACACAGCAGTTGTGGGACACATCACCAACAATGATGAGTCCAAATACAGAGAGGAGGTGGAAAACCTGGTGCAGTGGTGCAGAGAAAACAACTTCTGCATCAATGTGAAGAAGACCAAGGAGATGGTGGTGGATTTCAGAAGGGACAAGCATCCTCTCCCTCCCCTGTACAGCAGGAGCAGCTGTGGAAGTGGTCTCCAGCTTCAGGTACCTGGGTGTGCACATATCCAATGACCTCACCTGGAATGCCAACACTTCACGTCTGGTCAAGAAGGCCCACCAGCGTCTCTACTTGCTGAGGAAGCTGCGGAAAGTTTCTATCACTGTGCAGTGGAGAGCATCATCTGCACCTGCATCACCGTTTTACCAGGATCAATACCAACTCTCCATGAACCAGCAAATATCCCTATATCAGTAAGTATATTTCAGCAATAATGTCATTCTGCTGTTATATACCAGTTAAACTCCAACCGCCACGTATTCAATACTGACCCCCCCCCAAAGAAAAATAAAAAATCAACACCGACCGTCACACATTGCAATTCGTTTTTCTTTTTTAGGCTATTTAAAACACGCAGCGTATTCGTTCCCTGCTCTCTCTTCGTCTCTGTCACTCACGTCTCTCTTGCACATGCACACACACACATACAGCCTCTCCCCTCCGTGCAGAGCAAGTCTGTCTGGATCACATGTGGAAGACGTCCTCTACCTTTCTGGTTCCTCCTCAGGTGCCTCGCTGTATGGATCAGATTCCGGATCAAATTGAAATGCCATTACATAGTTAAAATAGCCAATAACTGAGCCATTACTGTCGTGGTGAAGCTAGAGACGTAACGAGGACGTAGGGATGTGTGGATGGATGATCAAATATTTTATTAGGCCTGTAATTTGTAAACAGATTATAGTTCAACACAATATAATTAGACCTAAACCTAATTACATTTTAGACATAATTTTGCAATTTGGGGAATTTGTGGTGTGCAAATGTATGTCTGTCAATGTTTCATCAGATGCGGACGTTATAGACTCAATTGACAATAGAGGCGCATTGCTTGGGCCCCGCCCACCAAAACTCGGTCGTTCAGTGCAAATGCTAACAGAAGGGCCACCTAGTAGGGGCTGCAATAATACAACAAGACTGAGCTATGGCAAACGATCCTTTGATACAGTATTAAGGTACTTAGAGTTGACTAAAAAGAGCTCAAACGTCGCGGGGAATTTCATGCCAGGTCCACTTTAAGTAAAATAGGCTATAATTCCGGACCTGAGTCCTAATTTCATACCATTACATGTAACGTGAGATGGTATGACAACAAAAGTTTCTTGAATCCTTGAACCCTTGAATAGCATCGTTTCTCATAGAATTTGGTGTAGATAAGTTGGATGACGTTGGAATACTTGAAGAGTGCTATAGTGAACACTGTACGTCCTTCCTGGTGTGGTCATAAAATAGGTCAGAATTTTTTGTTCTCTGTTAATCTCTGCAGGTCGTGCATATGTTTGGGCCGCTGGCATCATCTTGATTGGGTGTGTTTGGGGAAGTGTTTGTTCTCTGGTAGTATCCACAGGCTATGCTTCAAGATTAGCTTTTGAGTTCTTTATCAATTGTTTACCTCTCTGATTTAGATAACACAACATGTTTGAGGTCAGCAGTCTCACTTCAGCTTTGTTAAGATAACGTTGGTTATCTCAAGAAATAAGAAAGGAGAATAAGCCTAGAGATCAGGAGAGGTTGGGAGAAGCTAAATACATCTGGTGACCTTGATTGGTCTCGGGGTCTGTGTCATCTTTCGGGGAACTGAGGGCTGCGAATCTGTTTTTCAGCGGGATTCCAGGGGGAATATTATCTCTTGTTTTGTGTTTGAATTACTTTAGTTTTTTCTTCCTCGTTGCAGGTGTAGATGTTTCAGTGCTTTAAGGCCGGCCAGTGTTCATCAAACTGCGCTTAGCGGTGTTCTACCCGCTAAGCGCCTTTTGGCTGAGGGAGTAATGTTGTTCTGTGGGTCCTGTGCGAGACTGTTGGACTGAGTTAACACCGGGCTGCCAGGTTCTTGCTCCCTGCGTGTAGTCATCGATAAAGTTGTCTCATTTCCAAATCCAGTGTTTACTTCCATATTCAGTTCAAGGCAACATATCTTCATCTCCATTGCGTCCATTCTCTAGAGCAGTTTGTCAAAGTCGTCAGCTGAACAAAACGCTGTTTTGTTCATTCACAGTCCTTCAAAAAATAATCCCAAAAAAGATCCGGTGTAATATGATAACTCCAGATGCGGGATGTATAAAGTAACCAAGAAAAAAATTAAGAAAAGCAAAAAGAACAGAGAATAAGGCGAGAGGTTGGGAGAGAACATGACTGGCTGCTCCTCCTTCAGCAGTCACAAGGAACTTGTGTAGTTTGTCTTGTGTTGTTTTTTCGTCTCTGCTCTGTCTTCTCAACCCCCCAGTCGGTTGTATTAAAATATTACTAAAACAGGTTTTTATCAACTAAAGAACATTGCCAGAGTCCACCCCATTCTCTCTCGGGCCAATACGGAGACAATGATGCATGCTTTTATCTCCAGTAGGATTGATTACTGTAATGCCCTGCCTTCTGGTCTTCCCAAAAAGAGTATGTCAGGTTTACAACTACTACAAAATTTGCATGGTTCATCTGCACTCAGACCAATGTCCTTTTTTACTGTTGCTTTTAACTGTGTGTGTGCATGGGAGTTGGGTTGGAGGGAGGGGGGTATAACTGTGACCATGCTTTTAAATCTATGGAGGAGGGATGGGAATGTGGTTTACGTGGGGTCATTTTAATCTGTAAGGCACTTTATGATGTAATTTCTTGTATGAAAAGCGCTTTATAAATAAAGTTTGATTTGATTTGTGGCAGATGGCTGCTCGTACTGAGCTAAGTTCTGGTTCTGCTGAAGGTATCTTCCTGTTAAAAGGGAGTTATTCTTCTCCACTGTCACTACATTCTTACTCATTATGAGGGATTGCTGTGAAGACAACAACACAACATAGGTGACTGTCTACTGTTGCTACATGTTTGTCCAGGAGGAGTGAATGCTGCGGAATTTACACTAGCCTTGCAAGAACTGCCACCTGCAGTAGCCTGGGTGGCAGTTCTTGCAAGGCTAGAACTGAGAGTGGTAACAACAAAGGAGAGAGTTGGATGGATCTGATGAAGGAGAAATCATTCCTGCCAAAAAAAACAACTTTGGAGTCATAGAAATTTGGAAAAAATGGGACGGTGAATTTACTTTCCTAAAGAGGAGCAGGATGGGACAAAGCATTTGAATGTCAACAAAAGGTAGGCGTATCACTTTCTGATAACTGTAGTTAGTACGTGGTTGACAAGTGACAGTGTAAAACACGTCGTACATTACCGACTTAAGTAAAATTGTCTGGCGAAAAACTTGATATCATCGGATTTGTTGACCGACCTGCTTCCACTTTAACCTTGCCATTATATTGCCATAAGAACCCTAAAAAACAGGTGTTACATCATATATTAATGCCTAAATAATAATATTTATATAAGCTTAAAAATACTTCATTTAGACTGCTGAGAAGGGGTATATTCAGGAAGTTTTTAAAGAGAGCTAAATGAGGGACAGGCCACACCAAGGCCACACGCCTCAAGGCCACACCAAAATAAAAGGAGGGCTGTAATATAAAGGGCGCCAGTATTGTATGAGTGACATACATCAGTCACAATATCGGGGTCAAACATTGACGTAAACATGAACACATAAAATACATAAATGATTCTAAATAATTTAAGTTATTTATCTGTCTTATTTCTTCATTCATTATGAAATATTATCTACACAAGAATTGATAATCTAGCATCTTCATGAATTTAGAACAGAAGCCGCTGCTGCAGAAAGCAGGGCAAGATTAAGATCACTGACTAATCAATGACTCATTTAACATTTTGACTGATTTATTGAACAAATAAATATTCACTGCAGCTCTAGAATGTAATAAATAGTGTACATCTGCATTGAAAGAAAATTATTTGGATTAAATTTAAGAAGCTAAAACCTAAGGACCAACATGTTTAGTAAGAAACACAATATTCATATAAAAAAACCTTCTAGCATACTAGCATACAGCCACTATAAACACACAAATCTGCAGCATGAGAGTGCATTGTCCTACACATTTTAACAATGTCCCGTCTGAGACACTCTCACATCTGCCAGTGTGGCGGGCATAGCTCAAATGTTTTTGTGAACTTTGCAGTGTAAATATGCAAATGAAGTCACTACAATAACCACTATTAAATAGATACAAATTTGAAGTACACATGTACATTGTCCTACATGTTTCAAAAATGGCAGACGTGAGACACTGTTTGGCAGACGTTAGATTGGGAGTTTTCGTGAACTCTATAACTTTTTTGGGGGGGGGGGGCAGGGTGGAAAATGTCCCTTATTTTCAAATTCAAACCTAAGGTAAGAAGGGTATGTGTTGCTATATGATGATTTTCATTTCCATTTTAAACTTAATGAAAGTTAGCTAAGTAAGGAAGAAGTTAGATAATCACAAAACTGCTTGCTCCATCTTTTGGATAAAAATATTATCCTATACATCCAGACCTCATGCAGAATTGGCCACAATTCATTCTCATGAGCTCTTTACAAAAGGGCAATTGTGTGAATAATTCCCCCACTGTGAAGACCCTGAAGAGAAAAAAAAAGATACATAGTTTAACATTTCTACAAGTACAAATATGGAAAGAAAGGTTTGTATTCAACTACATTTACCTGGATACTTCTAAATTTAATTCAGTGCAATACATTTCCTTCAGATATCACCGTTGTGGTAAATATTGCTCCCCAGAGTGTAATTTAATCTCAGTGTTAGGACACACACAGCCATTGGGTGGCGCTAATTCACATTCTAGCTCCAACAGGCGCAAAAGAGAACCAGAGCTTTTATAAGGGCTCTCTCTGCCGGTCCACGCTCTCTTCCGCTTAGCCTTTGGGCCACGCTTGTGCTCGGAGAGGCCCCAGGAAATCCTTTCTTTGCTGGCGAGGGAAAAAGGACTCGAGTTTCTGGGAGAAACTCAATCCAAGACTGCTGATCAATCAGGTGAATCACAAACCACAGATGAGACAAACCCCACTGTTCTGCCCTGAGCTCTGCAGAAGCTTTTTGAATTACAGACACTTCGCCCTTCTGCCTTCTGGTGGTGGTCAGAGGGCCCGGTGGCGCCAGTGTTCGGGAGCCTCGCTTCTGTCAGTGTGCCCCAGGGCAGCTGTGGCTACAATGTAGCTTGCCATCACCAGTGTGTGAATGTGTGCGTGAATGGGTGAATGACTGAATATAGTGTGAAGCACTTTGGGGTCCTCAAGGACTAAATAAAGCGCTATACAAGTACAGGCCATTTACCATTTACAGACGTTGCCGTGAGGAAGAGACCCGCTAACAAGCTACTGCATGCCGCAGAGCCGCATCCAGACGGAAGCAAATTCCTCCCACCGCAACAAAGCCTATGTGGGATGAATGCTGTGCTGGAAAGCTGTGGAAAAAGGTTGTAGAAGAACTTTCTATGTTTATTGTTTCACTGATCTGTTTAATTTTATGTAAATGTGATTGTTCAGCTAAAGATATGTATTCCAGAAAGGGTTCCTGTTTCTGTGTGCTGACCTCCCAGCTACTCTACCCAGAACTGTTTTTCTGACCTTGGAGATGTCCGCAGCCGCACGGGAAATAACTAATAAGGAGTTGTGTACTCATAAAAGACTAACTGAGGAACCATTGTTAACCGGTTTGTGGGGGGAACTGTTCAGGTGTGTGACTTAGGCATAGATACTCATGTTTTCTGTACAACAGTAGAGTCTTCTGATCTCTCCTTGCTGCAAGTAATAAAGCTTTGTTGAAACCAGCTTATCGTTTTCATCTCATCAGGACTCCTCAGAATTTCCACCACAAGGTACTGTGTCAGTGAAAGAAGGCTGGAGCTGATAGCTGTTTAGCCAAGCCGGAGAGGACAAACCGACGTCCAAACTAAAGGCTGCAATCCGCGCCAAACCGCCATAAGGCCTCCCACTGCTAACCGGCTGCAGATATTGTTAGCCTGCCGGCTAACGTTGTTTGAGCTTTCCCAATCATCAACGGAAAAACCTGGAGAACTTTAACCATTCAATAAGGTCTGTCTGGGCAGAGGTGAGATTAGTTTAGGAAAAAAAAAGATTCAAGGGTCGTTTGTTTTCACTGTGATTCGTTACCTTGTGTAAGATTTCAGTTATTGTTTAGGTAAAACAGGTTGTTCGGACTGGAGGTTTAAACAGTGATTTTCAAGGTTTCTGATGGAAAGTCATTTTATATCCTGCAACCTGAGTGACTCAATCCGACAGGAGTTTTTCTTTTCTTTGTTGGATGTTTAATAAATGAACCAAAGCGACTTTAAGCAGTTAAATGTTTCAGATCACTCTGCCAACGCTGCTAGTCAGCACTCGCAAGCAGTTCAATGGATTGTGCGAATACACAGAAGAGACCAAGGACAACTTTGACACCAACAGTTACTCCACATAAGACTAAAAAAGTTAAACCCCTGACAAGGGCCCGAAAAAGTTCGAAGATTGAGAGCGACCGGCGTAGGAGCGCGCGCTGCGAGAGCGAGCAGAGAGGAAGAGCAGTTCCGTTTTTTGGCCACATGTTTCAGTCGTGAGTTTAAATTTCAGAAAATTGCATATAGCCCCTTTAAAACTAATTTAGCTTAATTCCCAAAACTCTTCAATACAAGCCTTGGTCTTTAAGCAAACATATTCATACTGAACTGTGACATCACTTTTTAGTTATTGTTTCTACTTCTTTGGATATTTATCATTTTTACTTAATAGTCATACATTTTTATGTATCATGTTATGTTATGTCTCTTATTTTGTGTTTTATGCTTTTATTGCTGCTTTTATTTTATCCCATAATGATGTAAAGCACCTTGAATTGTCTAGTTGTTGAAAGAGAGCTATAAAACTAAAGTTGCCTTGCCTTGCCTTAACACAGCAAACATGTGGAGGAAGCTGTTCTAATCAGATGAAACCAAAAGTATAATTTTTGATCTGCATGCAAAACATTATATATAAAGCTAAATGGAGATCACCCTGAACACATCCTTCCCACTATGTCACATAGTGGTGGGAGCATCATGGTGTGAGCATACCTTTTCTTAGTAGGGAAAGAAAAACTGTCACGGTCTTGGGATTTGGTGTTTCAAGATTGTAGTTTTTCCTTCCACTTTGTTTTCTTCCCCTTTTTACCCCAAGGTGCCCTCTTGTTTTGTTCCTCCTGATTGTGTCTCAAGTTAGTAGTTTTCCTTATTCAGTTTAATTATCATATGTATGTATTTATTTCTGGCACTTCCTTGTTTCTGTATTTCTTCTGGCTCTTAGATGTTTTCACCACTGTCTATGTCCACCTTCTCATTTGTGTTTCCTTAGTCTATCTCTTTATTTAATTCTTCCTTCTGTTCTCCAGTGTTTCCTTAAGTTTCCCTTAGAGTTCTCCTTAGTCTTATCTTTAGATAGTTTCTAGTTTCTTAAGAGTTTTTCTGTTTTCCTTGCCTTTCTTGTCCACCTGCTACTCTGCTCCTTACCCAGTTTCACTCATTGCCCTCACCTGCATCTGCTTTCACTAATTGGTCTCCTGCTCCTTCTCTGTTCACATCCTCACTCTCTCCTCAGTATATATTCGGTTCTCACTCAGTCACAACTCGCTGGTTTGTAGCCATCCTCTGCCTGGTTCCTGTTCCTCCCTGTGCTCCTTTGTTCCTCCCTGTGCTCCTTTGTTCCTCCCTGTGCTCCTTTGTTCCTCCCTGTGCTCCTTTGTTCCTCCCTGTGCTCCTTTGTTCCTCCCTGTGCTCCTTTGTTCCTCCCTGTGCTCCTTTGTTCCTCCCTGTGCTCCATTTTGATCCTCCCTAGTTCATGTAAGTTCCTTTGTTTATCAACTATTAAAACCTAATTCTTTATTTGCTGCCTTAGGGTCGTTTAAATTCTACCTTAAAACATGACGCAAACTGATCAGAGTTGATGGGAAGATTGAGGAAGCTAAATACAGACCTAGAAGAAATGGTTTAGAGCAAATCATATTCACCATATAAACCAAGTTTTTATCTAGACCTAATCAGTAACAAGACATTAACACTAATGTTCACAGACACTGTCGAACCAGTCTGTCTGAAATATATTCCAAATATGAATTTCAGTCTGCAAATGTGCAAAGCTGGAAGTGATGTACGTCAAAAAACTTGAAGCTCAGTTACAGCAAGAGGGGAGTCTACAAAGTAGACTTAGGGCGCTGAAGGAAATGAACACCATACTTTTCATATCTCTATTTGTAAAACATTTTGAATGCCTTTCATTACTGGATCTCCTACTTCAAAACTATACACTACTTTGCGTTAGTCTTACATAAAAAAATAGTAAAATACATTGAAGTTTGCAGTTTTATCATGAAGAAATATTCCCGGCATATAAATACTATTGCTAAGTGCTTTATTATTAACAGAGAACAGAGACAAAACCGTGATTATCATTTCTAAATTACCTTCCAAAAAGCTATCACACTCTAAACTAAATTTATAGATTCTGGTATCAACAAGGTATTCACAACTTTTTATGCTTTTTAAACTACTGATTTCTTTTAATTTCTTGGAAATGTATTCTCAACATTCCTACGACCTCCACCCTGATTACATGTTTTGTTTATTTCTCAGTAAACAGACACTCAAAAGTTGGGAATATTTTTTTATTTTCTTTAAAGTTGTGCATTTACTTCAAAGGGTAAACTGTGCACGGCATTTTGTTTCACAACAAGTTCAAAATTCATTAGATGCTCTTCAGTTTTTTTTTCTTCAGTACACCCTTTCTTTTTGAAACCATTTATAAATCATTGCACAGCACTGGATTCTAGTAGTCTATCAGAAGTTAGAGGCCCAGTATCAAAACCTGTGTGTGTGTTTGTTATATATCCGCTATAACCAGAACTGAAATTTTGCTTTATTGTGAAGTAAAAATATCTTTATTTAAATATGATTCCTTTACATCATAAAAATAGTTTATTTCCCCTCTGGATTGTTTTTGGGTTCCTTTACGTGTATATGTGTGAATGTTTGTGAGTTGGCTCTGAGTTTTAAGGAATGCCTACTGAGCCACATGGCTGCAGCAGTGACTCCTTACACTGGATGAGACTCTTTGTGGTGTGTTTTGTGTTGATATAAATTATTAAAAAATTTTGATTCACTTTGTACAAAAACACTTTTTATAGAAATCACATTTGCACAAGTAAAGGTGGACCATTGTTGCTAAAGAAATGAAATGCCACAGAAGTAAAATTAAGTCTTGACGCTGTGCAAAAGGAAAAAAAAAAGGTGGATGTGACAAAGTTGTAGTGAGAATCCAGTCCATACAGATATAAAGGGTCCAATAAATAAAACTATAGATACTTTGATCTAATAGTCTCTGTGTTGTGTGACTGCTGTGAATTCTGACTTTTTGATTCTTGCTAAGTCACTCCAATGTTTACTTGTATTGACAGAAGCATGTCTTCAGACAGTCAGAAGATCCCTCCATCCTTTTCAGCACAAGCATGGCAGCTGTTGCTCTAGTGGTAATGCATGGCTATGTTTTGCAGTCATTTCTGTGTGACAATGGCAACCACAGGTATTACAGCGATTGAAAACATTAGGG
Organism: Valencia hispanica; assembly: GCA_963556495.2. Lineage (NCBI taxonomy): Eukaryota > Metazoa > Chordata > Actinopteri > Cyprinodontiformes > Valenciidae > Valencia > Valencia hispanica. The sequence goes on from OY747710.1 coordinate 50,318,802, forward strand.
GTTCCACAGCTATTCAGATAACATTGTCATCATAATGCAACTTCCCATCCTGTTTTGAGCTATAATGAGAATATACTGTGAAGACAGTTGTAAGCAGCAGCCTGTGGTGCACAATATAGTAGAATCAGAGCCATCTGGTGATTAATAAAGGATCCAAAACTGAGAACTCTAATATTAACAGCATCTTTCCATAATCCAACCATGATAGCAACCATTCCCTGTCTGAAAGTTTCAAAGTTGTGTGAACTTCTGAAGAATCTCCATACCTGTGACTACTGGCCGATATATGTACATAAAAAATCACTACATATTGCCACTAGATTTGCATTCTCTGCTTTTAATTTATCATATAGTTTTTTTTTTTATCCCCTAACCCCTATTAAAGACTATAAGTGATAGTATTCTGAAAAACAAAGACATAAATTCAATTATTGCCTGATGAGGTTTTGCAATATGTCCATTTCGGATGTCAGTCAATATATGTGACTAAGCAGTGCTTCTATGAACATTTTGAGAGCACTGCTCATCATTACAATCAAAGTTAGGTCAAATTTAGCCACACTGAAAAAAAACAACTATCTTTTAGAAACCTTTCCTCCCGTTCAATCACAATATCTGAGGTGCACCTTCCTTCTCTGCAGTGACTGGGGAACGAGATCAAAAGTGTGATTCCACATCCTCTCTACTTTAAATTGATTCCAATACCTTTTCTTTTTCAACTCAAGGGTTTTTAAAAAAAATCCTGGCACCTCTAGTTGGTTGCCAGTGTTGTAAGAGTAATGAGGTAACTTGCTGAAATTTCACCCAGGTTGAAATTATTTCCACAGGAAATATTCTTGAATCTCTTATCTGTAGCTAATTGGAAAGACAGAAGAATGACATTTTAACAACATACTGCAAAGCAGTCCTGGTCTATTACCAGAACTTTCAACCATGGCAACTTATTGTTCCCCTCTACCATTTACCCATACCCTTTTCCCAAGTGTCTTCACACACCAACTCAGTACTTGAGAGTGGGTGAGAAAATGTCATAGAGTCCTGCTTTAGGCCATGGTCTCTTTCCCTGGCAGTCTTCGGTCGTTGAAGGTGTGCATGTTGATGACCTCCTCTGTTTTCACCATGACAGGTGGCTGGGGCTTGTGTTTGAGCCGCCGCTGGCACTTGAGGGAAACCCGCAGTTCGTCCACCATGGCACTGCAGAATGACCTCTGCAGTGGAAAGAACAAAAAGACAACAGAAATTGTTTCAAACCACTTCCCTAGTTCAAATATTATGGTCTAGAGAACATCCAGTAAAATGCCTTATTTTTAGCTCACACCATCTCATCTTTGAGTAGAAAAATATGGAATGTGGTTGCTGGTCTAAACGTCTTGTTGTTTTTCCAGTGATATAGACTATTAAAAGCACTTAAACAGTGCAAGTAACACAACAGTATGGAGTTTGAGCTCTATATTGATGTGTGGCTGGGGAGGACTGGAATCAAACCAACAATCTTTTGGTTGCCAGGTAGCTATTCTTCTCACAACCAACCCTTGAATATATCAAGTGCTGCACATGGGAGATGAAGGTTATATTACTAATAAGGACAGCAGAAGAATGGAGGAAAATGAGACTGATTCTAGGAAGCTTAAAGGCATTGTTCGACTTATGTTCATACATCATCATTGGTAGATGTTTCTGCTGCCGACCGGATCTCTTTTTTACAGTAGAATGTCATATACAGTCATATTCAATAAATTAGAATACTATTGAAAATACAATTTAATTCAGTAACTTTATCATTAAAAGTTAAACACATTTATTTGCGATGACAAATAATTACAGAAGAATTAAAGGATAAAATAAATAAATAATGCATTTAATCGCAGTTTGCGTTCCAATCTTTGCGGAACGTTTGTCTGTGCATGATTTCCTGGTACACTGATTACAATGATGAACACATCAGAGTTAGGCTAACAAAGTAGGGTGATCAACCGTCCTCCTTTCCATGGACATGTCCACTTCACGTGCATCTGAGAGGATTTCATAGATTGCTGAAAATGTCCGGGTTTTCATGGTTTATCAGGGAGCCATACATCACCTGATGCTATGAATGCAATATGACACCATTCTCCCAACTTACATCCTCCCCGAGCTGCTGATTAGTGCATGCTTCCGATCCGTTCATAGACTGAACAGACAGCAGGCTGTGCGCCGAGTTGCGCCCTGCCATGTTGCTGCTGTTGACAAGAAGTATAAGCACAACCTTTTCACACACACATATAAATTATATATATATATATATATATATATATATAATTTATATGTGTGTGTGAAAATATATAATATATATAATATAATATATGTATATATATAATTAGTCACCAGGAGAAATCTAGCCACATGAAGCGGACACATAAGAAAGTTAGAACCCCTCCAGCAGAAGTTCTCATCATACACGATGGATCAATTAATAGGTTCGAAGACTGTAGCCAGAACAGCAGAGTTTATAGCTGCTCCCAAAATACAGTGAGACAAATATCAGAAAAAATCCTGTCAATCATAGATCAACACCCTAAACTGAAAAAGCTCGTTATACACGCAGGATCAACTGATGTAGCCAAAAAACAGTCAGAGATTCTGAAGAGAGACTTCTCTGATCTGCTACAGACACTTGATGGACTTAACATAAACATCTTTATCTGCGGACCAGTCCCTGAAGGGAATGATTAAAGATACAGTAGACTTTGCAAGCTCCATAGATGGCTGAAGAAAAAATCTGTTGAAAAATCAATCTCATTTATTAATAATTTTAAAATATTTGGATGTGCCAAGCATCTGTTCAAGGAAAACCAACGTTATCTCTTCCTTAAAAAATTAATTATATGAGCTATACCAATGCTTAATTTCCCTTTGGGATCAATAAAGTATTTTTTAATTGAATTGAATCTTAGCAAAGCTGGAGTGAGACTGCTGACCTCAAATATGTTCTGTTATCTGAATCAGAAAGCTAAACACTTGATAAAGTACCTGAGGGCTGACTTTGAGGCACGGCACGTAGATACTATCAGAGAACAAAAACTTCCCAAACATTAAGTCTGGATAACGCCACCAGCCCAGACAGATGCACGACCCGCAAAGATTGACAGAGAACAAACACTTCCTACCTTTTCTATGACCACACCAGCAGTGAGCAAAGATGTACAGCGCTCACCACAGCGGTCTTCAAGTACTCCAACGTCATCCAACTAATCCACACCAAATGACTCCCCCTTTAGAAATTTATCAGATAAACTGAAGGCACAAATTAGAATTGGGGCACAACTAACACCGAAACCTGGACTACATCAGGCCTCTGGGACTAACACTGGATGCATTTCTCCTTATCCTCAGCGACTTAAATCCTGCAGTACTAGACGTGTCCCCCTGCTTAAGCCAGTACATTTCCGGGCCCATCTGAAATTTGCTAGAGAGCATTTGGATGATTCAGGAGAGGACTGGGAGAATGCCATATAGTCAGATGAAACCAAAATAGAACTTTTTGGTAATAACTCTACTTGTCATGTTTGGAGGAGAAAGAAAACTGAGTTGCATCCAAAGAACAAACACCATACTTACTGGGAAGCATGGGGGTGGAAACATTAAGCTTTGAGGCTATTTTTCTGCAAAGGGACCAGGACGACTGATTCATGTCAAGAAAAGAATGAATAGAGCCATGTATCGTGAGATTTTGAATGAAAACCTCCTTCCATTAGCAAAAATTGAAGATGACACATGGCTGGGTCTTTCAGCATGACAATATTCTCAACCCCCCCCCCCCCGGGTAACGAAGGAGTGGCTTCGTAAGAAGCATTTCAAGATCCTGGAGTGGCCTAGCCAGTCTCCAGATCTCATCCCCATTGAAAATATTTGGAGGGAGTTGAAAGTCTGTGTTGCCCAGGAACAGCCCCAATACATCACTGCTCTAGAGGAGATCTGCATGGAGGAATGGGCCAAAATACCAGCATCAGTGTGTGAAAACCTATTGAAGACTTATAGAAAATGTTAAACCTCTGTAATTGCCAACAAAGTGTATATAACAAAGTATTGAGATTAACTTTTGTTATTGACCGAATATTTATTTTCCACCATAATTTGCAAATAAATTCTTTAAAAATCAGACCATGGGATTTTCTGGATGTCCCCCCCCCATTTTGTCTCTCATAGATGAGGTATACCTATGATGAAAAACACGATTCTCTCATCTTTTTAAGTGGGAGAACTTCCCCAATTGGTGGCTGACTAAATACTTTTTTGCCCCACTGTACCTTGCAATTTGTGCGGTAACTTATATGTATTGGTATTTCCTTGCTCAAATGGTATATTCCAACTGGACATGAGTTAAGATGTCGCTGCACATAGTTTATTAGTATAATAAAGAGATGTTTATCGAAACCTTACTTTGGAGCCACATTATGTAAGTTAAACTGCAACTAGTAAACAATCCACCACTTAATTCCTACATTGTGCAAGTGGGACTTTATTACCTTGGCATTTTCATTCAAATTGAAAGCTGAACACGCTTTTTGTCATTTGCCAGTCATAAATTACAGCACACTAAGATCACATATAGTGTTCCTTGAGGCTTAATTTTTGGCCCCATATGTATGCAATGACATTCTCACTAACAGTCAAACATTAGATCTATGCCTGGGTAAATATTTTTATTTCATTTGATTTAGGTTCCGCAAGAAGTGCCTTTTTTTAAAGACATTCTTTCAACTGTTGCCGCGTGCGTGCTCAGTATGAGGGATTGGTGAAAAGTTACAGAATTACTATTTTTATTTATTTTTTTATAATTGGTGTAATAAGCTGAACTTGACCGCAGTGTAAGATCAAACTTAAATATGTTATTGCCTTTGATATGTGTTTATAGGATTAAATAGACTCTCAATTTCTGTATATAAATTTAACCTGTTTGGCATTTGTGGTAAATCATTGCTATATAAATAAACTGAATTGAGTTGTAGTGAATTATTCACTTAGGTTTAACTATGTGACTTAAACCTATTTCTTTTTCAAGTTGAAAATATATGATGGGGAGATCTAAACATTGGCCAATGTCAGGGAGAAAGTTGTGGAGAAAAAAATTATCTAACTGGTAATTACTAAGCCTGTCCAATCTCAAACTAAACCTTCATGCCATGCTGACTTGCTTTATAAAATGTGTATTAATGCAAATGACTTTAGATATAGCTGAAACAGGTTTAAGACATGAAAGACAAAATTGTACCTCTTTATTTCCACAAAAAATGTAAACTCCACCATATCTAACATATGACTGGGATTTTTCTGTACCGGTTTTGTGATTGAAGCAAAAACACAGAACTAAATTAGAACACTGTATTTTTTTTACTCCAGTCTTAGTTAACACCTTATGTCATCTAAATAAGAGCAAAAAAGTTATGATTAGATGGGATTCATTAAAAGCATTTTCGACCACTATCTTGAAAATTAACAACATGTTCTTCACAAAGGTTTATGTGGTTTTGAACTTTGCAACCAACAAAACATTTTCATAATATAACTGTGGCATTGTAAAAAAAAACCCACAATGAATTTTTGAACAGTTTAGTCAGTTAGCTTTGAATAAATCGAATACAAACGTTGCAATGAAGTGTTTCAGCATAATTTTATTTTATTTGAGTTTTTCACCTAAATTGAACATTTCCTTTTCTTAAAATTAGATTTTACAATAATAGGAAAGTGTGAAATAAAGGTTTAAAAAGCAATAAATTTTCACTGTACTTTGCTCACTTCCATGATTGTTTTACCTACTGAAAACATATTAGAAACCTCAACAAGGGGACCTATATGTAGTTTTTTCTGTGTTTGTGTGGAAGATTGGGTTTGATAAGGGGGGTAATTATGCAGCATCAGCATTTTATGAGACATTAGTTAGCATAGTTTCAGCTTGGAGGAGGAAATCACATGATATTGATAAGTTCACCTCTAGTTGGAAGCATTCGCGAAGAACTTCTGAGGACTGAAACAACTTTAAAACCAAATATTTAATGCGTTTACAGTGCACAATATACTATGCCGTTTTAATGTTGGATTTGCAAAAAGCAGTGATTGTTATTTTGTCATTATTTTGTCATTGAACAACTTTAACGAAGTGGGTGCTTTGCTATTACAAAACCATAGAACACAGGAATTAAACAGTTTTTTTAATTGCCCTATTCATACAATGGCTAATGTTCTTATCCAAAACTCAAGAAAATTAGGTTTAGAATAAAATGATCCCATTAAATCTGTGTCATGTAAACACACGGATTTTCTGAAAAACAATTATTTAACATTTACGACTTTGAGCTGCTCAGACCCTCTAAAATAAAATATTTGACAAATCATCAGTCACATTACATAGAATGTGGAATATTAATAGGAACGGGCACATCTGTTTTCTGCCTGTTTGATCCTGCATATTCCCACATGGAAGTTACGATAGGTGAAATGTCCACTTCTATCTTCCCACAAGAGCCCTCTATGTAAATTATCTGATATGCTCTTTATTAATGAAGCGTACATGTTTTGCAAGGTGCTTTTGGTACCTTCCACAATCCCTGTTTGGTTAATGATTGATTTTAATTTGACTGTTGGTGTGTTACACCTTTGGTCTCAAGGATGGGTAGTGCTTAGGTTTTTTTTTTTTTATTAGTCTGTGTAACCGGATGCTTTTTAAAAAGACTTTATGTTGTGACCAATAATAACATTAATTAACTAAGGACTGTAAAAAAGGAAACAGTCAAAGAGGAACACTGTAATAAACACACATGCATAACTTAGAAGCATGATATTTTTATTTTTTTTACGTGTCCTGTTTGGCAGTGTGGAGCTCAGAATTGGTGTCTGAGTACCAAGTAGAAGCCCAACAGATTTACTTTCACAAGCGGAGCAGTACAGCTTTGGCTACAGTACTCCACTTGATATATGTGTGAAAAATCTTTATTATGAATTGTTGGGGTTTTTATTTCCTGATGTTATGGACACGGAGACGGAAAATTAAGGAGAAGAAAGAAGGAAGATGAAGAAGAGAGGTAGGAAACAAAAAGTCAAGAGAGAGGGTGAGTTGAAAATACAAGAGAGGAAGGCAAACAAAGAAAACACAGGAAGACATTGAAGTCTGCCTCCATACCCAAAGGACGGCAGAGAGAGAGGGAAAAACAAAACAAAACACGAAAAAGGAACATCGACAAAACCAACCAAACATTGTGAACTAAGAATTAAGAATTAAGAATTAAGCAGACATCAATCCGTCTCCCAGGAATCGATGCAGACATGAAGGAGATCGGAGCAAAGACGTCCAAAGGACCGCCAGAGCCCCAGGCGGACCCGGGCGGGGCCGACCGCATCCCCCAAGAGAGGAGCAAAGGAGAACCCCAGGGGAACATCCAGCGGCCACTATGCAGGGGCCCGGGGGGCAGCAGTGACGAGCCCACGGGCCCCGCCGGAAACCGGCCGCGCCGGGACGGGCCGGTCAACGGACCGGGGGAGCCGGGGCCCAGGGGCACCCCACCCCCCAGCAGGGACCTGACAAGGGACCGGCCAACGAGGGGCCCCCGGCACTGCAGGAGCCGCGGCCGGCCGCCACGCGCCGCCTCCACCCTAGGCTAATCCCCACCGCCAACATCCCAGCGCCCCACCGATAGCCGCAGGGGACGGACAGCATCCCCAGGCCGGGCTCAGCCAGCATCTGGACGCCAAGTTGTACCAGCTCCCGGGTCCCGATCCCGCGCAACGCAGGGCGCCTAGACCAGGCATCCAACGAGGACCAGGGCCGGTCCAACCCGCCAATGAACCGGCCACGCACGGTGCGCACAGAACAGGTGATCAAACGAGCAGAGACGCCGGATCCGCATCCCGCCGAGCCACCAAGCAGGCACCACCCAAACAATCCAAAGAGGTGCCCCAACCAACCAAGGGAAGATATCGGCCCAGCGCATCGGCCGACCGACACACCAGCCCCCCCAGGCCCGGCCAGGCACGCACCAGGTCCGAACCGGATTGACCACCGATGCACCGGCAGGCAGGGGCCCCCGTCACCGGCGGGGAGTGACGGAGGGGAAATAGGCCCCCCATTAAGTGTAAGGCCTGAGGTGCGCCAGACGAGGGGGCAGACCAAGATCCAACCTGACAGGTAGACAAAGACATACAGACACAGTCATACGTTCCCTCCCTCTTAAACCCATACATTCTCACTGACTCACCAAGACACCCAAAAAAATGACGCTGTACCCTCACTCACCCACCCCATGTACACCTTATGCTCCCAGGTCCAGGTACCGATGCCCCATTAGAGCCACCAGTCCCTGGACCCGGGAGATGGACCCCCTACCTTCTAGGACGGAGACAAGCAGACCGCCAAGGGCCCCACAGTGGCAAAGCAGCCCGACAGCCCAGGACCCCGACCAGACCGCCTGTTCCTCCTCCGGACCCCAACCCCTGATGGCCCGTAGCAAACAGGACTGTGAAAAGACCCCTAGCCTCCATCCTCCCGCTCGAGTATGGTGTTGATGTGTGTTGTTATAATGTGCATTTAAAACAGAGGGGTGGGATGTGGGGAAGGCAGCCACACATCCCCCAACCCCCACCCCGAGCCCTCAGTGTCTATATGTGGTTTAACAGTGGGCACCGGCACCAGAGGTGAAGCTGATTGAACCGCTCCCCCTTTGAATGCCGAAAAGTGTGCCCCCCCCAAAGTCCCTACATATGTGTCGCGTGAGAATGTTATAAGTGGGAGTATCTAAGTTGTATATTAAAATTGGGACCCAGGACACCGCGGGATAGCGAGGAGAGAAGCCCCTCCTCGCACCCCAGTGATGTGCCCATGCCCCAAGACCCTATATGAGTGGTAAAGTGATGGAGCGGGTGGACAGAGGTGTCCAGGGATGGGGAGGGAAGGACTGGGAGACAAAATGTCTTCCCAGGGAGCCAGCTCCCCCACTGACCCCAATAGGCACCGCTGTTCACCGGGATCCACCAGGAGAGGGAGGCCATGGCACGTTCGACCCGGGGCCCACGGCCACAGCACCACAAAGCCCCACGGACCCCAAGGCAGTCCCCCCAGCCCCATCCCAGAAGGGGAACTAAACCCACCCTGACATTCGCTCTACTCTCAAAACACAAAAGACACTAGACACCCAGGTTGAGTTCGCCCCCCCCCACCCCCCCACCCCTCCCCCCCGTCCAAGTGCCCTTGTAGGGGGAGAGCACCTGTCGCTACACAGCAGCAGCCTCCCCGCCAGCAAAGGAGGCCCCCAGCGCCACCCGCACACCGGAGGCCCCCGTAGCCCGAACCACGTCGACGTACCTGCCCAGACCAGGAGCAAACCGATGAGCCGGGCGGCCGACCCACCAGGCCGACATCCACCAGCCTCTTTCTTTGTGGAGCGACCACTGTTGCTCAACGGCCCGGCAGGAGACCAAACCCAGTGCCCCACCCACCTGCCCTGCACGCCCACCACCCGGGCAGTCCACCCGCAAGTCCGACCGAACCCGGCCAAATGCCCAACCCCAGCGCCCCACACAAAGACCAAGACCCAGGAGCCAAGTCCAGTGCAAAAAAGGACTGATCTGGCCCAGAAACGCCACCCAGCCGCTGCGACCAGCAGCCAGGCACCCCAACCAGCAAACAAGGCGAGACGCCATACAAGGACTGGCGATGACAATCGGCCCAGAGAAAAAGAGAGAGGCGGCTGCACATGCCGGCCGCCGGCCGGCCACGACCCCCACGGCCAACAGAAACCCCACGCCGGCCGACCCCCAGCCAGGACCACAGCTAGGGGGCACGGCGCCCCCGAGCCCCGAATCCCCAGGCCCACCCCAGACTCTACCCAGGCGCAGCGCGGCCACCAGGCCAGTAACCCATGTCCGCCAGTGCAACCCCCCCAAGGCACCGCATGCAGCCATCAGGAGTCACCACCCAAAGCCCAACCCCAGGCCGGCCACGACGTCCAGCGCCCCATCCGCCCAGTGATCCCACCCCCCGGGGTCCCCCACAGACGCCTCCAACCCCATAACCCCCACATCAGCAACAGTGTCCCAAACGACAAAATCAAGTGCCCCCCACCCCCACTAGGTGATGGAGCCGATCAAAGGAGCCCAGAGAGATTGATCAGATATGGAGCCAGAGGCCGTCTCAAGACCAATATGGTCCAACAACAGATTTCTATACTGATTAATATTAAGAGCTTTTTTATTTTTCCAGTTCAGGAGGATAGTTTTCTTAGCGATGCATAAGGCAATGTGAACCATTAGAACTGACTTTGTGTCCATGGTGACATCATTTAAATTTCCTAACAGGCAAATTGAGGGAGATGGTGGGATGGTACATTTCAGACACTTAGATAAGTCCTCACATATCTGGCACCAAAATTTCTTAACAGGTGGACAGAACCAAAGCGCATGAACATAAGTATCTGGTATATTGCTTGTGCATTGTAAGCAGGTATTAGACGATGTAAAACCCATCCTAAACATTCGTTGAACTGTATAGTGTACTCTATGAAGGATTTTGTATTGTATTAATTGCAAATGAGGATTTTTTGTTATTTTAAAGGTTCTTAAACATATCTGAGACCAGACGTTTTGGTCAAAGCTGGCTGATAAATCCACCTCCCATTTTGAAATAGGGATGGCTATTGATTCATCTAATGTAGATAAAGGTTTGTATATTTTAAACAGCAATTTGGGGGGGTTGAGATTAAGAAAATCTAAAACTCTTGCTGGAATTTGTAATACAGCTGTATTGAGCCTAAATTTACCTTTAATAATAGATTTAATTTGTTGATATTCTAAGAATTTGTTTTTATCAATTCCATATTGTGTAATTAATGTATTAAATGGGATAAAGTCTGTTCCTTCAAATATATGTTCCAGGTATTCAATTCCATTGCACCTCCAGACTGGGAAACTTATCATACATTTTTTTTGCAAGATGTCGGGGTTATTCCAGATGGGTGTGTGTCTACATGGGATTATTGTGGACTCATGTCATTTTTAGAAACTCCCACCATGCTGTCAGAGAGGAGCTGATATTCATGCTTTTAAAGCATGCATATTGTTTTATATTTGAGCTAATAAATGGTAGGTCTGAAAGTTTTATCTTATTACATAGTGTCTGTTCTACGTCTATCCAGGACTCGTCTAGGTAGCTATGTTTTAACCATCTTGATATGTATTGGAGCCTGTTGGCTAAGAAATAATGATGGAAGTTTGCTAGATCTAGACCTCCTTTTTCTTTGGTTGTCTGTAGTGTTTTTAAGCTGATACGTGGGGGTTTATCTTTCCAAAGAAATTTAGAGATAGAGGAGTCCAGAGATCTAAACCAGTCTAGTGATGGTTTACTTGGGATCATTGAGAATAAGTAGTTGATTCTGGGCAAAACCATCATTTTTATTGAAGCAACCCTTCCCATAAGTGATATGGGTAGAGATTTCAATCTAGCAAGATCATCTTCCACTTTTTTTAAAAGTGGGATGTAGTTTAGCGTTATTAAATCTGCCAGTCTTGGTGAGACATTGATACCTAAATAGGTAATATTCCCTGACTGCAGTTGTGTATTAGTTGGATTCTGGACAGAACAATTGATTGGAAGAACTGTAGATTTTAACCAATTTATAGAATAATCTGAAACATTTGAGTAAGAGTTTATCAACCCGATTACCTGAGAGAAAGAGGTTTGTGAATGCTGGAGAAAAAGTAATACATCATCTGCATAAAGACTGATTTTATGTTCTATGTTATTGCATTTTATGCCTTTAATATTGTGAGTTTGCCTGATTGCTGCAGCTAGTAGTTCAATGAAAATAGCGAACAGGGAGCGAGAGAGAGGACATCCCTGCCTGGTACCTCTCTGAAGATAAAACCTAGATGATGTTTGGTTATTTGTCCTGATACATGCTGTTGGTGAACTGTATAATATTTTCAACCAGTTTATAAAAGAATTTCCAAAGCCAAATTTATGTAAGGTTACAAATAAGAATTTCCAGTTAACTCTATCAAATGCTTTTTCTGCATCTAAAGATAATATATTAGTTTTAATGTTTTTACAGTAAGAAAAATCTATTAAATCTATTAATCTACGTGAATTTGTGGATGAATGTCTCCCTTTAATAAAACCAGTTTGATCAGGATGTATTATAAGAGGCGTTACTTTCTCTATCCTTTTTGCGAGGGCTTTGCAGATTATTTTAAGATCAACATCAATGAGGGATATGGGACGATAGCTGGTAGGAAACAAAGGGTCTTCACCTGATTTTAGTAGAAGACTAATGTAGGCAGAATTCATATTTGGTGGGAGTCGGCCATTTTCCTTGGTTTCCTGCAGCATTCTGTGGAATGTAGGTGCCAGAATATTCCAGAATTCTTTATAGAACTCTGCTGGAAATCCATCTGGGCCTGGAGCCTTGTTATTGGGCATGCCTTGGAGGGCCTCCTGGAGTTCAGCCGCTGTTAGTGGTGAATCCAGGGCCATCGCTTGACTTTCAGATAATTTAGGTAGTGTTATGTTTTCAAAATATTGTTCAATTTCATGATCCGATAGATTTATCTCTGGTGAGTATAAAGCCTTGTAAAATTCTTTAAATGTGTTGTTTATTCTTCCAGGATCATAAACTGTATTCCCGGTCTGATCTTTAATAGCAGATATAGTTGTTTTTTCTTTATTAATTTTAAGCTGGTTAGCCAAAAATCTACCTGATTTATTACCTTGTTCAAAGTTTTCTATCCTAAATCTTTGAATTAAGAACTGGGTCTGTTTATCAATAATCTGATTTAATTCTAGCTTTGCTTTACGGATTTTGCCTAGTCTCTCCTCATCTAGAGAAGCTTCTAATGAATTAATAGTTTCTTCTAATTCCTGAATAAGTTTTTTTTTCCATTTTCTTTTTATTTGATGAGAATGAGATTATTTTACCTCTAATCACAGCATTTCCTTTCTCCCAAAGAATGGATGGCGACGTACCACGGAGGTCGTTATATTCCAAATATGAGGCCGACTCTTTTTCGAAATATTTAATAAATTCTTTATCCTTAAGTAAGGATATATTAAATCTCCAATTTTTGCTTTGAGGTGTTTCTGTTTTATTTACTAAAGTTAAAGTAAAAAAATAAATAAATAGAAGCATGATTTTTACATACCTATAGAATATGTTTTTCATTAAATTAGAATCTCGAAATCCTGCATGCCCAATTAAACAATTTCTCCTTCGCATTGTGTCCTCTCAGGTTTAGTCAAAGGAAAAAACGTCTCCCATGCCCAGGCGAAAAAGAGTATATTATTAAGAACAGAGTTTTATACATTTTTTAATTGGAATCATTAATACAGCCTATAGAGTGGTTCTCAAAAACGTGTACACACCCTTGTTGAATTTAGTTTTTTTTTTGTGATGCAAAAAAGGACTTTGATTAATCATTTTAAAAGCCCAGAATTATTCATACCCCTGATCAATTTAGTCTTAAAGTATTTTTATTTTTATTTTGCTAACATGGTTCTATTCAATGCAAATAATATTGACACTTTGTAGTGGCCCAGGCAAAGTCCTGACAAGTCCAACAGAAAATCTTTGAGCTAAAATCTTTGAGTGATAGCAAGGAGGCCTTCAAAGATGGAAAATCTAGGAGCTCATCACCAAAGATACACTAAATCCTTAAAATAGCTGTGAAAACATACAAAAGAGATGACGTGTTGTGATCTGGAAATATTTTTTCTACTTTAGGATTAAATGCTTTGATTCTGACAGCATTATAGGATCAGATATTTTTCACATCATGATTCAAATCAAGCTCGGAGCTCAAAGAGAGAGGTCCTATTGTTTTTTGAGTACTGTAGAAGTTCTGCACCTTTGTCCCTCATTATAACCACCCAGATGATGCTCATTAAAGTAAACTTCTACCTGATGTTTTCCAGGGTGAATAAGGAATTAGCTGTAAATTACAATTAGCTCTTTCAGAGTTAGCAGTCTCAGCATGGGTTACGCGGCTCTGCTTCCACTCTCCAGTTGGCTCTGAAGTACGTGTGCAATCACAGCAGCTCCCCTATTTTAGTCTCGTTAAAAGCACTCAGTGAAACATTTTGGGTAATAAATGAGTCTATAAGACCTAGGGCTACACAAAAGAATCTTGGGGTAAGACCCTGGAAGCCCAGGACTGACAATGGCTATGTTAAAGTGTCTCTATATCTGTATTTTATTAAACTGGAGGTTATGACATTACCCCCGTTTCTTGTTCCTTCTAGAAAAAAAATATTTGTGAGGAAGTCCTAGTTCCCTTTACCCCTTAAGGGCTAATAAACCAAAACCTTTGTTTAGAATGTCTCTAAACAGCAATAAGAATCTTAATGACTGCGAAAGAAAAAACAAAAACCCTAATCTGGAAGACTGTAACTATGTCTCTTTTTTATGTGGTATTATGACAGATCTTATGAAGATATTGTGATAATGCAGATTCCGAGGTTAATGGCAACTCATGCAACATTGTTTCTGAATGAAAACAATCATAAACATTACATTAAATGTCTGACAAGAGATAAGCCTATATGGTAGACAAACTGCTTTAGAACAACACTTCAATGTAAAGACTATGTAGTTGGAAGATCAAAAGAGCTAAAGGAATAGCAAAACATTTAGATAATTTATAATATTAGCACAATCCAGGAGCATTAAGGATCACTGGCAAACACCAAGTGGCCTTGGCATTTTGAAAAGAGGTTGCTGTAAGTAGTTTAGGGATATCTAACCTGGAGGGATCGGCATCTTGTGGAAAAGGGTTGAACAGGAAGAGAACATGCAACACACATTAGTCGTTTTACTTATACCTCCCTTCCTTCTTGGCCAAACAGTGTATTAAAGTGTGGTCTCATAATAATCAGATAGGAGAAAGCACTGTTGTTTGAGTGGATTTGCCCTATATAAGCTATATAAAAAACAGGAAAGTGCTACCCAAACTCAGCTTATGTGTAGTTTTGTTGTTGAAATCCTGCCCTAGCTGAGGTTTTGTCTCCAACAAACATCCAGTTGATTATTGAAAAATATAATTGGGATAATTCAACCAACTTCATATACACTTCATATACACTCCTTGTACATGATTATTTGAGACTTTATAGGAATTTGCGAAACCAGTCTTCATGTATTTTATTGACCTAGGGAAGCCTTAATAATCCCATCTTGGTATCCATGTGGGAATACTTTAGGAAGATCACATTTTCAGTGGTGGTTTGCACTGGGGGGGGGGGGGGGGGGGGGGTTCCTAACATTGACCAACTTCTTTGATGTCTTTCAGTGTGGTTTCCATGTTCACCACAGTACTGAGACTGCCCTTGTCAAAGTGTTCAATGACATCCGCAAAAATACTGTAAGAACGAAAATAATGTACATACATTTATTTCAGTTATTTACTTTTGCTATATGCTTATGGAGAAGTATTGTAGCAGAATGATATGGAAGTGTGAAGAATCAGTCTTGTATTGACATGTTCTAAAACAATGGGTCCGCCCCCTGAGCAGGTTAAGGAAGGGCCAACAAAAGCATGACAGCCTCATGACTACCAGGGATGTTGGAGAAGGCTACATAACGTATCTTTATTCTGTTTTAAGGCAGAGTGTTCACTGCTATGTGATCTCCTGTGACACTCTCCTTTCTCCTTTAAAACTCATTTAATACACTACTGGGCTCTGGTTCTCATTGTGATCAGGTATTTCTGTGTTTTAAAGGTGTTAGAGGTGTTTAACCCTGACAATTACGGATTGTGGAAGAACCACAATGCTGCTACTTTTGGATCTCAGTGCAGAATTTGACACTGCTGACCATGATATAGTATTAAAACAACTGGGGAGCTAGTTCGGACTCTCTGGTACAGTACTTAGCTGGTTTGAGTCTTTCCTAAGGAACAGGGCTTTACTGTGTGAATAGGTAACATTTCATTGGAGTGGATAGAGGTCACATGTCGGGTGTCACAAGGCTCCATGCTGGGGCCCTTCCTATTAAATATCTACATGCTCCCACAAACTCAGATTATAATTCAATTCAATTCAAAAATACTTTATTGATCCCAGAGGGAAATTAAGTGTTGTTGTAGCTCATATAATTTATTCTTTAAGGAGTTGTTGTAGATAATCAAGACTGTGGGCAGAAAGGATTTCCTGTAGCGGTCTGTATTGGAGCAAAACTGAAGAAGCCTCCGACTGAAGACACTCTGTCATTGTATGACTGTCTCATGAAAAGGATGCTCAGGGTTGTCCACATTTTTTTTATTTTATGAAGAATCCTTCTTTGCATCATCATCTTCAGTGGTTCCACAGTAGTGCCAAGAACAGAATCAGCCTTCTTCATCAGGTTGTTGAGCCTTTTTAAGTCCCTGGCTCTGATGCTGCTACCCCAACAGATGATGGCTGAAGAAATTACACTCTCCACAACAGACTTGTAGAAGATTTGCAGCATCTTGCTGCAAACCTTGAAGGACCTAAGCTTCCTCAAGAAGTTCAGTCTGTCCCTTCTTGTAGGCGGCTTCACTGTTCAGTCTCCAGTCCAGTCTCTTGTCAAGGTGAACTCCGAGGTATTTATACTCCTCAACCACCTCCACTTCTTCTCCCATGATGGAAACAGGGTTTGACTTATCCCTGTTTCTTCTGAAATCTACAATCATCTCCTTTGTTTTATTCACATTCAAAGTAAGACGATTGTTTCCACACCATGTAACAAAGCGGTTCATAAACTGTCTGTATTCAGCTTCTTGTCCATCTCTGATACATCCGACAATTGCAGAGTCATCTGAGTATTTCTGCAGATGACAGGTCTCTGATTTGTACTGGAAGTCGGAGGTGTAATAAGTGAAACGGGATGGTGAGAGTATGGTCCTCTGTGGTGCTCCTATGCTGTTGACCACCTGGTTTGACACACAATTCTTCAGTTTCACAAACTGTGGTCTGTTTGTCAGGTAGTCATTGATTCAGGCTATTGTTGAGGGCTCCACCTGTGTCTTCAGGAGTTTCTGACAGAGCAAATCAGGCTGAATTGTGTTAAATACACTGGAGAAATCAAAGAACATGATCCTCACAGTGCTGCCTGTTTTGTCCAGATGACAGTGGGTTGGTTGAAGCAGGTGTATGATGGCATCTTCAACTCCAACATAGTTATTGATGACTGATGGGTGAATTTTCCTTGGCACTGGAAAAAGGCAGGATGTCTTCCACAACACTGGAACCTTCTCCTGAGTTAGGCTAAGGTTGAAGAGCCACTGCAGAATCCCACAGAACTGCTCTGCACAGGCCTTCAGGACTCTGGGGCTGACACCATCTGGACCTGCAAGCCTTGTTCCGGTTCAGTTTCTCCAGCTGCCTCTTCACCTGACCTTTAGAGACAGACAAGTGGAAGGGGGAGGTAAATGGGGTAGCAGCATTTCCTGACTTGGTTGAAGTCAAACTTGTGCAATCAAAAGAGTCCATGGCTGAGGTGAAGGATAAAACATCCAAGGTGTAACAGGAAAGCTGTTGCTCAGAGGATAGTGTGATGTCTGTTTGGCTGGGGATAGGAGAGGAGGATGCTGAGCTAGTTCCTGAATTGAACCTGTTGAAGAATGTGTTAATTTCATTGGCAGACTTCCTTCCATCCAATCCTTCCTGTCCTTAAAGCCTGTGATCTTTTTGATTCCTGACCAGAGATCTCTGATATTGTTTCTCTGTAGTTTGTTCTCAAGCCATATATGTATATGTGTATATATATATATATATATATATATATATATATATATATATATATATATATATATATATATATATATATATAGCCTCCATTCATAGGATTGTCTGTTGTCAATCGTTTTCTGTGCAGCAGCAACCATAGTCTCCAGATTCTGTTCAGAGGTGTTTTGTTTTCATTCACTGTAAGTCTCGCGTTTAACAACTTCCTACAAGTTCTCAGATGGTTTCAGGTCGGCGGAAGAAGGGGGTTATGTACTTTTTTTTCTTCTGCAAAGTAGTACTCTGTGCCCAATATTCATCCAGCCACAGGTCTGTCAGGAGTCATATCAGTCCACAAAACCTTTGCAAAGTCTCTTTCAATATTTATTGGCCATTTGTGTCGTATTCACTTATTTGAACCTTCTTTACCTTTACCTGATTGAAAAACATATTGTAATTCCAGGTATTGCAGGTGGGTTGCAGTTGTTGAATGTAACAGAAAAGACAACTGCTTAACCCTTGATTGTCAAATCATTGGTAGTTTATTTTTTCTCTCAATATGTTTGTTGCCACCCTGATGACATTTGATGGTTCTGTGATCACACCCCACTAATTTAAAGAGCGCTGCCATCCTCTGAGTGACTTTTTGATTTTTCAATGTCAGCTTACTCAGATTTTTGGTTGCCATTGTCTAAAAAATTAAGCTGCCTAACAAGTATGAACAGCTTAATATAGGGTGTTGACCTCATTGGGCTACACCTTCCCTCATTACAGACAATATAAATGTTTAGAAGGATAAACCCTTAAGATGCACCATCATCTGCTCAAATTTATACAGTTTAGAGTAAGAAAATGTACCTAAGAATTATACTTGTCCAAATACTCACTTGCCAAACAGTTTCACACCATCAGCAATTGATAACAGAACTTTCAATTTAAAACAGAAATGAACATTCATCACCTTTAGCAACGCACTGGGATCTGCAAATTCAGTCCTTGAGGTCTGGTGTACTGCAACTTTTAGATTTCTCCCTGGTCCAACACCTAAATCAAATGGCTGAATTACCTCAGTATGCTGTCAAGTTCTCCAGAACCCTGCTAATGACCAAAATATTTGACCGAGGTGTTGAAGCACAGACATTGAAATATTGCCAGGCTTCTGCATTACCTAATGTCATGCTGAGTTGATGATCCCATTTGATTCAAGTACGCTGGTGCAGAAAAACATGAAAGGACTGCAAGTCCCAAGGAGCAGGAAATTAAAACCACTGAGCTAGGGTATAAGCAGTTACACCATCCAAAATTTATTGCGAGCCATCCATCTTATATCTAGATACAGTTCTCTTTGTCTATGATTTTTTTGAAATTTACAAGCCAATAAAAAAAATAAAGTTCACAAATTTCATTTGAGTTTTTTTCTCAGTTGAGTGTATCTCATAACTTTGTTTTATTTCAAAAGATATTTATGTTTTACTTCCAAAAATATTCAAATATAAAAAAAAATATTTCCTATACTTCCAAGGTGATGGTAGGCCAGATAAACAGATAAATGTAACGCTTCTCAGTGTTCAATAACAGCTATAAACCAAGCACAAAAATTAGTAATGTGCTACTTTTAAATTCTGTCATTTGAAATGAAAACGATGTAATGACATTGGAATACATGTCAGGCTGTATATATATATATAAACCAAAGTTTACATGTAGTGACCTGAACTTTCCAAAACACCTGCAAATGCTGTAAACATCAATAATTTTGCCTATGTTTTGTTAGGCGAATCCAAAATGTACATTTGTTACCTTTGGTACATTTTCAACCCTCTTGATGGAAGTACTCCAATATACCTAGAGTCCTGTCAAAAGACTTTTGGACATGATGTATGATATATGACAGATGCATTAACTATTTGCTGCAGATAACTAATGTTTTCAATATTGAAATATTGCTATTTAATGCAAAGGGCATGTTTTTGTTCTTTGTTGTCAACATGAACACTGGAGTAAAACAACATTTATGAAAAAGTGCATTACTTTTCTAAATTACTATCTGAGTGGTAAGAGGGAGTGGCAGCAAATATCTATTTAGTAAAAAATGTCATAGTATATTATTCATTATTTAAATTTATTATTTTTGTTGTAATTAAAAAAATATTGAAAATGATCAGGACGAAGTATCTTCTCCAAAAAAATAGCGTTATCTGCAGCCTGCTGTGATCTGCTGAGCTCCACAAACCAAGCTTTTATACATATTGTCCTGCTCTTTCTCAATACTGTCGGACCTCCTTTGACCAAGTTCAGTCCGGTCCTCAGGGTGGTGAAAGGTCCCAGGACTGCAAGATACGGAACAGGGAGAAGGATGAGGAGGCGCACCTGTGATTCAATAAAATGATGAATAAAATAATATTTTTTTAATCAGAAGAAAAGTAACTGATCTAATGTTTAATTTCTTCAGAGTAGTTAAGTGTTGCCACAGAAGGGAATAACAGCAAATTAAAATATTCTTTGCAACATATTGTAATGTTTACAGCAGGACAATAAGTCTAAACTCTGAGTCGAGAATGGACCTACTGAGTCTGCCTCTCCTGCAGGAGAGGAGGTGGTATATGAAGCAGCAGAACAATATTACATGTATTGCTTGAAATAATGAACGAAATACAACGGGTATTAAAGGGAAATTGGGTTACCCTGTTATTTGTCAAAACCTCCGTTATTTTTCATTCTATGCTAGTCTTATCAGATGTGCATTCACAGCTGATATGCGTCTTCTGTGTGTACACTGCACGCAAATTTGCACATATTCACTGGCTGCTCACTGGAGCTTGTTAGTTACTCAACCTGCCTTATTTGACTCTGCAGATCAGCCTCATATTAATGTGTTCTTTCACCATTTCATCACCTTTTCTTGCACTGCTTGATGATTTACTCCTGCTGCGCTCGAGTTTACTATGTCTGGGGACATCTATGATTGTGTGTATTCCGGTATCAGTGTTGGCCTCAGTGGACTCTGGTCTCACATTGCTACTTGCGTTCAGGTATTGTTTGATTTACAAATTAAGAACTGGGAATAACTATTTAGTAAAACATTTATAGTATATTAATCATTATTTGTAAGTATTATTTGCATTAAAATAATTAACAAAATATTGAAAATGATAAGGATGAAATATCTTGTTAATATCACCTTCAGGAGATTCTAGCAGTTGACAAAAATAGCATTATCTGCAGCCTAATGTGATCTGCTGAGCTCCCCCCTTTTCTGATTCATCCCAGATTAGTTTTTAGTCGTGATTTAAAAGAACTCTATCCTCCCCTAATCTGGAAATTTGTTCCAGATTAGGGGAGCATAGAAACTGAAATCTGCTTCTCCATGTTTTGTTGTTCTAATTCTAGGGATGCTGAGTAGACTGGAACTAGAGGACCTGCGGTCTGCGGGGTTGGTATAGCAACAGTGGATCTTCAAGATACTTTGGCGCTAAGCCATTCAATGATTTATAAACTAGTAAACATGTTTTGAAGTCTATTCTCTACGCTACAGGGAGCCAATGTAAGGACTTTAGAACCGGGTTGAATTGCACTACTTTCCGGGTTCTAGGGAGGACATGAGCAGCAGCATTCTGGATAAGCTGCAGCTGTCTAATTGACTTTTTAGGCAGACCTGTGAGGACACCGTTGCAGTAATCAATCCAACTAAAGATAAACACATGGGTGAGTTTTCTGAGGTCCTGTTGCGACACCAGTCCTTTAATCCTATAAATATTCTTCAGGTGATAGGAGGCTGACCTTGTTATTGCCTTTATTTGACCCTGGAGGTTCAGGTCTGAGTCCATTACTACGCATAGATTTTGGGCCTGATTTGTATTTTCTCGCTGTATTAACGGGGGTTGTGTGCTGACTCTTAATCATTCCTCTTTAGGTCCAAAAGTAATTACTTTTGCTTTGTTTCTGTTCAGCTGGAGAAAGTTATGGCACATGCATCTATTGATTTTCTTGATACATTTACTTTTAATTTGGATGGGTTCAAAGTCACCTGGTGACATCGTAATGAAGAGCTGAGTATCATCTGCATAATTATGGTAGTTAATCTTATTGTTTGTTATAATCTGGGCTAATGGGAGCATGTAGATATTAAATAAGAGGGGCCCCAGGATGGAGCCCTGGAGGCACCCCGCATGTGATGAAAAGTTTCCTATTGAAACAAGGAACTCCCTGTTTTTTAGGTAAGACTCAAACCAGCTAAGTACTGTACCAGAGTCCGACCCAGCTATCCAGTTGTTCCAATAATATATCATGATAAACAGTGTCAAATGCTGCACTGAGGTCCCACAGAACCAGCACTGTGGTTCTACCACAGTGTGTATTTATGCGGATGTCATTGAAAACTCTGACGAGGGCAGTCTCAGTGCTGTGGTGAACAAGCAAGCAAATCAAAGCAGTTGGTCATTGTTAGGAAGTGCCAAAACAGAGCTTTTTCAATAATCATACTGATGAATGGAAGATTGGAAATTGGCCTGTAGTTCTGCATTAACATGTCGTCCAGATTATTATTCTTTAGCAGTGGTTTAATAACTGCTGATTTTTAATGCCTGGGGGAAGACACCTGACAGGAGGAATGAGTTCACTATTTAAATCACATCAGACCCAATGACAGGGAAAACTTTCTTAAGGAAAGCTGTGGGTAGGATATCAAGACAGCAAGAGGAGGAGCTTAATTGGTTAATTATATCTTCCAGGTTTTTTGTTTTGTTTAATTCATGGAATTCTGACATTAACTCTACATTGGTGTTAATTGGGTATAACATTGGTAGTTGGTTCAGTGCTGCAGTACAGACGGACCATCTAATTGATAGAATCTTTTCAGTGAAAAAGCTGGCAAATTCATTGAAGGCCCTGGTAGAATTTAGTTCAAGGGCTACTGTCACTGGAGGATTAGTTAGTCTTTCCACTGTTGCAAACAGAGTCCGTACATTATTAATGTTTCTGTTAATGATTTCAGAGAAGAAAGTTTCCCTAGCACCTTTTAAAGTTAAATGATATCTGTTTAGTCTCTCTTTGTAGATCTCACAGTCAACCTGGAGTCGAGTTTTTCCGCCATTTTCTCTCGGCTCGTCGGCACTCCCTTTTTTGACTATGTTCCAGTGGATTGCTTGTCCACGGAGACTTATTTTTACCTTTGACTATTTGTGATGTAATCTTTTTGTCCCTGACTGCTGAAGGAGGAGCAGCAGCTCTTTGTCTCTCTCCAGATCTGTTCACTTTTTTTCTTTTCTGTTTGCTTTTCTTGTTTTCTTTTCTTAACCTTTTCTTAGTTACTTTATCTACCCAGCCCCTGGAGTTACTGTATTGGACCGGATCTCTTCTTGGATTACTTTTTTATGGACTTATCAACATGGCTTTTTGCTCAGCTGAGGATTTTGGAAAAACTGCTCCACAAAATTGAGGGCATTGAAACGAAGCTACGTCGTCTGGAAATTAATTTTGATCTCCACGCTGATTATGGACATGACACAACTTTACCGTTGGCTACACACAGGGAGGAACAGCCTGGCAGCCCGGTGTTACATCGGTCTAACGGTTTCACAGAGAAAACACAGGACAACGCCACTCCCTCAGCAAACAGACGTCTAACGGGCAGAACTCCACACTCTGAACACTGGCCAGCTTAAAAACGCACGGAATCATCAACCCCAGCCTGTTCTCCGAGGAAGAAAAAACAAAAGAAACTCCAGCAAAGAAAAAGCTCTGAACCCAGACCTTCTGCTAAAAGTAAACAAAAGAGGCTTCAGCCAAAAACAAGAGATATTACTCCACTTGGATTCCCGCTGAAAAACAGATTCACAGCCCTGAGTTCCCCAAAAAAGGACGCAGCCCCCGGGACCAGTCAAAGCCACCAGGAGAAACCCAGCCGCATCAAACGGACACATAACAAAGTAAGAGCCCCCCCAGCAAAGACTGTTATCATACAACACGGATCAATTAATGGAATTCAGGCTTTTTGTAGCAAGAGTTTATAGCTGCTACAAAAATATAGTGAGAGAAATATCAGAAAAAATCCAGAAAATCTTGGACCAACATCCTGCTTTGAAAAAGCTTGTCATTCATGCTGGATCAGATATTGCGATGAGACAATCAGAGATTCTGAAGAGAGACTTTTCTGATCTCCTACAGAGACTTGATGGACTTAACGTAAACATCCTCATCAGCGGACCAGTCCCTGAAGGGAATGATGAAAGATTTAGCAGACTCCGCATGCTCCATAAATGGTTGAAGAAACAATCAGCTGAGAAGTTGTTCACATTAATAATAACTTCAAAGTATTTGGAAGTGCTAACCATCTGTTCAAAGCAGGCCAACGTTATCTTAACAAGGCCGGAGTAAGGTTGTTAGCAGCAAACATTTTTTCTTATCAAAATCAGAAAGCAAAACACTTACTCCCAAAAGCTGACCTTGAGGCACCCATTGATATCAGAGAACAAAAACAGCAAGTCATGATGACACCACAGGACCGAACAGATAAACAACCAGTCTTCATCTTCCTGTGACTCAGCCACATCAAATTAATCTCCATTTAGAAACTTTACAGACAGACTGAACGAGCAAATCAAATTTGGGACACAATTAACACCTAAACTTAGACTACACCAAACCCCTGGGACTAGTGTCAATAAGCCTGGGAGCTTCCCCCCACTGATTATTACAGATACTTGATATTTGAGGGGACCGGGCAGTAAATCTACCCCTACCGTCTCCCAGAACTTTCCCGGCAACCCTGAGTTTAGCATACCAGTGATTATCAGCAGCAGGAAACATAAACCGTTAACCACACGCTCTCATTTTAAACAAAATCTCAAATTGATAACCTGTCAGAAGGTTCAGCTGCCCATCATCACAATAATTCAATTCAATTAAGTTTATTTATATAGCGCCAATTCACAACAGATGTCATCTCAAGGCACTTAACAAGAAGTCATTTTAATACATTTATACAAACATTCCAATCAGTTAAAAAGTTTCCTATTTAAGGAATCCCAGCAGATTGCATCAGTCATTGGCGTGAGGTTGGGCAGACTTTCTAACCACAGCAATCCTTCAGCAATCCCTCATACTGATCAAGCATGTAGCGACGGTGGAGAGGAAAAACTCCCTTTTAACAGGAAGAAACCTCCAACAGAACCAGGCTCAGTAGGAGCGGCCATCTGCCACGACCGTCTGGGAGTTTGAGAAGACAGAGCAGAGACACAGAAGGAACAAAAGATCTGATATAAAAGTACTTTCTATGTTACAGAAAGTAAAAAGTTGATAACAGGACACAGTGGATGTTCAGCCACTGGGAGCACCATCCCAGTCGATGCCCCCCATCCAACAGGGCATTCCAGCCAAGCAGGATACCAGACCAGGTATATCTTCTATGGAGAGAAAAACACTGAGAGAACACAAAGTTAACAGTCAAAATAGCAGAATGTACTGTAATACAACTGGAGAGTAGTAGTAGAAAAGCAAGTAGCAGAGTGAAGAAAATTGGTAAGTCTGTCCTCCAGCAGTCTAAGCCTATAGCAGCATAACTACAGAGCTAGCTCAGGATGACCTAAGCCACTCTAACTATAAGCTTTATCAAAAAGGAAAGTTTTAAGCCTGACCTTAAAAGTAAACAGAGTGTCTGCCTCATGGACTAAAACTGGGAGCTGGTTCCACAGGAGAGGAGCCTGATAACTAAAAGATCTGCCTCCCATTCTACTTTTAGAAATCCTAAGAACTACAAGTAAACCTGCAGTCTGAGAGCGAAGTACTCTGTTGGGAACATATGAAACAATTAGATATCTGATGTATGATGGAGCTTGATTATTTAGGGCTTTGTATGTAAGAAGAAGGATCTTAAATTCTATTCTGGATTTAACAGGGAGCCAATGAAAGGAAGCTAAAGAAATGTGATCTCTCTATTTTATTTTCATCAGAACTCTTGCTGCCGCATTTTGGATCAACTGAAGGCTTTTAATGGCATTTTGTGGAGTACCTGATAGTAAAGAATTACAGTAGTCCAGCCTTGAGGTAACAAATGCATGGACTAGTTTCTCAGCATCACTCCTGGACAGGATGTTTCTAATTTTAGCAATATTCCGGAGGTGAAAGAAGGAAATCCTAGAAACCTGTTTTAATATGGGATTTAAATGTCAAGTCTTGGTCAAAAATAAGTTCTTTACGTTATTACTGGGGGCCAATTTAATGCCATCCAGATGAAGTGATTGACTAATATGTTTCTGTTTTAGAACTTCTCAATACTTAAGTTAGCTTTATTAAACATTAGATCTCTAACCGGGAAGTCTTTTCTTATTAATGACTTCATCACTGAGCATATTTACACGCCCTTTTTTTATCAGAAACTTGGCTAGATGAAAATAACGAAACAACTGCATTAAAAGAATCTAGTCCTCCAAATGACAATTTCTTAAGCGAGAGCAGGAAACACAGATGAGGTGGAGGTGTAGCCACCATTTTTCACAACTCAATGAACTTTAAAAAGGTAACCCTGGGCACGTTTGATTCTTTTGAATACCTAGCCACCCAGATAAATGAGCCTAACAAAGCTTTTTAAGTCTATATAAACTACCAACACTTAACTATAACTTCTTTAATGATTTCAATGACCTTCTTTCTGTAATATGTATTGACTATGACCAACTAATCATTGTGGTGGATTTTAACATCCATACCCACAACCCCCGAGATAGACAAGCAAAAACATTAGATGATAATCTCCACAACTTCGGCCTGACCCAGCATGTCAAACAACCAACACACAATAAAGGACACACTCTGGACTTAATTATCAGCAAATGTTTAAATATTTCCAACATCTCTGTAATTAATATTGGATTATCTGACCATTTCTGTATTTTCTTTGAAAGTACCATCTCTGCTAAATTATCCAGCCACAGTAAGACCACTATAAAAAAGCGTTTTCTAGGGGACAGTTCAGTAGAAACCTTTAAACGTATTTATCCTTTCACCACATCCCCCTCATCTCCCAACTTAAACTCAGTCAATAAGCTGGTAGATAATTTCCTTAGGAAAATCTCAGACATCATGGATTCCATTGCTCCAACTAAAGTGAAAGTAGTCTCAGGTAGAAAGAAGTCTCCGTGGACAAGTAATCCACTGGTACGTAGTGAAAAAAGAGAGTGTGGAAATGGCGGAAAACTCGACTCCAGGTTCACTGTGAGATCTACAAAGAATGACTGAATAGATATCAGCTAACTAAAAAAGATGCTAGGGAATTGTTCTTTTCTGAAATCATCAACAGAAACATTAATAATGCACGGACTCTATTTGCAACAGTGGAAAGACTCACTAATCCTTTAGTGACAGTAGCCCCTGAACTAAACTCTACCAGGGCCTGCAATGAATTTGCCAGCTTTTTCACTGAAAAGATTCTAACAATTAGATGGTCAATCTGTACCTCAATATCGAACGCACAAACAGTGCCATCCCCAATCAATAACAATGTAGAGAAAATGTCTGAATTCCACGAATTAAACCAGAACAGCCTTGAAAAAAATCATTATCCAATTAAGCTCCTCCTCCTGCTGTCTTGATATCCTACCCACAGCTTTTCTAAAGAAAGTTCTTCCTGTTATTGGGTCTGATCTTGTTCAAATAGTGAACTCATCCCTCCTGTCAGGTGTCTTCCCCCAGGCTTTAAAAAAAGCAGTCATTTAACCAATACTAAAGAAGAAGAATCTGGACAACACGTTAATGCAGAACTACAGGCCAATCTCTAATCTTCCATTCATCAGTAAGATTATTGAAAAAGCGGTGTTTCAGCAGTTAAATAGCTCCATAACAATGACAAACCGTTTTGATGTTTTTCAGTCTGGTTTCCATGCTCACCAAAGCACCAAGACTGCCCTTGTGTATTCAATGACACTGGTTGAATTATACTATGTTGTCCGGCCTATTTATCACACACCAGGGATCATGAATCAATCTCAAAACCTTAATCTGATATACAGAATCTGAGGTGACACCAAACATGCTAGTTCTGAGGAAAAATCAAGAAATGGAGATGAAGTGTAGAATGTGGTCCTGTTGTTCATGTCATGAAATGCCAGAAGTTGGTTGACTCCATGCAACACAGATGTGAAACATTGGATTGACAACAAAATATTAAGTCAGGATACTCATTACACTACATTTTCAAGCGATTTTCAGTTTATATAGTAAACATTTGAGTCTGTACAGAAAAATATAGATCTTTAGTTTAAACTTTAAACTACTTAATATAATTTTTCCACAGAATAAACACAAAATTTGTCCTTTTTTCTGCTTTCATTTGAAATATGTGTAGTGTTGCAAAAACATTTGCGTTTATGGAGATAAAATCTGGTTTAATACATCAACTTCAAATAAAAATTTCTGTATGCTGCCAAATATTTATAAGCAACTACATTTACAACAATGTTCATTAATATATATTTTATTCATCTATATTTTCACACTGTACCAGTTGATTGTCTAAGCCACAGAAACTTCTCAAATAACTTTCTGATGTTCTTCCTTGTAAATTGTAAGTAATGGAAGAGCTTTCAATGGTAGCACAAGGCATTGGAGAACACTGGTCTGATTCTGCTTACACTCAGGGGACACATTCTAATTATAGCTGCCTGCTGGTGGCCTTTTGGATTGACGATGGCTGCTTAAGGTCATTGGATTACATAGTTTTTATGAGACTTGACAATCAGCTGCAGCAGCTTTAATGCCATGTAACCAAGTGAAATACTGTATCTCAGAGGGCTGAATAACTGAGGGGTCATAAACCTAACCCCTGCTTTCCACGGGACGCATAAGTGGCGCATGACGTAATAGACACGTTTTACTTGTGAGTTCAGCAGCTGAGTGCAGAGTTGAAAGGAATGAAAGTACATTTTGTTTAAATTAATTCTAAAATGCATCTGAAAGGAAATATTAATTATGTGTTTTACCAATCAAAATAATGATTTAATGTCATTATGCATGACTTTTTTACATAGGTCATTCTTCTGGATTGTATGTAAAGCTTCAAAATCCAGTACAAAGGTAAAGTTGCAAGAGATTAATACAATACAGTCGGCAATTTATTGAAAACTCCATTTGCAGGCAGTTCATCAACTGATCAAATTTTGACCTTAAATTTTTTTTATCTAGGAATAAAACTAACTTTCAAATTTTTCCTTAGACCCGCAGAGAGAAAAAGTAAAAAGGTTTTCTGTCTTTAAACAGGGTAGGATTTTAAAGATGAGCCAGCTCTGCCTCTCTTAGTTCACTATTGCTGTAGACGTTGGACACAGTAAGTCAGTCATTTTAAATTTCTTTTAAGAATCCTGAGAACATTGGGACAAAAAAGTCAAGTTTTAGACGCCAAAAAATGTCACCTGACCAAGAGCATCTGACTGGCTGTTCATGAAGACACAGGCAAACTCTGAACCAAAATGAAGACTTACTGATGCTGATTTCAGTCCAGTAACCATATGATCTTATGATTTGCACACGTGCAAAGCAGCTGTTTAAGTTAGAATCTGTAATTTAGGGGGTAAGCTTAACACTGGACAGTGATTTGGCTTTTAATTGAGCATTGCAGCTGTTTTTATACTGACGTTGTGAGGTTGAGAGTAAAAGATTCCAGGCTCAAGGTCTGATGACGAAACGTTAGTAAAAAAAACTATTTGAAAAAGGAGTCTAAGGCTTAGCCAACAAAGTGGGGGGGAAGATACAGTAAAAACTGGGGTTTGTAAATTCCACATGTCAGAAGAGGTTTCCTGGAAAGAGTAAGCCAGAAGGTAACACAGTTCAAGGAGGCCGTAGGTCATAGGTGTCTTGAAACGCATTGAAAGAGTTCAAATTGGGGGGCTTATTGTCCTTTGAATCTCTCACAGGACATAGACAGTGGGCAAGGAAGGACAGTGTTTTTCTTTGGAAGCTTTAAAGCAGTGCAGTCAGTATTTTTTTTTTATCTCAGTCCTAGAAACAAAGTGGTCAAAAATAAAGTATAATCAAAATTATAATATAATATATAATATAATCAAAATCAAAATAGCCTTGCCACTAGGGGGCGGGGCCGTTTTGTGAGTAAGTTATGTTTCGATGTAAAATGGTGTGCACGTAAGCAGTAAAACGGCAGAAGTTATGCTTAAGGGGAGTTTATGTGGTTTATTTGAAAGGGCTTCCATAAGGCTGGTGAGCTGGAACATATATTGTGTTTAAGATGAATATTTGTTTGTTCAGTATCCCTAGTAAAATATATGGCTATATAAGCTAAGTTTTACTTTTAGTTAGTGATCTTTACCATGTTTAGTTGCCTTCTTTTACTTTTTGACATCAGAAATAGTTGAGATACAAGACTTGAGTTATACAAAGATGATTCAATTCTTTTATCACGGAGTATGGCTTAAGTTACAAGAAAAGGTTTTGGCCTAGTAGTAAGGCCTATAAG
Source organism: Valencia hispanica (assembly GCA_963556495.2). NCBI lineage: Eukaryota > Metazoa > Chordata > Actinopteri > Cyprinodontiformes > Valenciidae > Valencia > Valencia hispanica. The sequence continues at coordinate 50,348,960 of OY747710.1, forward strand.
ACCAGTATATTGCTGTAATATGTTATGTAGTTTACTAAAGTGATTACTGCTGTTTATATTTGGATTGTAATATGTGTTTTGTTTGTTTATTCTGTTGTAGAACCACACCTCCACATGCACCTTCCCTAACTCTGCCAATATCCATCCATCCATAATCTTCCGCTTATCCGGGGTCGGGCCGGGGTCTGCAAATAACGAAACCAGAAAATCATCACCTGGCTTTATCATTGCATCGAGGGTCATATAGGCTCTTCTTCCGGCTCTCGACAAGGACAGACGCTTATCAATCTTCTCCTCCCTCGTGTTCCATTACACCCCCTGCTCTCTTTCTCGTTTTTTTATCTGGAGCACCTGTCTGCACTCTTCTCGGAAAGCAACTATGGATCTGGTCAGCTGGTCTCTGAATGCAATTGATACAATTTTGTCAACCCGAAAATTGGGGGAGGGGGAACCCGCATGCCCTGCCGGTACATACTCGTCAGGATACACGATGGATTCCTGGAGTAAGTGGAAGATCGTATTACTGTCGATGATATCAATTGAGGACGTGGAAGATATCTACAAATAATGGGTTTCATGATAAACGGGTTTCTGCTATTTGGCTTGGGTGGATTCTTGATGTATCGCAAAGAGAAGAAGCGGTTGAAAGTAATTAGCAAGCTTTTGCAGCTTCAAGAAGGATTATGCCGTGCTGTAAACACTCAGACTAATGCGCTGAACAAGCAAAACCGTAAACTGGATGCCATGACTGGCAAAAAGGATGTGGTGGTTGGACTCGTACGCGAGGTGGGAAACAACCTGGAGAAGTTTCTCAGCCGGGCTGATGGAAACTGAGCCAATATTGGGATGATTGGAACGCCATGATTGGAACGCCAATGTGGCTATGAGACCGTTGAAAAAACTTTAAAGCTGAAAAGTGCCACAGCCTGAACTAAAAATGCTATCTGAATTGGATTCTGGTGCAGCCTTGAAAGGCTAGACATCACCAACTCCCCATGTGAAGGGAAGAAGTAAATGCACGCTCGTACTCCCACACCAAGCCCCGTGTTTACATGAGTCTGCGAGCTCGCCTTGGACTGATGGGAGAGTTCACAGTCTCACCTACTTACTTACACACACACATACACGCGCACTGACTTTCACGCCACAACTACAGAAACACACGCTCCCTGAGTTCAATGTCCTCGCTGTTAACAGTCTCCTGCCCACTCTTCGGACAGTGAAATGATGGGCGCGCTCTGAATGGATGTGACCAGTTTCACTGTGCGGAGGGTTCCTGAACCCCCCCGTCCTATTTGTGTTATCATGTGTTGTGAAAGATATATGTGCTTATATGTTTTGCAGTGTTTTTTTTCAGCACCTCAGCTCGGCTCCCTGTAGGGGGCTGGGCAGAGTTGCCTATTTTTTCCCCTGTTCACCCCCTACCTTCTGTGAATCCTTTCTATCTGCTGGGAAAGCCTGGCTGTTCCCGCGGTCTTCCAAATCCTGTACTGTGTTAATGTGTGTAAGTGTTTGTATGATCTTGGATTGGTTATACTGAAACTTAATTTCCCCACCGGGATTATTAAAGTATCACTTACTTACTTACTTACTTAACCAGTGCACACCCTGTGATCACCACCATAGTAAACTGACCCCTACTATCAGAAACGATCATAACAATAATCATAGAAAACAATGCATGTGATTTCATCAGTTCCGTTGTCCCTAAGCTGCAGACCCAGCACCCCAATGCATTTGTGGCAATATCTGGTGATTTTAATCAGGCCTCGCTCTTGTCTACATTTCCAACATTTCAACAGTTTGTCAGCTGCTCCACAAGAGAAAACAAGACCTTGGATTTGTTTTTACGCAAATGTAGGATGCGTACATGTGCAAACCACAATCTCCTATGGGACAATCAGATCGCAATTTTACTTTTCTCTGCTCACTTATTCAGGGGCAACCTGTGACAAAGAGATGTCTGGGAAAATGGTCACATGATGGTGAAGAAGCCCCGCAGGGTTGTTTTGAGACCACAAACTGGATGAGTTTTTGCCAAGCACATGAGAGGACATCAATGGTATGACTGAGTGTGTGACTGACTATATAAACTTCTGTGTGGACAACATCATCCCCACCAGAACAGTGAGATGCTTCCCAAATAACAAACCCTGGATCACCAGTGACCTGAAAGAACTGCTAAACAAGAAAAAAAGAGCCTTCAACGAGGAAGGCAGGGAATTACTGAGGAGTATACAAAAGCAAATTAAGGTCAAGATCAGAGACAGCAAAGAGGCATAACGGAAGAAGCTGGAGTAAAATCTACAGAAGAACAATATCAGAGATGTCCAGTCAGGAATCAAAAAGATCACAGGCTTTAAGCACATGAAGGATTGGATAGATGGAAGTTTGGACAGAGCCAATAAACTAAACGCATTCTTTAATAGGTTGTTGGGGCACCATTTTTCACAAATGAACTGAACAGACTGTTGGACGGCTGGAAGCCATTTTCCCCAGATGGATTGAGCAGACCATATTTCCCAGCAATCCTAGCGGTGACCCCCAACACACTCCTATTGGTCCGTGTCCACCAATGGTGACATCTACTATGAAATCACGGCCAAAGGGCAATAAGAATAGTGGCGGTGGCCATTTCAAACTGTTCTGAGCATAATTTCCTGCTACACAGAGGACATCTCACCAGTGAAAAATCTCTTTTGTTCTGACCCGCTGGACCGGGGAGAACTCTCATTTCAAAACGTCGAAGTGCCCATTGTTGTTGTGCATCTAGCTTTGGTTATATCCGGATTGTTTCAAGACAGTTCGTTACGACATCGAACTGCAGGCCGGACACACGGTCCTAAAATCCTGCGCAGGTTCTCTATTCCTTTTCTTGCTCAACTACGGACACATTTTGCTCCCCTCTTCGTGGACTGGACTTCCCTCAAAGCACGGTAGGATTGAACCGGTTCATTTATGCTAATCTTGTGTCTGGGCAGATAAATAGGAAAATTAGAGTTCTTAACGAGTTAGATCTCGTTCATTTTTGGTTAAAATAGTTTTTAAGGACTGAACCTGTTGGCTCATTTAGCCTCACCGCACGCATATGTTTGAGCTGCATTATTTGCTGTGTTTTTAAAACTGGTTTTTATCCTGAGGGGATCCCACACTTTCTCTCTTTTCCTCGTTTTTCTCTCTCTCTCGTTCTCTGATCACCTGGTTGGCTCGGTCCGACCTGGTCTGTTACCTGGATGTTAACTGGTCTGTTAGCTGAAAGGTTAACTCCATGTGGACAGTACACAATATGTGCTCTTCCCTATTTTAGCCAAAGCTAGTTTTATGGTCCTTTGTCTCCTTACACTCCATGTGCTGTTCTCCATCTTGGCCCAGAGGTAAGGTAATGACCCTTTGTCCCACAGGCTATCTGTGACTTGAGCCCCGTGGAGTGAGGGCCCCCCTCCCTTCTGAACAAATCCTCAGCTGTCTGTTTGTCCCTGACCCACTTTGTGTTAATCGTGTTTAATTTTTACATATTATTGTTTTGTGAGATCTGTAGTAGTTAGTTGCATGCTTTAGAATAGATGGGAATTATTGATGAAATGTTTTGGCTGTAACGTTAATCTATTTTCTTAATAAATTCCCCTTAGCTTAAAGAGAAGTGGTCTGTGTTTAAATGGAGTATATGCACAATTATTGTCCACAGATGTGTGAATTTACACCTTCAAGAGGAGACTGGATGTCTGGTCTTCTAATACAGAAGTGGTGCCCCGAATATTAATAGATTAAACTTGAACCTCATCAATAATTATATTAATATTGAAATATTGATCATAATTATTGATGGTTATGTAAACCAGACAAGAATTCGCTCACTCTGTGTCACAAGGTTCAGTTCACAAACTAGCTCAGCATCCTCCTCTCCTGTCCCCAGCCAAACAGACATCCCACCCTCCTCTGATTCAGAGCTTTCCTGTCAAACCTCGGATGTTTTATCCTTCACCTTAGTCATGGAGTCTTCTGTTTCCACAAGTTTGTATTCAACCAAGTCAGGAGATGCTGCTACCCCCTTTGCCTCCTCCTCCTACTTGTCTGTCTCTAAAAGTCAGGTGAAGAGGCAGCTGGAGAAACTGACCAGGAACAGGGCTGCAGGTCCAGATGCAGTCAGCCCCAGAGTCCTGAAGGCCTGTGCTGAGCAGCTCTGTGGGATTCTGCAGCACCTCTTCAACCTCAGCCTGAGCCAGGAGAAGGTCCCAATGTTGTGGAAGACAACATGCCTTTTACTAGTACCAAAGAGAACTCACCCGTCAGTCATCAATGATTATAGACCTGTTGCCCTGACATCCCACATCATGAAGGTCCTGGAGAAACTCCTGTTGCCCCCCCCAAATAAGCAAACAAGAACATATCAGGAGCCACTGCAGTTTGCTTATCACCGTGGAGTTGGAGTTAGAAGATGCCATCATCCATCTGCTTCAACCAACCCACTGTCATCTGGACAAAGCAGGCAGCTCTGTGCGGATCATGTTCTTTGATTTCTCCAGTGCATTTAACACAATTCAGCCTGATTTTCTTCATCAGAATCTTCTGAAGACACAGGTGGAGCACTCAACAATCGCATGGATCAACGACTACTTGACAAACCGACCACCGTTTGTGAGACTGAAGGATTGTGTGTCAAACCAGGTGGTCAGCAGCACAAGAGCACCACAGGGGACTGTACTCTCACCATTCCTTTCCACTCTGTACACCTCAGGCTTCCAGTACAAATCAGAGGTGTATCAGAGATGGACAAGAAGCTGAATACAGAGAGCTTATGGACTGCTTTTTGACATGGTGTGGAAACAATCGTCTTACTTTGAATGTGAATAAAACAAAGGAGAAGACTGTTGATTTCAGAAGAAACGGGGTAATGTCAAACACTGAATCATGGGAGAAGTGGAGGTGGTTGAGGAATATAAATACCTCAGTGTTCACCTGGACAACAGACTGGACTTGAGACTCAGTAGAGCCATCTACAAGAAGGGACAAAGCAGACTGTACTTCTTGAGAAAGCTTAGTAAGTAGTAAGTAAGTAAGTAAAATGTATTTATATAACGCCTTTCACAAACATAGGTCACAAAGCGCTGCACAACATAAAATACAAGGAAAATACATTAGGTCCTTCAAGGTTTGCAGAATGTTGCAGATCTTCTACAAGTCTGTTGTGGAGAGTGTAATCTCTTCAGCCATCATCTGTTGGGGTAGCAGCATCAGAGCCAGGGACTTAAAAAGGCTCAACAACCTGATAAAGAAGGCTGGTTCTGTTCTGGGGATGGCTGTGGAACCTCTGGAGATGTTTTATAAATGAGACCCCTGGTACTGCTGCGTGTGGAGGAGTATGCAGACCTAGACTTTTTTGCTGTTATTTTGACTGACGGAGTTAAAAAAATACCATCATAATCAATTTGAACCTGTTTAATTTTTAAATAACAATGTCATATTCAATTGTATTTAGTTTTCATTCATTTTTATTAATATTCAATTCAAATAAGCGCAACAGAGAATCCACATTGTGCCAACACACATCAAACAGATGAGTATATGTATTAAATATGAGCAGTTCCCCTGCTGTGGTCTGAACAAGCAGTCTCACAACTTCCTACTGGTCCACATGGACCTGAACTGTGCATAATCAAATATATTAAGTAGGATGCCTGCAGAGGCTATTGCTATGAAGGTTTGAACTTTTACCTCGGAGAGATGACCTGTTCAGAGGGGCAGGGAGTGGTTTAGTATTGTTCTGGAGGCTGAATTTGCCTCACTGGAGACTGTAATTACAAGAACCTCTTCAGCCAAAGTTTTTTAATCAGGAAACATTTCTTAAATTGAAGTGATCAGAAGTTGGCAAGACTCTCTGAACAAGGGGCTTCCTGATGTTGCAAGCCCCCACTTCAGCAAAAGAAAACCCCACAGCATGTGCTCCTTCTACATCTGTGACCTTTAGTGGTCAAAGATATGCTCCACAGCCTCCTGAACTCTTCAACATACAGTCAGCTCTCAGGTAGCAAGATGCATTAAAGTACAGTTTCCAGGATTGAGATGATGTTCAGATAATCTCATGGGAATCTTTTTTTGATTGTTTCAGTTATCTGTACTCCGTGTGAATAGTTGGAAAGTTCTGCCTATCTGCATCAAGTGCTCAGAGGTGTGAATTGTAATGTGTCAAAATGACAGCTGGCCATCAGATGTTTCCATCCCGGTTTAAAGAAAAAAGTTAAATATGGAAAATATTTGGTTAATGCAACTTCTGCTAGCACTATATACATTCTGTTCTTTTACCATAATCCTCCAATAACCAAAATTATATGTCACTTGAATTAATTTTTTAAGCTTTAGAATTGTTTTTATAAGGAGCAGATCAGTGGGTGCTTCTGCCCTTTTTTTGACAACTTAGACTTTTTAATATCAGACAGACAGACAAAATTTCAGTTTTCTTTTTTTAAATGATAGCCTTTTTTTCAACTCATACCAACCATTCAAAGTGTTTCCCACTATATCCACATTCAACCGACACTCAGTAATGCGTACATATTCATACACTGATACACAGATCAGTTGACAACTTAAGGTTAAGTACTTTGTCCAAGGGCACATAGGGATGTGACATGGGGAAGCTGGAATCAAACTCATAATCTTCCGATTGCAAGACAAAGCTTTTTAGGGAATCCAGCAAAGACAACAGCTGAGAATAAAATAGATGACAGGAACTTGCCTTTTGATCAATGTCATATGATTATTTAATGATGACAACATGACCAATCTACAGCCATATTCAATAAACTCAATAAATCAAATGAGTATTGTTTGTCAGATTAAAAGTATAGGTATTACACATGCTTTTAATTAAGCAAATATTTCTCCAATAAAACGTTTTTTATGGGTCTGATGTAATACTCTCATCTTTAATGTCATGGTTTCAATATCTGTGAGCAGAAAATCATTTAAATGTATTTCTTGTTAAGGGCGAACTGACACAACACTACCAGCAGGGCTTTTAGTAGTTGTTTTAAATTTAGCTTCTTCATTCACATTAACTCCTTGACTGTTGGTAACCTGTGAAAAGTAATTCAGTGATCACAGGAATATTCCATTTTTGACAAGCACCAGCTGAAGTCACAGGTTAAGCTTCGTCTGATTAAAGTTGCAACCGCAAAAAAAGGAGCTATGTTTTTACAAATTTGAGCGTCAAACGGACATGTCTGTAGGTGTGTGATTATTGTAAAAGACAAAAACGAATAATTTCTAAACTGTTATTTCAAAAATACAGCTCATTACATGGCAAAACAAACCACTTTGCTGCATTTCCTGCAATCATAACAGAATTGGCTAACCATAATCAAGCCCCAGCACAAACTGAAATAAGGTAAATATACAGTATAATAACCCCAACTAAAAATGTAAAGCTAGCTGCCTAAAAAAGGTACTTTTTGTACTCGTAAGCAAGGCCCTGGTTTCCTTCTGGCAGGGTGTTTGACTCAGAAATGGACGAGATCCTTTAAAGTGGTAGCTTTCCTGGACAAGACTAAGCATATTTCATACATTTTCAATGGGGCTGAGGTCAGGGTCATTCCAGACGACAATGTTAGCCTACTTTATCCATTTCAGAACCAGCAGCCCTCTGTATATATTATTCCAAAACTTCATGCAATGCATCAGAACCACTGACAGCAAAATAGACCACCGGCATGATGGGACTATCACCCTGGTTGACTGTTGGTATAGTGTTCTTATGTCTAAAAGTCTGACCTTGACCCCTGTTCTGCTTCTCTTTGTGGTTCAATCTTTGTCTCCTTTAACAAAAAAAATTCCAGAATATATTTTGATCTTTGTGAGAAACTGAAAACTTTTGATATGCTTGAAGGTATGCATTTTATAGAAAACACTTCTTTTTAGTCAGCATCCTGGACAGTCATTGGTGTTCAAGTATCTTCCACTTAATGAGAGGTTTGAGCTTTGCTGGTTTTTGAATTTTCTCTATTGTTAAAGTGACAAACTGAATCGGATGGAGGAATTACACAAACCAACAGCTTGTTTCCCCTAATTGATAAAACAGACTAACTTAAGGTTCTGGGCTGTCCTGAAACTCAAACCTATTTAAGATGTATGAGCCAGCTTTAAAAGTCATTTCCTTAACTAACCAATTTTACATTGGTCCAACACTGAAAATGTCTTTAAAAAGCCCCTAAATAAAATTAGATCTATGCCAGTGATTTATGTATATAGATGTATGTTGTGTCTGAGTACATGGTCAACATTTGTCTGGCCATTCACTTAAATACAACCTGAGATCTTAAAAAAAGAAAGAATAAAAACATTTGACGTTGCTAATAATTAAAAAAACTTGTAGAACCTGTTCAAAGCAAAGTTAGTTGTGTCAAACAAATTTATTTGTGATTCAGTGTGATTTTGAAAGTCCAAACTTGCTAAAGATAAAATGAAACTGGTGTTATTGTTTGCTTTGTAACTGCAAAAAAACAAACATGTTCCCTTATCATTTGGACCCATATGATGGAATTTAATTATAATGTCATTAGGACAACTGATTGATGAAAAAAAACAAGTATCATTGTCTTAATAGATCAATACAAATGAATATCATAGTGAGATCTATAGTTTGAAAAGTTATCAAATCTTTATTTATATTTTAGGAATCTTGTCAACAAACTTTATTTGTTTGTTTCACAGCACACTCATCCTGAGGTATTACAACCTGTTCAGAAAATGCAATAATCTCAAAAACACATGTCACATTAACATGTTAGTTTAAAGTTTAAAAACAGTTCTTCTTGGATAAAAAGAAGGTATATGGCTCTTCTCAGAAAACAATTAGAAAGTGCCTATTTTTGTTTCTGTCAAATCTTACGTAAGTTATTAAAAATGCTAATTAAAAGGTGTGCATGTGAAAGACAACAGAAAAGCTTAGCACATTTTTCAGTGTGACACTTAAACATTAAATTGAGAAAACAAACCTGTAGTTTTTGCCACGTTAAAAACTAAAACAGAAAATTTAATTATTTTTCACAGATTCAGAATATTGATCCAAATTAACACTGGATTTTACAACCCCCAAACCTCCAATATTGAGTGAGTAGGGAGGCTATAGATACTCAGATATGGCTAACGACTCAGATATGGCTTTTTGACACTTTGCCTTTTCTAAGATACCTTTTCCTAAACTACTAACATCATTACAGTTTTTAAATGACATTGAATGCAAATGTAGAAATGTCTTTTTTCTGTTTATTACATTTTTGTACAATAGGAAACAAATGTTTATGCATTATTCAAATTTGTCATCAGAGCTAATATCTAGCCTCCTACTTCAAACATATCAATTACTTTATTTCTTGGGAACTTGATTAACACAAATCAAACACTTTTCCTAAACCATTTCCCACATTTCATGCAGTATTACAATACTTTGGTAATGCTCAATCAAATGAGCAGCAGATAAAGGAAAAGTGGACCAAGGTTGTCTCAGGTACTAGACATTCTTCTACATCTTACACAGATGCTTCATGATGTTCCTGTTGCTCATTTAGTCAGAATCATCCCAGGGTGATATTACTGTTATTTGCCAAATTTACATTCTGTTGTTGTACAAAGTTTATCTGAGAATAAGCCTGGCTTTTTAAAACCTTAGAGTTAGAAAACTAAAGTGGTGTTATGTTTTCCATTTTAACCAGCGTTCACGCTCATTGACAAAAGGGTAAAACATCTAGAAGGAATGATTCAATAAGGACCTTATTTGACATATATTCAAACCAGGGCGGGGTAGTTTGTTTTTAAAGAAACTAGCACATTTGGAGCAGACACCAAAGGCCAAAAGTTGAGGATGCAAACTTCACAGAGACAGTGTTAGGACTAATGGTAGGACTAACATCCATTAGCATGTTTCAAAAGACACAACGTGGCAGCATATCAGGGTAACACTGCCGGCATGGTGCGTCCTTTGGAGACATGGCGAGGTGAGAATATTGCAGCATTGGTGCAGGCAAGCATGATAGTAATATTATCGCAATATTGCCGCAACGCTGGACTTTTGAATGAATATTAACAGAGGGGGAAGGACAGCCACCTTTTGGAGCACCTTTGGAGCAGCTCGTGAAAAAACTTAAGGAGAGGGGCTTCAATAGGAATAAAAAAACTAGTCAAAAGTATTTAAACAAATTCCATAAAGCAACGGTCGCGCTAGACATCTGTGTTCGCCATTTTGACTGCCAGGGTCACCAAAGTCCGGTCAAAATCTATTTTTAATCTTTAAAATGATAATATATTCAATAGTATTTATTTTTTATGTATTTCAAATAATATCAAATACGAACAAACTGAACAGAGAACTATATATGAAAAAAAATTTAAGATGCTCTCATTGGAATCTTAAATAAAATCATCTAGTTAGCTGTACTCCGTGTGTAAAGTTCAAAATGTCTCAGGTCATCATGGGATAGAAGCTGTGCAACGCCATATGGCTTTATACACAACCCTGCACGTCGACAGCCCGGACATCACCCATCACCCCCCTTTATCCCGCCACAATGCCGCCACAGGCTGATGACTTATGAAGGACCAAAAGGCTTCATGATGGCCGGCACTGATGGCTGCATTGATGCTGGCACTGATGGCCGCATTGTCTTTTGAAACAGGCTATTGTGTCATCTCTCAATATGCTGTGAAAAATAATCAGGCAATTACAAATAAAACCACCCACCACCATACAGGCCCACAGTGTGAACCCTCTAAAACTCCATTAAGTGGTAATAATGTCTAATCCCCAATTTACACAGGTGCGTCAGCGGCGCGCTATGGCAGCGTCACGATCTTCGCACCTAATAGAAGCCATTACAGTCTATGGCTTAGTTTACAACGCATGCACCAAGGCGTGTTTCAGCCGCGTCCCAGAAGCGTCTTTTCTTCGTTAAAAATACGCTTTGGTTCTATTTTTGACATGCCACACTTCCAAAATGCACCAAGCTCTACAGTTGATATAGAGATAGACAAAAAAAAAGCCAAAATATTGGGCTAACCAGAAAATCACACACAGTATCAGTGTAAAGCGCCTGGTAAATCTCAAAATAAAAGACGTTTTCGGATTTGCGATTGCTAAACTATGTAAGCCTTACACCATTAGTAGTGACCAAAGAGCTCGTTTGCTGCCTGCATCTTTGGAGGAAATCAACTGTGTTTTTTAGCATGGGCAAAGAGGCTTTTATCCTGGGGGTGGAAAATCACAAATTTATATATATCTATATATTCTTTTTACAAAGACAATACCAAAAAGGAGAACGCATGGACCGAAATTTCAACAATTATGGAAGTGGATGATGAGTGTAAAAAAAGCTTTTTCAAAGTATAGCTACAACCCCATGTCAGCTATCCATAAAGAGCCTTGGGGTGATATCTAGAATTGTTCAATGTTCAACAATTCTAGAAATGCGCTACTCTAGCTGGCTGCATGTCGGCTACTCTGTTGTCTTAAGGAAAGATTGCATTTTTTGGACTGTATACTTTCTATTTTTTTGGTGTTGTGAAGCTGGAAGGATTTCTGCTGTTAATTTTTCACTTTTTTTTCATAACTTTTTATGATGCCATGGCAACAAGGTGATTTACAGCCGGGAGCTGCTGATTAACATAACAAAAGCTGAAATAATACCTCAACTGATGCCACAAATCCCTGATGAGTTGAGAAGGAGAATGCATGGATGCAGAGCAGGAGCGAAAAGGAGACAGAGAAGGAGGAAGTTCAAACCATCACTTCCATCGATCATAATGGGCAACGTGAGATCACTGGCTAACAATATAGATAAACTCCAAGCCCTTACAAGGACTCAACCAGATTATCAGGAATGCAATGTTATGTGTTTCACTGAGACTTGGCTGTAGTATCATATTCCCGACTCCAACTTCTCTCTACCAAGCTTCCTGACTACACGAGCAGACAGAGATCTGGATAAGAGCAGGAGAAGAAAAGGAGGTGGAGTATTAGTGCTTGTCAGATACAGATGGTGTCATCCAAGACATGTTACTGTGAAGTGTCGTCTCTGCAGCCCAGATATTGAATTTTTGGCAATAAGTTTTAGTTTATATTATTTACCAAGAGAGTTCACAAGTATTATTTTGGCAGTTGTTTACATGTCACTTTCAGCCGTTGCAGACAATGCATATGATGTCATCAGTTTCGTTGTCAATAAGCTATAGACCTAGCACCCCAATGCATTTGTGGCAATATCTGGTGATTTTTAACATGCGTCGTTCCTGTCTACATTTCCAACATTTCAACAGTTAGTCAATTACTCCAAAAGAGAAAACAAGACCTTGCATTAGTCTTATGCAAATGTAAAGGATGCATACATGTCCAAACCAAGACCTCATCTGGGACAATCAGATCAAAATCTTATTTTTCTCTTCTCAGAATATAAACCACTTGTTCAGAGGCAACCTGTGACAAAGAGAACTCTTACAAATTGTTTACATGAAGCTGAAGAAGCCCTGCAGGGTTGTTTTGAGACCACACACTGGCTGACTTTTTGCTAAGCACATGTAGAGGACATCAATGACATGACTGATTGTGTGACTGACTATATAAACTTCTGTGTGGACATCTTCATTCCCACCAGAACACTGAGATGCTTGCCTAATAACAAACCCTGGATCAACAGTGACTTGAAGGAACTGCTAAACAAGAAAAAAGAGTCTTTAGGAAGGGAGACAGGGAATTATTGAAGAATATACAGAAGCAGTTAGGGATGGGTATCGTTAAGGATTTATCGATACTACTACTCTTAACGATACTCCTTATCGATCCGGTACTTAAATTTTTTTGAAAGACTAAAACAAAAGGGGAAAACACAAATAATGAACTGTAGTTTAAAAAAAAAAGTAACTTAGATAAGAAGGAAGCTGTTGTTCAAAAATATCCAGCATTTATTAATTGTACGAATAAAATAGCAGGTTAAATGTAGTTCAATGATATTGTTTTTTAAACTTAGATAAGAAGGAAGCTGTTGTTCAAAAATATCCAGCATTTATTAATTGTACGAATAGAATAGCAGGTTAAATGTAGTTTAATAATATTGTTTTTTAAACTTAGATAAGAAGGAAGCTGTTGTTCAAAAATATCCAGCATTTATTAATTGTACGAATAAAATAGCAGGTAAACTTTATTTTAAGAATTTTAAAAAAAAACTTGGATAAGAAGGAAGCTGTTGTTCAAAATATCCAGCATTTATTAATTGTAAGAATGAAATGGCAAACTTATGTCCATGCTTCACGTGTTTGCTTTGCATACAAACATACATACCTTTTGTATCTGATTCAGTGGTTGTTGTTGCTGCAGCACTCAGGCGGTCAAGCACCGTGCATCTTTCGGTTTGTAGTTGGTGTATTTTGACAAGGTGTTTGGTCAAATTACTTGTGTTCCCGCCTTTGCAAGCAAAGGTTTTATTAGGCTACATATGTGACAGCGTCCATTGCCGGCATTTTGTAAAATTAAGCCAAATTTTGGATCTTTTCGTTCGCTCTGCCATCACACACGCTGTGGGGACTGAGTGGCGACTGCTGCGCACACACATGAGCGCGCAGCAGTCGCCACTCCGTCCCCGCAGCGTGTGAGCTTGTTAAGGAGGAGTGGGCTGCAATACAGTGTTTGGCTTGTGTTTATTTGTCCTGCAAAACATGGATACGACCGTAATTTTTCCGTTAAGAGGACCGATAAGGCTGAAGCTTATCGGTCCGGGTAGACCGTCATAATCAGCCCCGGAACCAATTTAATACCGGGGTTCGGTACCCATCCCTAGAAGCAACTTAAGGTCAAGATCAGAGACAGCAAGGAAGCATACAGGAAGAAGCTGGAAAGCAATCTACATAGGAACAATATCAGAGATGTCTGGTCAGGAATGAAAAAGATCACAGGCTTTAAGCACAGGAAGGATTGGATAGATGGAAGTCTGGACAGACCCAAGTAACTGAACACATTCTTCAACAGGTTTAGTTCAGGAACTAGCTCAGGATTCTCCTCTCATGTCTGTCCCCAGCCAAACAGATATCCCACCCTCCTCTGACCCAAAGCTTTCCTGTGAAACCTCGCAGCTGGTGAAACTGAACTGGACCAAGGCTGCAGGTCCAGATGGTGTCAGCCCAAGAGTCCTGAAGGGCTGTGCAGAGCAGCTCTGTGGGATTCTGCAACACCTCGTCAACCTTAGCCTAACCCAGGAGAAGGTTTGAGTGTTGTGGAAGACATAAGGCCTTCTTCCAGTACCAAAGAGAACTCCCCCATAAGTCATCAATGACTATAGACCTGTTGCCCTGACATCCCATATCATGAAAGTCCTGGAGAGACTCCTGTTGCCCCCCGAGTAAGCAAACAAGAACATATCAGGATCATCTTCTTTGATTTCTCCATGGCATTTAACATAATTCAACCTGATTTTCTTTGTCAGAAACCCCTGAAGACACAGGTGGAGCCCTCAACAATCAACTGGATCAGTGACTACCTGACAAACAGACCACAGTTTGTGAGACTGAAGGATTGTGTGTCAAACCAGGTGGTCAGCAGCACAGTTGGCACCACAGGGTACCGTACTCTAACCATTCCTTTTCACCCTGTACACCTCAGACTTCCAGTACAAATCAGAGACCTGTCATCTGCAGAAATATTCAGATGACTCTGCAATTGTCAGATGTATCAGAGATGGACAAGAAGCTAAATACAGTGAGCTGGTGGACCGCTTTGTGACATGGTGTAGAAACAATTGTCTTACCTTGAATGTGAACAAATCAAAGGAGATGACTGTAGATTTCAGAAGAAACAGGGATAAGTCAAACACTGTTTCCATCATGGGTGAAGAAGGTGAGGTGGTTGAGGAGTATAAATACCTCTGAGTTCACCTGGACAAAAGACTGGACTGGAAGTGCAACAGTGAAGCCATCTACAAGAAGGGGCAGATCAGACTGTAGTTGAGGAAGCTTAGGTCCTTCAAGGTTTGCAGCAAGATGCTGCAAATCTTTTACAAGTCTGTTGTGGAGAGTGTAATCTCTTCAGCCATCATCTGTTGGGGTAGCAGCATCAGAACCCGGGACTTGAAAAGGCCCAACAACCTGATAAAGAAGGCTGATTCTGTTCTGGGGACGACAGTGGAACTACTGGAGATAATGATGCAAAGAAGGATTATTCATGAAATCCAGAACATTATGGACAACCCTGAGAATCTTCTTCATGAAACTATCCTACAACAACAGAGTGTCTTCAGTCAGAGGCTTCTTCAGTTTCACTGCAACACAGACAGTAAATCATTCCTTCCCACAGCCATCATGATCTACAACAACTCTTTAAATAACTAATTTTAGGAGCTACATGAGCAATTAATTTCCCTTTGGATCAATAAAGTATTTTTGAATTGAATTTGAATTGACTCGAATCTATTAAAAGAAGTTGTTCAAAGTTTATTCTGCTGTGATTTTGTGATCTCATTAATCAAGCCCCATGGACTGTGGCACAGCCGTTCCGTGTCGGAAACGCTCCAGGTGGGGATTGTTGTTTCCCTGAAGTTGCGACAAAACAGTATCGCTGCAATAGCACGCCGTTGACGCACCTAAACTGGTTGTTGTTACCTTCACTCACTGTTATGACTGTTGGATCCACAGACATTTCTCCACTCAAGATGCCACTACATACATTTCCTGTTGCTCATTTTACAGTAAGTACAGTAGGTAAGCTGTTTGCTACTCAACTCCCCATCTTGTTTTTTTCCCCCCATCAAATTACATCCAAAGTCCATAAGCAAACAAAAGGCCACTTAGAAAATTAAATGCCTTGAACTCAGGTTTTTTGGGTGGTGCAAGACTAACATATGTACTCTGATTTCTCCTCATGAGCATTTGGAACCCAATGAGTGCCACCGTTAAAGAAAGAAAGAAAAACTGAAAAAGTAGGGCTGTTTTTGGCCAGTTCGTCAAGCGGTGTTTGGGGACAGACACCAGGAAAACAGAATTGTGACATACAAATACTAATATATATGTAAACGCATTTATATTAAACTATTTCCCCAAATTTGTATAAACTGGTTTTGGTTAATTTTGGTGGCTTAATTATTTAATATTTTTGTTGGGGATCCATTCTCCACAAATGAACTGAACAGACTGCATTTCACCGCATTCCGAGCTATGACCCCAACACATTCCCATTGGCCGTGGGCACCGATGACATCATGAAGTTTATAAAAGGGGTCAGCAGCGACCAACACCTGGTCTTTTCCCAGCGTTGCTTGGCAATGCAAGGAGACACGCTATTCATCA
Organism: Valencia hispanica; assembly: GCA_963556495.2. Classification (NCBI taxonomy): domain Eukaryota; kingdom Metazoa; phylum Chordata; class Actinopteri; order Cyprinodontiformes; family Valenciidae; genus Valencia; species Valencia hispanica. Next base: position 50,365,274 of record OY747710.1, read on the forward strand.
ATGAATCCATGTGACTTCTGACCTGCGAGGTGGGAAAGAAACCACTTTTAAAACCTTCGAAGTACAACCTGTTTACCCAGCGTCTGTTTGCGTACCCTGCCTGGGGGAGATCAGAATTGTTCCAAAACAATTCTTTATGATGTCGATTTGCAGCCGTCAGGCCTGCAACCTGGACCGAGGTTCAGAAGAACCCTGCGCAAGGTTTTGTTTCTCCCTTTTTTGCTCAACTACAGACACACTTTGGTACCCTCTTTGTGGAGTGGACTTCCCTCAAAGCAAAGTAGGACTTAACCAGTTCATTTATCTTAATCTTGTCTGGGCAGATAAATAGGGAAAATATAGTTCAGAACGAGTTAGACTCGTTCATTCTTGGTTAAAGTGTTTTTCAAGCACTGAACCTGCTTGCTCATTTAGCATTGCAGCACACATACGTTTGTGAGCTGTTTTATATGCTGTGTGTTTTAAACTACTCTCTCTTTCTCTCTCTTCCTCGTTCTACTCTCTCTCTCTCTCTCTCTCTCTCTCTCTCTCTCTCTCTCTCTCTCTCTCGCTCTCTGATCACCTGCTTGGCAGAGTCGGGATCTGTGCGACCTGCTTTAGCTGGTCTGTTAGCTGAATGGTTAACTCCATTGTTCTTTGTCTGTTAGTTAAAGGGGTGGCCTTCCACGTGGACAGTACACACTATGTGCTCTGCCCCATTTTAGTCAAAGCTAGTTTTATGGCCTTTTGTCTCCTTACATGCCGTGCGTTTCCCTCCATCTTGGCCCAGAGATAAGTTTTTGGCCCTTGTCCTACAGGCTATCTCTTACTTGATCCCCCTGGAGTGATGGATCAGCCACCTCCCTTTCTGAACAAACCTTTACCCCCCCTCCCCTGCTGAAAGGAGAGCTGTCTGTTTGTCCCTGATTCCTGGTGTTAATTGTGTTGATTAAGTTTCACATATTATTCGTTGTCTTAGATCGGTAGTAGTTAGTTGCATGCTTTAGAATAGATGGGAATTATTGACGAAAGGTTTTGGCTGTAAGGTTGATCTATTTTATTCATAAATTCCCCTTAGCTTAAAGATACGTTTTCTGTGATTACATGGTGTGTGCGTAAGATTAATGTCCACGGCGTTTGAATTTAGACTTTTCAGAAGAGACTGGCAGTCTGGTGTATTGCTTCTCAAAGCTGTTGCCCCTAACATTAATTATATTAAATTAATTAAATAGCTTAAAACTTTAACTTTATTATTATATTAATATTAAATTATTGATCATAATTATTGATGTTAATGTAAACCAGACAAAATGCGCTCACTCTGTGTCACATTTGTATGCGTGTGTGTCTGCATGTGTGTGCATGTTTCTGTGTGTGTTTCAATAAAGGCTTTCAAAAAACATTATCGTCTATGCTAATTACACTCATATATACATACATACTCAATCTAAAATTCTGTTTTGTTTAAATGGTGAAAATATAACACAGTCCTTTGATTGGGTGAACTTATAAACATAGCAGAAAGTTTAAAGTCACACCTGCTATGTTTATAAGTTCACCCAATCAAAGGACTGTGTTATGTGACGCCAGTCACTCTGTCCTGACCTAATCGGACCATTGTCCTATGGACCTAAACCTGAAGGGGCACCATTAATGGACCGGTACGAGCCTGCTGTATGGGTCACTTTTAAAATGGAAACAGACGAAAAGGTGGACCGGACTGAGCCAGACTGCTCAGTGGAAACGATGCAATAGAGACACACAAAGGACAAACAACCATGCACACACGCACTCACACCTAAGGACAATTTAGTAGTGATGTGACGTTCACAAACGAATCAAATCTTTTGAACGGCTTTTCACTGTGAACCATGAGAACCAAGTCCTTGTAGAGACCCGTTCCTCTTTTTTTTCTATTAACTAGGGGAGCGTTATCTTAGCGTCATCCAGAAGGCGGGTGTTCGAGCAGTGCGCACTTCACATGCCTGATGTGCAACTGCTAGTTTCAGTTCATGGTGAAACAAAACAAGCAAGGGAGAGAAGATGGAGTGGGAGTGGGTCAGTAACCCATCTTCACCAGAAAAAGGCAGCAATGCACCATCTGGCGTGCAGTCTACCTGAAATGTATTGGAAGAAGAAGAGGGAGCGAGAGAGGAATGTATTAGGAAGGAGCTGCAGCCAGCGAGCGCGTTATGTGCAGTGTTGAAAACTTAGCGATTTTGTTGCTATAATTAGCAACTTTGTAGACCCTTCTAACAACTCTTTTTTTGGGGGGGAAATTGACTAGCGACAAATTAGCAACTTTTTTGGTGTTATTGGAGACTTTTGGAGACTCTGATGTGAGGCAAGTATCCTTACTCTTCTCACAGAGCAGCAGTGCTGCTGTGGGCTCCTCTCTCATCCCAGAGCGCTCACAGCAAGCAGCTCCACCCACCCAGGCCGAGCTGCACTCAGAGCAGATGTTTATTCCACTACGTCTAGATTCCAAATAATGGTGCAAGTTGAAAACCGCAAATGTAAAAATTTGTCTAAAATAAATTATCACACACTAAATTAGATCACTAATTTCACTCACACATCTCATTCACTTACTCAACTCGTCTACTGTGTGTGTGGCTCTCTGTGACAGACGCTAAACAGTCATCATGTTTCAGTCTAAACTGGACACTCAGAAATATAGTGGGATAAATACATAAAGTAGGAATCGAACCCTGAATTAAATGCCGGTTGAAGCAGTTTAGATGCTACAAAGGTCTACAGTTGTGGCCAAAAGTTTTGAGAATGACACAAATATTAGTTTTCACAAAGTTTGCTGCAAAACTAACTTTTAGATCTTTGTTTCAGTTGTTTCTGTGATGTACTGAAATATAATTACAAGCACTTTATACGTTTCAAAGGCTTTTATTGACAAGTACATGACATTTATGCAAAGAGTCAGTATTTGCAGTGTTGGCCCTTCTTTTTCAGGACCTCTGCAATTCAACTGGGCATGCTCTCAATCAACTTCTGGGCCAAATCCTGACTGATAGCAACCCATTCTTTCTTAATCACTTCTTGGAGTTTGTCAGAATTAGTGGGTTTTTGTTTGTCCACCCGCCTCTTGAGGACTGACCACAAGTTCTCAATGGGATAAAGATCTGGGGAGTTTCCAGGCCATGGACCCAAAATGTAAACGTTTTGGTCCCCGAGCCACTTAGTTATCACTTTTGCCTTATGACACGGTGCTCCATCGTGCTGGAAAATGCATTGTTCTTCACCAAACTGTTGTTGGATTGTTGGAAGAAGTTGCTGTTGGAGGGTGTTTTGGTACCATTCTTTATTCATGGCTGTGTTTTTGGGTAAAATTGTAAGTGAGCCCACTCCCTTGGATGAGAAGCAACCCCACACATGAATGGTCTCAGGATGCTTTACTGTTGGCATGACACAGGACTGATGGTAGCGCTCCCCTTTTCTTCTCCAGACAAGCCTTTTTCCAGATGCCTCAAACAATCGGAAAGAGGCTTCATCGGAGAATATGACTTTTCCCCAGTCCTCAGCAGTCCATTCACCATACTTTCTGCAGAAGATCAATCTGTCCCTGATGTTTTTTTGGAGAGAAGTGGCTTCTTTGCTGCCCTTCTTGACACCAGGCCATCTCCAAAAGTCTTCGCCTCACTGTGCGTGCAGATGCGCTCACACCTGCCTGCTGCCACTCCTGAGCAAGCTCTGCACTGGCGGCACTCCGATCCCGCAGCTGAATCTTCTTTAGGAGACGATCCTGGCACTTGCTGGAATTTCTTGCATGCCCTGAAGCCTTCTTAACAAGAATTGAACCTCTTTCCTTGAAGTTCTTGATAATCCTATAAATTGTGAATTTAGGTGCAATTTTAGTAGCCACAATATCCTTGCCTGTGAAGCCATTTTTATGCAAAGCAATGATGGCTGCACGCGTTTCTTTGCAGGTCACCATGGTTAACAATGCAAGAACAATGATTTCAAGCTTCACCCTCCTTTTAACATGTCAAGTCTGCCATTCTAACCCAATCAGCCTGACAAAATGATCTCCAGCCTTGTGCTCGTCAACATTCTAGCCTGAGTTAACAAGACGATTACTGAAATGATCTCAGCACGTCCTTTAATGACATCAATGAAATGCAGTAGAATTTTCATGGCAAAGAAGGACTATGCAATTCATCTGATCACTGTTCATAACATTCTGGAGTATATGCAAATTGCTATTATAAAAACTTAAGCAGCAACTTTTCCAATTTCCAATATTTAAGTAATTCTCTAAAGTTTTGGCCACGACTGTACTGACTGTATTGTAAGGCTGATTTTTTTTGCCACAATCGGTGATAGAAAAAACACATGACAACTCACACATATTTAAACAGTTTCACCCAAACCACACTGCTATCAATGGTTTGAAAAATGGATTCTGCAAAAATTCTAATTTGAAAAATGATTACCCCCTTTTACAGCATCTATTAAATCTATTAAATGCACATTACGGAAATGAGGTGATGATGTCATTTAGCACTTTCTAGTGACTTTTCGGACAGCCAGTAGCTACTTTCCATGCTGAGGAGTTGGCAACACTGGTTATGAGGCAGAGAGGAGTAGATTCGATTAAAACATTGCCCTTTCAAAATATTACAAAAAACATGAAAAAGCCAGTCTTTGGAATGGCTCCCTTCAAACAGCCATAAGTCACATCACTATAATTTAGAGAGAACAGTGTTTCTGGATTTTGGGAAGAAACCGGAGTACCCGGAGAAAATCCACGCATACATAGGGAGAACATGCAAATTCCATGCAGAAAGATCCCAGGCCAGGATTTTAACTCAGGACCTTCTTGCTGAAAGGCAACAGTGCTACCAACTGCACCACTTTGCAGCCCACTCTGTGACCTTCATTTCCAATTGAAATGCAAACTTCACTTCCATCAGAAAAGGCCATTTTGGAGCACTGAGCAACAGCCAAGGTCTCTCATTTATAAAACCCTTACTAAAACCGTACTTACAGCTGCTGTCCGGAGTATTTGAGGGAGAGAGATTTTTTGAATCCCACTATCAAGGCCCTTCCAATAACATCCTTCCCTTCTCCCTCCCACTCCTTCTAACCCCACCTCAACAATTTTGGACATGCATCACCAGTGTTGTCACAGCGGGTCAAAGAGGAAACCAGCAAGCAGCATCACTCGAATGTATTTTGTTATGGACATTTCAGAGGTGAGCGACTTCTCCATGCCTGACACTCTCTTACAAAATGGCGACTGTAAACAGAAGCGGCCTGTGTGCGCGGCCCCATTATCACAGCTTTGCGCGATGCGAATGTAAATTGATTGACGGACAACAAGGCGAAAACTCGAATTTTATTGGCTTAAAAAATGTGGCTGTCAATGTGAATTGCATAGGGGTCTATGGGAGGAAGGCAGTCCTTAGGAAGAATAACAAATATTGTGGATCACTAGCCATTTTTCATAGTATTTAACACCACTATCATTTTATCACTATCATTTTTGCAGCTTTAAGCAGAGCAAAAAACAAACAAACAAACAAAAAAAAACAATTACTTACACAAAGAAATTTTCTGATCTACGAAAATTTTAGTATGCACAGCTCTACGCAATATCCGCTTTATAAATCACACTCTCCCTAGAAATGTGTTCAGGTGACTTCTGACCATATCCCACCACCTACACACCCACTTTCTGCAAGAAACGGTCAATGCAACATGCCTAGTGAATATTCTGCATTGACTTAAGACAGCCGATATGGGGCACTTCACATGTAACCATGGCAAACGAGAGGCGGAGAATTCCAGGTGGAGCAAAATCCATTTAAGAATTTGCGGGAGATTCCTAAGGAAATGATTGAGGCTGGAGTCAGCACATCAAGAGCTACTACACCATAGGTGACATGCGGCTACAAGTATGTTACCTGGGCTAAGGAGAAAAAGAACTGGCGTCTAATTCATAAAGCTTGCTTATGCAAAAAACGGAGTCTGAAAATTGTATAAGTCACTTTCTATGCAATCCCTGTGATTTATTAAAAAAATAAAAAATAAAGATGACAATAAATCTGCAGAACTTTAAACACTAAGAGACTTGCTTACGCCCATTTTGGACACAAAATCTCAGCCGGTGAGATGGCAAAATTGTGAATTTAGGCCATATTTTTAGACATGGACACGTGAGACTCCAAAAATTCGAACATTGTGCAAAACTTCATTTATTTCAGTAATTCAACTTACTAGGTGAAAATAATTTATGATATGGACTCATTACATGCAAAGCGAGATATTTGAAGACTTTATTTATCATTTTGATGATTATGGCTTACAGCCATTAAACCTCAAATTCAAAATCTCAGGAAATGTATATATTACATTAAATCAATAAAATAAGGATTTAAAATAGAGAAATGTCGGATTTCTGAAGTGTACTCAGTACCTGGTTTGGGTCCCTTTTGAATCAATTATTGCCTCAATGCGGCTGTAACATTTTGAGCTGTTTGCTCTGTTTCCCGCCTGCCTTGAACGCATCGTTTTCCCCTTGTCTGTTGTCCGTAATTGCATGCACCTGTGCAGCTGCCTGTAAAGCTCATCTGTGTTCTCCAGTTCCCTGCCAGATTGTCTGCAGCCCTGCATCAGCTTTCCAGCCCTCCTGTTTCATTGTATTTGCCTGCCAATTTGTGATTGACCTGGACTGTTCTGACCCTGTCTCTGCCTCCTCCCGACTGGATTCGTAAGTTTTATTCTTGTTTGGTGGTGCATTACCTCTTATCTCTCTCTCTGATCAGTCACTTGGATTCTGGACTTTGGACTCGTATTCTGGGCTTTGGATCAGTATTCTGGACCTTGGATTTGGATTCTCTACTGCTAATTTGGATTCTGGATTTCTGTTGGACCTTATGATCCCTAAAAGGAGAGTAACTCGGCGCTTTGGACCTCTTCCCTGAGAACTTTACTCCCTGATAATTTGAATAAACCTCTGCCTCCTTACTCTTTGAGTTGTTATTTTGGGTCCAGTCTGTTGTGTGACTAGCCATTACAGCGGCGTGGCATGGATGCCATCAGCCTAGGGTGCTGCTGATGTGTTATGGAAGACCAGGATGCTTCAAAAGCAGCCTTCAGCTCTTCTGCATTGTTCCGTCTCATCTTTGTCTTGGCAATGCCCCATAGATTCTCTATGGGGTTCAGTTCAGGCGTGTTTGCTGGCCAATCAAGCACTGTATGGTTATTGAACCAGGTTTTGGAACTTTTGGCTGTGTGGGCAGTTACAAGTTCAGTTTATTTATAAAGCGCAGATTCACAACAGATGTCATCTCAAGGCACTTAACAAAGTCATTTCAATACATTTATCCAAACATTCCAATCAGTTAAAAAGTTTCCTATTTAAAGAATCCCAGCAGATTGTGTCAGTCATTGACATGAGGTTGCGTGAAGTTCTGCTGGAAAATGAAGCCAGCATCTCCATAAAGCTCATCCTGACAATCCTTTCCAGGCTGTGGTCATCCCTGGTGCTTGTGCACCTTTTTTCTTCTACACTTTCCCTTCCACATAACCTTCTATTAATGTGCTTTGATACAGCCCTTTGGGAACACCCATTATCTTTCGCAATTACCTTTTGAGGCTTTCCCTCCCCATGGATGGTGTCAGTGACGGTTTACTGCACAACTGTCAGTCCTCCCCATGATTGTGATTCCTACTGGACCAGACTGTGAGACCAGTTAAAGGCTCAGGAAACCTTTTGTAGGTGTTTTGGATTAATTAGCTGATTAGAATGTGACTCTTTGAGCCTAAAATATTTAACCTTGTCACAATATTCTAATTTTGAATGTGGGGTTTTCATAAGCTGTAAGCCATAATCAACAACATTAAAAAACAAAGGCTTGAAATATTTCACTTTGCATGTAATGAGTATATCATATATTGGTTTTACCTTTTAAGTTGAATTCCTGAAATAAACAAACTTTTGTAATATCACAGTATGTTCATATGTACGTCTTCTATTATATAGCAATTGCAGTTATTAGTGCATTAATTGTGATGAGAAGAGATATAAATACTGCAGTGACACTCCTGCATAATGCAGCACAATGGATAGACTGGGGCTCATGGAAGATCACGTGACTGGCAGCATCTGGATTGGGGGATTTTTAGAGATTTCCTGGCCCATTATGACTGGCTGATCAGCCAATCTAAATTCCCTAAAATCCTATCAGATCTATGTGCTGAACTGCGACCGTGTTAGATCGACCAACCCGCAGGAGCTGCGGCATGCTGTCCAGAAAAGCAGGGATGCAGCACTCTGAGCAACTGGCTTCTTTAGCAATGACCTTTTGTGACTTAGCCTACTTGTGGATGGTGTCGCCAACTGTTTCCTGTCAGCTGTCTTCCTATGATTGTGTAACCTACTGAGACCATGTAGAGGCTCAGGAAACCTTTCTAGGTGTTTAAGTAAATTAGCTAATCAGGGTGTCACACTGAGTTTCCAAAACCTACCTTTTTCACAATATTCAAAATACACAAAATTTTGGGTTTTCATTATCGGTAAGCCATTGTCATCAAATATAAAATAAATAACGGCTTGAAATATTTTACTGTACGTGTAAAAACAATAATCCTTTACTTGTCCCACAAAAGGGAGTTTTTGTTATGCTAATCTGCATAATATGGGTTTCATGTTCTAAAATGACTGACCAAAAACAAACCTTTTTACAATATCCCCATTTTTTAGATGTATCTCTATACAGAGTAAGAGAAAAAGGTCGATTCAAATAAAGTAAAATGAATGCAAGAAATCAGGTCATTACTTGGCTGAAAAGTTATATGAAGCAATAAAAAGACCATTGATGACTGTGAGTGCAAAATCACTGTGAGCCTTTAAATCTGGACCATAGATACTAACACAACGGCCTGCCACACCTTTTAATAGTGAAGAGAAAAACATCTCAATCATCGCCACATTTCCCTTTTCAAGTTGAGTTCTTTGTGTATCATTTTACTGCAGCTGAGACAGATACAGTAATTCAGACATTTATTTACCCAGTAGACTACAAAACATCAGTTGATTATTAAGACAATTAAAAAGTGCAATATTATTTGGAACAGAATCTTCTATGATTCCACATTATTATTGCAGAAAGTACCGTAATTTTTGGACTATATTTTTCACACACTTTGAACCCTGCGTCCTATACAACGATGCAGCTAATTTATAGAACGGCTTCCGGGGGGCACTAAAGCAGGAAGCGCATAAGTGAGACAGACGTGTGGGGAAAGATTATGCACCGAGGAAGACAGTACCGGTAGTTTTCATGCACACTCTTCATCATGGAAAACACAAAGAAATGCAGCTTAAGTTAAAGACATCGAGCTGGTTGTCAAAGAAGAAAATAGAGCTACTGCATGTAAGCTTGACATCAATTAATCGAGGGTGAGAAGTTGGAGGAGGCAACAAGAAGAGCTGAGTCAGTATAAAGACAACAAAAGTTTTGAGACGACATAAAGACTCTGAAGAAGACGACTTCAGTGGCTTTAATGAGCAAGCTGAAGATAGCAACCAATGACTTTTCTGGTAGGCTAAAGTATGTTTTATTTTCTAACCAGGCATGCTACTGTCGTCTTGTGTTAGTGCCGTAAGGCTGATTATCAGATAGAAAAAGCACGTCTTAAATTAAATCTAGAAAAGTACTCAGAGAGCACAGACCAACGCCACTCATCCCCCCCATCCCCATGTTGTGATCTAATTCTAACTTTCGGTACTTTTAAAATAAAATGTCTGTAAATGAGATGCATGCCTGTGCTCTTCTAGCGTAGACCGGAGATTCGGGGCCACTGCACAAGGGGAGCCACTTGTGAGCTCTGACATGGGAAAGGAGTGATGGTTAGCACCGTTGGTCAGTGGGTGGATACGCGCTTCATGTCAGACCAACCTGACAATTTAAACAGTTGTTCCTGGACCCATTGCGCACATTTCCTCAAAATGTAATCAAAATCCGTCCAGAACCTTTTGAGTTATGTTGCTGACAGACAGACGGGCACGAAAACATTGCATCCTGGCAGAGGTAATGAAAAATATCCCTGTTCGCTATTGGCCATCAGGGGTTGGGGTCCAGAGGAGGAACAGGTGGTCTGGTCGGGGACCTGGGCTGGTGGGCTGCTTTCCCAATGTGGAGGCTTTGGCGGTCTGCTTCTCTCCATCCTAGAAGGTAGGGGGTCCACCTCCCGGGTCCGGGGGCTGGTTGCTCTACTGGGGCATCGTATACCTGGACCTGGGAGTGTAGAGTGTGTATGTGGTGTATGAGTGAGGGTACAGCGTCCTTTCTTGGCTGTCTTGGTGTGTCAGAGAAAGATACAAAAAAACGGGGGAAAAAATCTTCCGTATAGTGTCTTTCTATGTAAATATCTCATGTTGAAACAGGAAAACCTGTGGCTTATATTCAGGTACGGTTTATATATGTACAATTTAGGTGCGCTCAATAGTCCTACAATTGCGGTAGTTTAGCCCTGAACACAACCCAAAACAGATATCCATTAGATACGGATGTTTTTAGCACATGGATCAAATAATCAACAGTCTCATAAATCCATTAATGAGGGTTTATACTGTTCAACTAAAATAAACTGAGTCCAAGTTACAAGCCTGAACTGATTTTCTTTTGTTAAGTTGCCTTATGGATTTTTTCAACTGAAAGTATTAACATGAACAGCAAATGGTCTAGATAGTTTTTATTATAGTCTTTAACCAGGTAAAGACACATTGAGACCGAGATCTCTTTTACAAGGTTGACTGGACCAAGGGCTCAGCAACACATTTCATAGCTGGACAGAGGGAGACAGTAAGGAAGTGTATTGCATTCACTTGAAAAAAAATTATAAAAAGCTATGTTTTTCTGAATTAACGAGATAAAAAAATAAAATAAAATCCTTTTCTGAATTAACAAGATAAACTGTGGGAGTCATTCCATCACACTGCCCTGCGATAGAGTGGTGAACGTGTCCAGGGTGTACCCCACCTTTCGCCTGATGACCACTAGAGATGGGCATTAGCGCCCCTGCGACCCTGCAATGATAAGCAGTATAGATGATGGCTGGATGGATGTTCTATGCCTGTAGGCATTATTAACTGGCTAACTAAGGTAGCCAATCCATCGCAGGGCAATGCGATGGACTGGTATGTCCTGTGTATAGAGTTAAATTCACTCTTATTTTGTTTTGGGATTGAGAAATTGGGAAATACTCTAGCTTCTAAACAATGTGGATAGCATTATTAAGCCTATTAGTTGGTCGACTTCGGGCTAACACCTTTGCCCCATCGGATTTTTTGCCCCCCACAGTTTAACTCGCTAATTTAGAAAAACAGAACTTTCTAATTATTTTCAAGTAAATGCAAAATGCTTCCATAACAATAAAACAAGCCAGAATAATATTTTTAAATGAGTTTTGGTGATCTTTAATAAAGTCCTAAAATCTTCTAAGTTTGAGTTGTTTTTGTGCTTGAAAGTATATTTCAGTTAAATATCTTTGTTCCTGTTGTTTTTACTCAACACCAGAGAAAATTGAAATTAAAAAAATTAACACATATTTTCCTTACTTTTTACTTTCTAAAGTACATCCATTTGTGCTCAGAAAAAAAATCTAATTGACTTGAAATAATTAAATGCTTTTTAACTTTTATAAAGGTTTAATTATAATTGTGTAAAACAGCTGAAAAGGAAAAAAGTGCAACAGTTACAGAAACTAGATATAATACTAGATAATATCAAACAGAAAATATTTAATAATTAAAATCAATTAATAAAACACACATTTGAAACTGCAAGCAAACCATTTCCTGGCTTGGCTTTGTGTCATTTTCAGAACACAAAAGTGAAAAATCAAAGAAATATTTCAATAAAAATATTTCTATTTAGTTACCATACTGGGTTGAGGTGTAGCTAAATAATTTGGTTTTGCCTTAACGGAAATTATATCCATATTTTAGAGGCATAAAACTGAAGAAGTATAAAACTAATAAATAATTGGGTTTTCCACACCTTTTTTTCTCAAAGCAGATACAAAAAATGTTGCAATACACTTTCCTGGCACAAAATAGTCTTGTGAAGCACCTCCTGATATGGATGACGAGGTGCTTAACCAATGAACCTACTTATTGCTCCACGAACAAAACAGAGTGTTCTTGAGAAACAAAGTACCGGTACCTTTCTAACAGGAAGAAATCAGATGGGTATATGGTCACTTATTACCCACACAGTAAAGAACAAAGTGTTCAGTGTTAATTTCCTCAAAAATCTCCAATACAGAAAAAGCAAGATTTATGAAAATGAAGAGGGAGAATTCTCCTCACTCAACAAAAGAGCACCCTCCACCCAGAAGACTTTTTGGTCCGTAAACATGGCTTCCAGGGAAGAAACAACACAGGACTGAGGCATGAAGACACAACACACTTCATGCCACAATTAGGACGGATAACTCTAGAGGACTTCGCAGCCAAACAATCAAGTTTACTGTGGGTGTTGATTGTGAGTGTAAAGTTTTTCATATAAAAAACTGTTGTTTGAAAGTGGTTTTGAAAGCGTGTGCCTGTTGTCAGAACAAAAAGTCTGCCAATGTCTGCATTTTTTAACACTAGAATTCAGAAATTTACTAGAAGTTAGAAATAAATCAATCGCCATTTTCTTCAAATGTTCCACCTATGTGTTTACTAAAAAAAGTAGCTGCAGCATCAACACATATTTCTCTGTTTTTGAGACAAATGAATCACATATTGTATATCAGTATTTTGACTTTTTCAACTGCAATATTAGCATTAGTTTGAAGTGAATATTTTGAAACAAAAAATGTGAGAAATCTGCCAACAGACAATGTCCTCAGAGTCTATAGATGGGTGTGGAAGTGATACTCAAGATAAGCTTTTTTCTCATTTTTGTGCAGTATATTCTATTATTATATAATATTTCTGCATCTCAAGTTTTGCGACATGTATCTTTTTCTGAACTTGCAGGCCATTGTATTAGCAACTAGTCACTGCCCAAGAGTTTAATAGAAAGTTAAACATCACAGTCTTCTGTCACTGCATCCATTACCCTTAAAGCAGCAGACATGAACAGTCAGATTGGTTGCAGTAGCAGAATGGCAGGTTGCAGGGTGGAAATGAACAGAAGCAGCTGAGGGTGAGATGTTAGGGATGTGGCTGTTGAAGACACATGTCATGCAGTGGAGCAAGCCTTGAACAAATGTGCATTTCATCCAACTGTGTATTAGTCCAAGTACTTCAAACATTTTATTAAACTGCCTTAGTACTCCCATTCCTTTGCAGTTGTAAAAAATGTGAATGTTAAAACAAATTAATGAACTTAAAACCAAAACAACAACAAAATGGGATGTTTTAGATATTAGACTCAAATAAAGGCAAATCATTTCTGAAGTTTTCTTGAGGTCATTTGAGATGGTGGTTAAAGTCTAGCTTGGATCCATGGTGACAGCAGAATTCCTCACGTTTCTTATCTCGTTGTCGCCATTGGGCCTAAGTGAATAAATGCAAAGAAACCAATCCTTATCTTACGGTTTATGATATAGCACTGTTATAACTGTGTGAAGTGATTTCTCTATTTTCAAATACTAGCTTTTTTTGCCATGAGGCTGCCATTCATGGCATATGTGGTTACTGTAAGAAATTCTGCTTTCATTGCTTTAAATTTCACATGATTTCTTTACCTTTTCCAGTTGAGCATTCTGTTTGGACTTGTACAGGAACTCTCCAACAGCCACAAACACAGAGAGAACAAGTCCAGCCGCCAAGACAATGAAGATCCCACCGATGTTCTGCACTCCAAGGGCACTGGCCTCCTTACTCTCCTCTTCTGGACAGCCATTTCCTCGCCACCATTTCTCTTTCATCATGTGCAGCTTCCCTTCCTCCTGAAGCTGCAGGATGGCAATAGTGATCCTATCTCTGTATGGGGAGCCTGAAGGAACAAAACATATGATAATGATATTATTTGTTTATTTAACAGGGACATTGCAATCCAACATAGTGCAGAACAAGTGGCAACTGATGTGATGCTTTAGAGCAGTGCTTCTCAAATAGTGGGGCGCCCCCCGCGGTGGGGTGGTCGGGGGGGCGAGAGTCAGGAGGACTTTTGTCTTTATTCATGCTTGAGCGATAAACAAGCCTCCAGTCACTAGGTGGAAGCAGTGCTCAAACTAATCAACAGGCTGCCTGTTCAACCCAGCAGAAGAAGTCTACACAGAAACCCCAGTGTACAGACTGATGGAATAGCATGGCCGTATGGGGTAGGGCTTTATGAAGTTCGTAATGTGAGAGAGGTGGATGGAATCGCGGAATTTAACAAACATAATGGAACACACATTCAAACGCTGTCCCTGTAGTGTTTTGGTGCTGCAACTTTTGTACAGGTCTACCTGGTTAAGCGGAGTCAAGTCAGCCTTCCTCTCCACACAGATAGAATAAACCAGACAGCCATGGCGAAAAACTCACTGAAACACTGACGTCTTCCAAGTAATAGCAAAAACTCGAAGCTTAGCACAAGGGTCAGGGCTAGCGATGTTTACGAATTGGGAGAACAATCCTTCTATAAGTTCTGTCAGCTCATGACCTGCAAGGTTTGCAGCAAAATGAAAGCTAAACACAAAAACACTGACCTGTCATGTAGTTCATTGGAGTCTGGGACAGGGTTAGGAAATACAAATTAACAAAGTTCCTGATCGTTATGGAAGTGATCAGAACTATTACTATTTCCAGGTCTCTTTATGAGACACAATTTAATGCTACTAAACTAAAGCATTTTTAAAGGTAGATTTTGTTTTATAAAATGTGTAAAAGATTAGATTCTTTGTTTTGCACATATTATTTTAGTTATTTAAATATGACAGGGAAATGCTTGAACCCCAGAACCCCAGTTATTTATGAAAATATTTGTGAATAAAAGTAAATGTGGGTCTCTTTGGCTATTGATTTGTTCAATTCAATTCAATTCAGTTTATTTATATAGCGCCAATTCACAACAGATGTCATCTCAAGGCACTTAACAAGAAGTCATTTCAATACATTAATACAAACATTCCAATCAGTTAAAAAGTTTCCTATTTAAGGAATCCCGGCAGATTGCGTCAGTCATTGGCGTGAGGTTGGGCCCCGTTGATGCAGACTTTCCAACCACAGCAATCCTTCAGCAATCCCTCATACTGAGCAAGCATGTAGCGACGGTGGAGAGGAAAAACTCCCCTTTAACAGGAAGAAACCTCCAACAGAACCAGGCTCAGTAGGAGCGGCCATCTGCCACGACCGTCTGGGGGTTTGAGAAGACAGAAAGTTCTCTTATATCAGATCTTCTGTTCCTTCTGTGTCTCTGCTCTATGTTACAGAAAGTAAAAAGTTGATAACAGGACACAATTTGTTAAATTATTTTATTCACAATATAATTCTACACTTTTTGGTTAGTAAATATGATCAGAATGGAAGAAGTCGAATTCAGTGAATTAAAAATTGAAAAAGTGGAATTTTGTAGAAAAATGTTTTTATTGGAATAATAATCCAAATGATTTAATTATAAATAAATATAAATAAATATAAATGTAAATGTGTATATATATATTATATATAGTAATAGTAATAGTTCTGATATATATATATATATATATATATATATATATATATATATATATATATATATATATATATATATATATATATATATAGAAAAGGAATAAACTGATAAAGCTGACAATTAACCAATGTTTAATTTAAAAATGTTTTGAATCTTTGAACTGTTTAGTCTAAAAAGGCACATCCCGGTGAATCATTTGTACCTTTTCTCATCTGATAATCACAGACTGAGCAGTCTTGATTAAATGTTATCACTTAAGTTAATACACTGAATTTGGAAATAGTGTTAAGACTTAAAACAATAAAATGAGATGCAACAACTTCAGTTTTAAGTTGTTGCAGCTCATTTTATTAATCTGTTTCGATAATCAGAAGATTTTATGCAGAATGCTTGTGCCACGTTTTTAAAGGAGTCATGACCTGTAATTTTCACTTTTCCACGAGAAAAAATGTATGTTAAGATTGTCTAACGATTATACACTGGCCGGGAAGCCGATATTTAAAAGTGAAGCGTTTGTTTACCCCTGGGTTCGTCAACCAGCCCACGTGCACGCGCACTCAAATACGTGATTTTAATTTCTGGCCAACTTGACGTCAAGTCTGCGCAGGATATACCATATATGGACATCGCAGACCTACTTATGCTGCAGGAAGCCCTCCCTCTCTCCCCTCTCCCCCTCATATTCAGTAGGGCGCCGCCTTTACTGAATTCTAGTTATGGGAATTCCAGCTCTTTTTGGAGAGCCAGTTCTTTTGGCTTGTCTCACCATAAAGACTCTTTCGGCTCCCAAGTGGCTCCTCAGATTTTCTGTTGCTTAAAGTGTATTTATTACAAATATTAATGCAAAACGATCTGTACCAGATGTACCAAAACAAGCGGGGGGAATGAAAAAATAAAAAAACGGCTCCCAATGACGAGCCGGCTCCCATCGTTCACTTCAAAGAGTAAGCACTAAGAGCCGGTTTGTCCGCGAGCGACACATCACCGATTTGAAGTACGAACTCGACCGTGAAAGATGCAGAAAGTTTCTTCACGCAATGATGCATTAAGAAGACATATTCATGTCAGCCTTTTATTTTAATCAGCTAAATCAGCTAAAACCATTTCTGCCAGAAACGTAGTGCACATGTGAGTTGCTCTGTTGTTGACTGCCAGAATCAACATGGAAATATTTTTTATATTTTTTATGCCAGAATCCTTTACGAATTTGGGACAATATCAGACAAAGTTGGCATCGAAGCTCCATTTGGAAAAAATCAGAGACTTGCCTGCAATTGAAACGGTAAGACTGTGTTTTATTGCTCTGCTGTGTGTGACAAACAGCAGCTAACTGCTAATGTGGCTATTGTATGCTAGCGGGAGTAGTAGATATGGGTTAGATTGGGTGACTAGCCTATCACAGAACACAGACACAGTCAGCTACGCAATGAAAATTTGTATTCAATTTGAGCACAGATATTGACTCGTATTACTCGTATGATACTTGTACTCGGCAAAAAAAAAGAAGGAAAAAAGAAACGGGCCATAATAGCCAATCAGGAAATAGCACCTCAGTAGCTGGGTGAGATTGAACGCAACAACCAATGAAAATCGTTCACATGATTCTTCGTGTTTCGTTGTAAACCAGTGTTGGCAACTTAGCGACTTTGTCGCTATTTCTAACGACTTTCCAGACCCCCATAACGACATAACTCCAAAAAGCGCCTATTGACAAATCTAGCAACATTTCTGACCACCCTAAGCTACTTTCTGTGAAACTTTGTTGCCGAAATTCTCTAGAGATTAGAGTCGACTTGTTCTGCATCCAGACTGTTTTCCCACACTCAGTATAGGAATGATCTGTGCACTTGCATGCAGTATTATCACAGTTCTAGGTTCATTTCACCCACTTACAAAGTTGTTCTGTGTGTAAAATTAATTCAAAAGTAAAAAAGAAATCTGCTGGTATATAAGACCGATAAGCCACATAGGAACATCACCCAGAAGCTTTTCTCTACACTGCGTCGCACACCTGTGGTGCGTTCAAGGAACGTTCGAAACGTATGGTGAGTTCACAAACGTAGGACATTTAAAGCTTATAACAAAAAACACTGAAAATAATAAACAACATTCAATCCATACTACATATGCCCTACTTATTTTTACAAAGTACTAAAAGACAAACAAAAACTATATTCTTTCTATTAATGTCATCTTCTTGAGATATCTCAGCATTTTTTTTCAGAACTATACATTTTGTTTAACAGGTCTTGGATGTCCAGTTGCAATTTGATATCTTGTGCAGCCAAGTAATTGATCACTTTGCAAAAATGAAAACAAGACGTTACAGTTTACTTCCATTTTACTATGGAAATATGGAAGTTTGCAGATGGTTAGAGTAAAGTCTAGAGTAAAGTGCACAAGTAGGCCAAATGCATTATCGTAGTACATTTCAGGTGGGTAATCAAAGATCTAGACAACAAAATAGTCTGATAAGATTGAATAGTTTAAAGAACTATTTGGTTTTTTATGATAAATAAGTGCTGAATGTTTTTTTTCTTGCGCACTTTGCGCTTTCTCATGAATTCTTTGTGCCCCAGTACAGTATTAGTTCTAGTGACGCCCCTGGCCGTGACCAACTGTTGCTAAATTCGAGCAACTACAAGCAAAAAGAGCAGGTCAGAGGCTGGGGCAGAGAGCTGCGTGGCACGAATTACAGAGTTAACAATATATATTGGAAGGAGATCCTGGATAGAAGGCGCGTTTTGTTCCCAATCAGGAAGAAAATGATCAGTTAAGGCACCAGAGCTACAGTAGCTGTAGACAAACTGTATGTTAATGGGCCGCTGTTCAGGGACCCCCAGCTTACTCCTTGGCTTTATTAGTCATGTAACACTGGCTAGATAAGAGCTGTTTTATCAGTCAACTATAATCTAATGAAAGCACTGCTCAGAAGGTTGTTTACATTACTCAATGCGGCCGTGGGGCCAGGGCTGTGCACTGGAATATTGGCTCTTTTTTTTCTTCTAATTTTCACGTCTGTCACCAAATTTCTTTGTCTCTCTTTTGTCTTCTTCTATCACACACACACACAGAGACATTTTTCATAACATAACTATATATTTCTCTCTCACCCTTAACACCTCCCTAACTTTCTTCTATGTTTCTCTTTCTTATATCTCTGCTTCTGGATTTTCAATCAGGCAACCCCAAGCACAAACTAATAATGCACTTGTGTTTATCTGTTCCCATGGTGACATGCACTGTCCAACTTTAGTCTCACAACTATGGCTACTCTAAGGTTTGTCACATGGAATTTTGGTGCCAGATATGTGAGGACTTATCAAAGTGTCTGAAATGTAACATCCCACCAACTCCCTCAATTTGCCTGTTAGGAAATTTAAATGATGTCACCATGGACACAAAGTCAGTTCTAATGGTTCACATTGCCTTATGCATCGCTAAGAAAACTATCCTCCTGAACAGGAAAAATAAAAAAGCTCTTAATATTAATCAGTATAGAAATCTCTTGTTGGACCATATTGGTCTTGAGACGGCCTCTGGCTCCATATCTGATCAATCTCTCTGGGCTCCTTTGATCGGCTCCATCACCTAGTGGGGGTGGGGGGCACTTGGTTTTGTCGTTTGGGACACTGTTGCTGATGTGGGGGTTTTGGGGTTGGAGGCGTCTGGGGGGGACCCCAGGGGGTGGGATCACTGGGCGGATGGGGCGCTGGACGTCGTGGCCGGCCTGGGGTTGGGCTTTGGGTGGTAACTCCTGATGGCTGCATACGGTGCCTTGGGGGGGTTGCACTGGCGGACATGGGTTACTGGCCTGGTGGCTGTGCTGCGCCTGGGTAGGGTCTGGGGTGGTCCTGGGGATTCGGGGCTCGGGGGCGCCGTGCTCCCTAGCTGTGGTCCTGGCTGGGGGTCGGCCGGCGTGGGGTCTCTGTTGGCTGTGGGGGTCGGGGCCGGCCGCCGGCCGGCATGTGCAGCCCCCTCTCTCTTTTTCTCTGGGCGGATTGTCATCGCCGGTCCCTGTATGGCGTCTCGCCTTGTTTGCTGGTTGGGGTGCCTGGCTGCTGGTCGTGGCGGCTGGGTGGCGTTTCTGGGCCGGATCACTCCTTTTTGCACTGGACTCGGCTCCTGGGTCTTGATCTTTGTGCGGGGCACTGAGGTTGGGCATTTGGCCGGGTTCGGTCGGACTTGCGGGTGGACTGGCCGGGTGGTGGGCGTGCAGGGCAGGTGGGTGGGGCGCTGGGTTTGGTCTCCTGCCGGGCCGTTGAGCAACAGTGGTCGCTCCACAAGGAATGAGGCTGGTGGATGTCGGCCTGGTGGGTCGGCCGCCCGGCTCATCGGTTTGCTCCTGGTCTGGGCAGGTCGCCGTGGTTCGGGCTACGGGGGCCTCTGGTGTGCGGGTGGCGCTGGGGGCCTCCTTTGCTGGCGGGGAGGCTGCTGCTGTGTAGGGACCGGTGCTCTCGCCCTACGAGGGCACTTGGACGGGGGGGAGGGGTGTGCGGGGGGGGGGGGGGGGGGGGGTGGGCGAACTCAACCTGGGTGTCTAGTGTCTTTTGTGTTTTGAGAGTAGAGCGAATGTCAGGGTGGGTTTAGTTCCCCTTCTGGGATGGGGCTGGGGGGACTGCCTTGGGGTCCGTGGGGCTTTGTGGTGCTGTGGCCGTGGGCCCCGGGTCGAACGTGCCATGGCCTCCCTCCCCTGGTGGATCCCGGTGAACAGCAGTGCCTATTGGGGTCAGTGGGGGAGCTGGCTCCCTGGAAAGACATTTTGTCTACCAGTCCTTCCCTCCCCATCCCTTGACACCTCTGTCCACCCGCTCCATCACTTTACCTCTCATATAGGGTCTTGGGGCATGGGCACATCACTGGGGTGCGAGGAGGGGCTTCTCTCCTCGCTATCCCGTGGTGTCCTGGGTCCCAATTTTAATATACAACTTAGATACTCCCACTAATAACATTCTCACGCGACACATATGTAGGGACTTTGGGGGGGGCACACTTTTCGGCATCCAGAGGGGGAGCGGTTCAATCAGCTTCACCTCTGGTGCCGGTGCCCACTGTTAAACCACATATAGACACTGAGGGCTCGGGGTGGGGGTTGGGGGATGTGTGGCTGCCTTCCCCACATCCCACCCCTCTGTTTTAAATGCACATTATAACAACACGCATCAACACCATACTCGAGCGGGAGGATGGAGGCTAGGGGTCTTTTCACAGCCCTTTTTGCTACGGGCCATCAGGGGTTGGGGTCCGGAGAAGGAACAGGCGGTCTGGTCGGGGTCCTGGGCTGTCGGACTGCTTTGCCACTGTGGGGCCCTTGGCGGTCTGCTTGTCTCCGTCCTAGAAGGTAGGGGGTCCATCTCCCGGGTCCAGGGACTGGTGGCTCTAATGGGGCATCGGTACCTGGACCTGGGAGCATAAAGTGTGTATGGGGTGTGTGAGTGAGGGTACAGCGTAATTTTTTAGGGTGTCTTGGTGAGTCAGTGAGAATGTATGGGTTTAAGAGGGAGGGAACGTATGACTGTGTCTGTATGTTTTTGTCTACCTGTCTACCTCAGGCCTTACACTTAATGGGGGGCCTATTTCCCCTCCGTCACTCCCCGCCGGTGACGGGGGCCCCTGCCTGCCGGTGCATTGGTGGTCCATCCGGTTCGGACCTGGTGCGTGCCTGGCCGGGCCGGGCCTGGGGGGGGGGCGGTGTGTCGGTCAGCCGATGTGCTGGGCCGATATCTTCCTTTGGTTGGTTTCCAAACCTGGCACCTCTAAAAGAGGTGCCAGGTTTGTCCGTGTTTGTCCGTGTCCATAACATCAGGAAATAAAAACCCCAACAATTAATAATAAAGATTTTTCACACATATATCAAGTGGAGGACTATAGCAAAAGCTGTACTGCTCCGCTTGTGAAAGTAAATCTGTTGGGCTTCTACTTGGTACTCAGACACCAATTCTGAGCTCCACATTGCCAAACAGGAAACGTTTAAAAAACAAACAAACAAAAAAACCAATGAAAGACCTGAAATATTTCAGTTGGTGTGCAATGAATCTAAAATATATGAAAGTTTAATTTTTATCATTACATTATGGAAAAGAATGAACTTTATCACAATATGCCAATTTTTTGAGAAGGACCTGTACATGTCTAGAACCTCAACTGGAAATGTCAGCTGAGAAAAAAGATCCGGAATTCTTAGGACAAAATAAAAAATCCTTTGTTGACAATTGGGTCTTAAGTATTGATTGAACTTTAGGTAAGTAACAACTCATGACACTCATCTGCCTTTCTTTTTTTTTTTTTTTTTTTTTTTTACAAAATCTAAACCAAAATGTGGAATATGACATAAAAACATAAAAAAATCTAAGTATATTTACACAGATGAGTTTCTATCACTTAACATATCATTCTACCTAATCCTATTTTGCTTGTTTTTCTTGGTAATGTGATAGAATTGATAACTGAATCCAGCTATTTCTAATAGGTTATTTCATTAATGACATGTTTTTTATTGAAATCACTTAAATCAGCATCTACTCACAAACCTGCAGAGAAAAGTGAAGAAAGAAAAAAACTTGAAAAAGTAAAATAGCTCTTATATGTGGCTAAGGGTAAATATCACTGCCTTACAAATATGTTCATAGTGTTTCAACTTTTTGTTTGTCAAATTACTGTCACTTCAATGCACTCTATTGAGATTGTATACGATAGACCAACACAAAGTAGACCAAAGTTTTGAAGTGAAAGGAAAAGGATTCACACATCTAGAGAAACAATTTTTGCCCATTCTTATTCTTGTGCAATCCCATTGCTCCACTACACATTGTTTTAAGTAAGTCCAAAACTTTAAAAAAAAAAAAAAAAAAGAAACCTATAAATCCACCTCAGCTTTAGATGATCTTTCACCTGAGTTTCCTAATGTGTTTTTTGCATGCTATATTTCTAGACTAAAAGGAGTGGCAATATTAATACATAGAAATGTTAATTTTACAGTAATAGATACAGTTACAGATCCAGAGGGTAGATTTATTAAAATAAAACTATCCATACATAACCAAAAGTTATGTATTGTCAGTATATATGGTCCAAATGTTGATGACCCCTCATTCTTTCATTCCTTCTTCTCGGTGCTATGTGAACACTTGAATTGCTCACTTCTTTCTGGGGGACAACCTCAACTTTGGTTTAAATGAAGAAATAGACAGGCTCAGCACAGCAGGAACTCAGCGCAGCTGGAAATCCATTGATTTAGTTAAGCAGTACATGAGCGATTATGGACTTTGTGATGCATGGCGATCTCTTCAACCCAAGGAAAGAAAATATACTTTTTTCTCAAATGTCCACCATTCTTATTCTTATTCTTATTTTTTAGTCAGCAGATCACTGTTGACTGACATTTCAGACACTGAGATACACCCTATAGCTGTTAGCGATCATGCTCCTGTTTCTTTAACTAGTAAATAAAAAAGAAACGCCTCAAAGCAAAAATTGGAGATTTAATATATCATTACTTAAGGATAAAGAATTTATTAAATATTTCGAAAAAGAGTGGGCTTCATATTTGGAGTATAATAATCTCCCTGGTATGTTGCCATCCATTCTTTGGGAGGCAGGGAAAGCTGTGCTTAGAGGTAAAATAATATAATTCTCATCAAATAAAAAGAAAATAGAAAACAACGTATTCAGGAATTAGAAGAAACTATTAAATCATTAGAAGCTTCCTTGGATGAGGAGAGACTGGGCAAAATCTGTAAAGCAAAGCTATAACTGAATGAAATTATTAATAAACAGACTCAGTTCTTACTTCAAAGGCAATAAATCCGGTAGCTTTTTGGCTAACCAGCTTAAAGAAAAAAACAACAATATCTGCTATTAAAGATCAGCCCAGGAATACAGTATACGATCCTGAAAGAATAATCAACACTTTCAAAGAATTTTACAAGGCTTTATACTCACCGGAGATAAACCCATCAAACAATTTCTGGATAGAATAACACTAAATTATCAGATAGTCAAGCGATGGCCCTGGATTCACCACTAACAGCGGCTGAACTCCAGGAGGCCCTCCAAAGCATGACTAATAAAAAGGCTCCAGGGCCAGATGGATTTCCACTAGAGTTCTATAAATACATCCTGATCAAACTGGTTTTATAAAAGGGAGGTGTTCATCCACAAATTCACGTAAATTAATAGATTTTATAGATTTTTATCACTGTAAAAACATTGAAACTAATATATTATTTTAAGATGCAGAAAAAGCATTTGATAGAGTTAACTGGAAATTCTTATTTGCAAACTTACATAAATTTGGCTTTGGAAATTCTTTTATAAACTGGTTGAAAATATTATACAGTTCACCAACAGCATGTATCAGGACTAATAACCAAACATCACCTAGGTTTTATCTTCAGAGAGGTACCAGGCAGGGATGTCCTCTCTCTCCCTCCCTGTTTGCTATTTTTATTGAACCACTAGCGACAGCAATCAGGCAAACTAACAATATTAAAGGCATAAAATGCAATAACATAGAACATAAAATCAGTCTTTATGCAGGTGATGTATAACTTTTTTTGCAGCATTCACAAACCTCTTTCTCTCAGGTAAACGGGTTGATAAACTCTTACTCAAAAGTTTCAGATTATTTTATAAATTGGTTAAAATCTACAGTTCTTACAATCAATAGTTCAACTGCAGTCCGGAGTATTTGAGGGAGAGAGATTTTTTGAATCTGGCGTATCATGGCCCCTCCCAAAACACTCCCCCCTCCCCTCCCCTTTCCTCCCTCCAGCCCTAACACAGCAGTTAGGCACGCGCATCACCTATGGCAACACAGCAAGTTGAAGAAACAAGCAGCAAGCGCTATTGAGCACCACCTGATTGTATTTTTGCTATGGACATTTTAGAGGTGAGCAACTTCTGCATGACTGATGCTCTCTCACAATATGGCGACTGTAAACGGGAAGACACGGAGCGGTCTGTGTGCGCGGCCTCATGTTCGCGGCCTCATGTTCGCATGTTTGCGGGACCTGCATGCAAGTTGATTGACATCCGACAATGCGGAAACTCGAATTCTATTGCCTAAAAAAACTCAGTGTGAATTGCATAGTGGTCTACGGAAGGAAGGTGGGATCAAGAAAAATAGTGTTGTGGAGCTCTAGTATTTATCATACCCCACTATCATTTTAAAGATTTATAAAACTTTGTTGCATAAATATATTCTCCGGACTGCAGCTTTAATAAAGACTTTGATAATTTTATTTCATTTTTTTGTGTAGTTCAAAGGAGAAGAGTATACTAAACTTTATTCTCTGTTGTTGATATTTGTAGGAATAACTATTTCTAAAGGTACCGGTAGGTATTTTTATTTTAGTGAGTACAGGGTCCTAGAATTCAAAACCGCATTTACCTTGTTGTTGTTTAATTTAGGCAGTTTGGGGGTGTCAAATGTACCGTACCAAAAAGTCTGTGCTCCGATGTGTTTCCTGTGCAAATTCGTAATTTTGTAATTGCTGCAGAGAAACTGGCCAATTGGGGCAAAATTCTGAAAACGAATCATGTTAGCTGTATGTAACTGTTGGTTATAGACCTATTAACCCTATCGTCATAGAGCAATCGGGGTAAACCAAGTAAACAGCACAGCTAATTTAATATTCATGAGTGGGTAGGGAAAACCAGTCTTTCAATTGTAGAGCTTTAGTATGGGGTTGTATTTGGCCATTTTTCAAGGCTCCTGGACCATTTTCAGCCCCAAAATAGTTTTGTATGCTATAAAGAGGATCAAAGAACAGTTTCCTATTGTCAAAAATGTTGTTCTAGAACCTCTTTAAAATTCCTAAAGATCAGTGACTGTGCATTTTTATGTTTGTGAAAAATATATAGAACAAAGAAAAAAGCTAATAAACAATCCATTTGATATCTGGAACATTGCTATACTGTAAAACCTCCTGTAACGTTCCTATTTGTGAATCATTTTTTAGTGTTTAGTCCTTTTCTTATGCAGCTGCACCAACAGATGTTTGCAAAACCAACAACATTTTCTTGTTGGGTAATGAGATGTTAGTGGAGATGTGGTGAATGGTGGGTAGGGATCTTAAATAAATGCGGACCCCCTAGATTAAATTCTACTCAGGCCCCCATACAACCTTAGGCTTGCTCTGTATAGTGATTAAATGTTTCCTCCACAGTCGAGATGTAATCTGATGAGTGGTGAATTATTTTCTCTGTAACTGGCCATAGAACAGTCAGACTTATATGTACTATTAAAGAAGATTTTTTGATAAATATGAAAAAATTGTGTTTGGGACAAAAAAGCTCTTCACAATAATTTATTCACTGCGATGGACTGGCGACCTGTCCATGGTGTACCCTGCCTCTCGCCCCTTGACCCCTGGAGATAGCCACCAGCCCCCCCGCAACCCTGCATTAGGATGGACGGGTACAGAAAATGGATGGATGGATGGATGGATGGATGGAATAATTTATTCACAGTGGCAGCAACACTCACATTAGAGCATTTAAAGGGTTGGGGTTAAATATAAAGTAAAAACACTGAGATGTTAAAGTACATTGGAAAGGCTTTATCAGTTCTAAATCACTAATGAGGATGTGGGGCCTTGCCAGTTTTAGCAGAATTGCTTACTGCCCTGGCCACAGAAGAGGATATTTTGGTTCTAAGACAAAATCAGGGAAAGGAATTGCCTATTCATAACCAAGTGGCTGAAACTTAAGTGGTTAAACCTAAAGAGACTGCAAAGTGGAGCCAAAGAAAACAATAATTAAATGAACTGATAGAACCTATAAACAGCTATTTATATTAAACTTTAGTACAATTTTTATATTCTAGTCAACTTTGCTTCCCATCAAACCTCCTGATCAGCAATTTTATTCTGATTGAAAATGTCTACATTACGAATACATCAAATTTTCATTTTAGTGGAAAAATGGTTTTATATACTCTGAAATTATAATTCTAATTACTAAAGATGTTTGAGGTTCTGAGTTGGAAAAGGTTATTTCTGGATAGTATAGTGAATCAGAAGTAAGAAAAAAAATATTTGGGCTCTCTATTCTTCTTTGGTAAGGCCTGAATGCATTTAAAACTGAATAATATACATAATTAGTAAGTTGGGACCAAATGTTGTGCAAAGGAAAAGCCTTCAGCTTATCAAAGATGCTGGAGAGTTCTGATGAAAATTAAAAGGAGCAATCATACTTCACCATTTTTAGCTTGTCTTTGTCTGATCCATGTTAAATCAAAAATAGAATTTGAAATGATTCATCTTATATTATACATTCTTAATAATCACGTAAAAACATTACTCAAAAGCAGACATGAATTTAGGATAAAGTAAAAAGGTAGAATGTGAGGCAGATCTTTCAGCTTTCAGGCTCATCTCCTCTGGAACCAGCTCCCAGTGTTTGACCATGAGGCAGACACTGTCTCCTTTGAAGACTAGGCCTGAAACCATTTTTGATAAAGCCTATAGTGGCTTAGCTTAATGGGCTATATCTATAGTCATCACATCTCTCACTCCTCTACTTTCTCTTACAACTTCATTTGGTTTCTTTACAGTTATTGCTGCCATTAAGATTGAGCTCTCTCTCTGTTTTCACTTTCTATAGAAGATATGCCTAGCCTACTGTTTCTTGGCTCAACTTTATCTCTATTGTAGACAAAGCCATGGAAAGGCAACCGGTCTGCCATTAACCTTATTGAGCACTTTGATATTACACCCATAGATAATACAAGTGGCTAGAGCTTCTCTTTTTAACTGTGTCTCTGTCATGGATGAAGTCGCAAGGGAGATATTGCTCAAATGTACTAATTTCTTATTCATAAAACATACTTCTAGATCACACCTTTTAGATTTGTTTTCTGTCCTCCCAACTCCTAGCAGGTTGCAGAAAATGGCAACTTATACTGAGCCTGATTCAGCTGAAGGTTTTTGACAGGTAACAAAGTGTTCCTCTATTCTGGTAAATGGTAAATGGCCTGCATTTGTTTAGCGGTTTTTCAGTCAGAGGACCACAAAGCTCTTTACACTACATTCAGTCACACATTCACACGCTGATGGTGGCAAGCTACTACATTGTAGCCACAGTTGCCCTGGGGCACACTGACAGAGGCGAGGGTGCTGGACACAGGCGCCACCGGGCCCTCTGACCACCACCAGCAGGCAACTGGGTTAAGGGTCTTGCCCAAGGACACAACGACCAAGACAGACAGAGCGGGGACTCACCGATTACGGGACGAATTCCTACCACCTGAGCCACAGTCGTCCCTGTGTGTGCCGTTTCCACATGCTTGTTCAGGAGGAACAACTGCTGTAATGTCTTAGTGCTGTTGGCTAGGCTACTTTTTACCGATTGGTTTCCAACTTCAAATATTCTGTCGTGTAATTTGGGTTCAACTGGACTGTGCATTTCGATTAAAGTGTGACTTTATGACTGGATAAATAAATTGTTAATTTGAGCTATATTTGAACCTATTTGGATTTAAACAAAAGGTAGGAAAATGTGTTGCTTTCCTTGTGATTGCAAAATAGCACATCTTATGATGTGGGCGAAACAAGTAATGTAAACCCATAAAATAGAAGCCTAATCCTACACTTCAGTGCAAAGAGAAGTGACAGCCCATGCTGAATATAGAATTAGATTAATATAATCTTGCAGATCAAAGCACCATGAAAACCATTCAATCAGTAATGCGGTGTCCTTACAGAAAAGAAAAAACAAGACATTTAAATATTCTCCAAGCTGTCTTGTGTGTATTTACATTGAGATCTCCTGCTGTCTAAATGTTTCAGAGGAATACATATGGTTTTTAACAAAGTGAAGAATACAATAGATTTTGTATTTGGCATACAATTAGCAGATGACCTCAATTCAGCTCTTTTTTTAAACAAATGTTTTTCACTCAAAAAATGTATTTGGAGTGTGACGGTTGATTGTACAGTTTTATTAGACTGTGTTTTACCTTTTGCTGAATCTGACCTTTTAAAGGCCCCGTTAATGCTTTGGATTATTGACCTGCCAGAGTGACATTAGTCACAGCACTGTAAATCTGAAGAGGCCCTTCAGTGAATGGTAAGGGGACTAAACTGAATAGTGCACTTCTAGTCATACAGTACTGACCATCCATCCAAGGGGGTTTTAAACAACAGCCTTGTTAACTTGGCCCCACCCACTAACAAGCACACATTCGTACACCAATGCACAGACCAGTATGACACCTGGAGTTAAGTGCCTTGCCCAGAGACAAATTGACAAGTGGCATGGGAAAAAGCTGAAAAAGATTCCCAGACTTTCTGATTACAAGATGACTAGTATTTCCATTGAGCCGCAGTCACCCTTTTGTTTTCTGTGGACTATCTGTCACAAACAAAAAGATGTAAAAAAGTGAGAACAATTGGAGATAGAGGTCTCCAAAGCTTACCATTCTATAGAATTGATCATACTGTCGCATCTTCAATGAGGTAAAGTTCTTTGTTTGATATTCTGCCTCTTTCATCAGATAGCTTTTCAAGGCATTGCAATTGTTTGGAGTATAAGGATGATATTGAGAGAAGGGTAAGTCTCTACAAGTCAAGATCCTCAATTTCACTGAGATGCGTTGAAGGCTTATCCATTTCATGAGGAAAACCACAAGAACCTTCAGGCAGGAGCACAGATACAGGGAAGAAAGGCAGTCTGCTGACAAATAGCTCACACATTTTTCCTGTTTCTGTCATTGACTGATGCAGTTTAACAAAACTAAATGAAGATAGAATTTAAGAGAAAGAAACAAAGATAAAGGATGTGTTATTTAGTAAGTGTCAAAGACTTAAAGGCAATATAAGCAAAGTTGGGATCATGAGTTGACAGATTTAGTAAATAAACATTTATTAACCTACATTTGAATAAAGATAGTTACATACAAGATGTTTTTTTTCTCAACGACTGACATGAAATCACACAGAATATCTAATATAAAGACCACATATTACCCTTCTATAGCACACTCCAATAAAATTGTCACCTTAAGTCTTTTAAAAATCCGTCATATATCCAAATCCACCTTAAAGAACTTTTCTTCCATATTGGACGCCTTGATTTTCGCCTGTGCCTCTCTAAGACCCTTCTACTCTTTCTGACACTCCCCCTTCAGTTCGTCACATACCGTGCATCATCGCAGCATGCACGAAGTCGGAACAAAAATCCCACTAAAGACGCCCAGCTGGAGCTGATGTGTTATAATTACTGCACTTGGGACTCAGCTGGAGTTGTGTGAGGTGGGGAGGGGTAGGGGAGCTCTGCAGGGGCGAGGCTCTCAGCTGAGTACGTAAGGTTGGAGGAGGAGATGGGTGGAAAAGGCGGGGATAGGTGGGAGCAGGCGTTTCAGCAACCCCGAGGACTACCAGCAGAGACTCAAAGATTACTCTAACATGAGTGAATGGGTCAGAGCAACACTTCAGGTATGTTTTTAATGAGGGAAAGACAGGTTCTCAGGATATCAAGCTTCAGAAAGTCCATTTTGCATAATACCCCCCCTTTAAGTGATTGTGATGAACAGATCACCAGAGTGAGAAGACATTATCCACTGCAAGAAGTGCACTCTCCCATTATGAAAAGGTTAAAATGTTTTTTTTTTTAAGATCCAGGCCACTTCCAAGTAGCCAATACGCAATCAAATGGTCATACAACTATTGGGGTAGATAGATAAAATAAAATTTTAATGTTTGAAATCATGTAACTGTAAGGCTACTGTGGAACTGGAGGGAAGCATGTAGTTGTTTGGTCTGGTGTCAGATGGGGCCTCTGGAAAAATGAGATCAGAGGAACTACTGGCGCTGCCTGAAAGTCCCATAGTAGACTTTTTTGTTTTATATGTTGTTTTTTTCTGAGTAGACAAAGATTTTTGAATTGTAAAATACATATGTTTTGTTCTGGGTTCTTTTGTTTGTGTTTTGAAGAGTAAGAGCTTTGAAAATGTTGGGTGATGAGTTAATTGAAACTGAATATAATGAGAAAGAAAGTAAAAAGTTGAAATTAATGGTTATGTGGTGTGGAGAAGGGGATAACATACCAAGAGATGAGTTTTTGCATGTGTAAGAAAATGATATATTATATTTCCCCCTTTAAGTTGTTTTTGTCTGAGATTCGCTGCAGTTTGAACTCTGACCTGAACTCCTGCTCTCATATGGCTTTGTTGCAACAGCAAGCAGTGGACCTTGTCTTGCTTACATGACAATATGATGACAACAAATCCAGTGGACTGATGTGACTTTAAGTGCTGTGCATCTGCGGATTCTACTTCTTCAGGACAAAGGTTTGGTAAACAGAAGCACTTGCAGAAGATAACTGACCTCCCTGATGCGACTCTGCACATAACTAACACTGTTTACACTCATGGGACAGTGGTAGTTATTGTGATGCGGAACATACTTTGGTTGACAAGCTGAAAACCTCTTTTCCAACCAAAATGGACATGACTGATGCCAACGCCGTGAACCTTTTTATTTTTTTATGGCTTTTTGGAAACTGTTAGGCTTCACAGAACGACTCCACCTTTCCAAAGACAGTCTGTGCTGGTGACCATTGTCGGGTGTCCTGCTGGACATTTGATTATTCCTACACGTTTTTGTGTGGGTACTTCGCCTTGAATGATTTATGCTCATGATTCTCAGGCTGTCATACAACTTGCAAGGGAAAAAAAGAAAAGTGAGCTTCAACATTGCTGATCTGTAAAATAGGAAGTAGTTCAACAAGGGACTTGTTTTATGTTTGGAGAACATGGACAGTAGAGGGAAAGGTAGAGAGGTGACGACTACCACACTGCCACGACTCTCAGATCAGGGAAGTAATTTACATAAAATACTGTACATGTGCATTGCAAATGCTTGTTATTAATTTGAGGTTTTTGTACACATGTAAATGCCCTGCCCCAGAAAAGAATGTTTAAAAGTTTCACTACACCTTGTCAAAAACAATTTTCTTTAAAAATAAGAAGCCATTTGTGGTAATCACCTCAGTGCTTGACTCTGTGTAAAAACTGAAATTACTGTTTTCTTCAGACTTCTTGGTGTGAAGTCTACTGTTTCCTGTGAATATAATAAGGACAGAGGGGTAGCCCACTGAGTGCAGATTATTCAAAAATAATGTTAAACTCTAAAGAATCCACCTCACCATGACTACAGGATCAGTAATCTAGTTAAATGTGCTTTCTGAAGGACAAGCCCAGTGTGTGTGAGAGATAATTTTATTTGTTTTATTTGGTCAATAGAGTCTTCATGTAACTGGAAACAGAACAACTGACCTTGGTTTGGGATACAGTAGTGGGTGTTCTCACTTCCTAACATAGAGGGTTTTGTGACATACTCAGGGCTGCAACTCATAGATCCATACAAAAAGCATGCTAAAAGAAAAAAGTAAAGATCTGGGCCCAAGGTTTTTGTTATGCGCTGTAAAATTACAAGTGACTAAAAACGATCTCAGAGAAGCGGGTACTGTTGTCTAAGAGTATACAAGACTACAAATAATTTGTGTGGTTACGCTTTCACACAATAAGCCCAGTGCACTTAAAATGTAATGCTAGTAGTCATCACTCCCCAAATCTGACTATAGATCATTTTGAAGTTCCAGCATCTGTTAAATATTTCTCTATGCTTACTGGAATTATGTCATCTAATATAAATTAAATAGGTGCCATTACATCGGGAAACAGAAAGAAGAAAACAACTGTAAGCTGATAATGCATTCGAACTTTAGAATTTGTTGCTTCAAAAGAAAAATTAGCTAGGATTATGGGTGACTTATTAGATGTAACGTTAAATTGTAGGTTTAAAATATGGGTTTAAAGTGAAGCACAGTGGGAGTATTTAGGCTTAAAAATTAATAAGACTAAGAGTTGTAACGTGAGTGTTTTCTCACTCTCATGAAGTGAAAAAACAATTTAATAGAGGAAAATGTTATTTTCCCCCTAAATGGAGTTTTCCTAAATTTCAAAAGTTTGAAAACATCTAATACTCAACAGATGAATTGTTTTTTAAAGCAACAGGCTGGGAAAATTAGAACAAGAGTTCTGAAGTTAAATAAACTTGAGTGCTTGTAATGTTTTGGTATACCATACAATGATTGGATTATTTAAATTACGAGGAGAAATTCTTAAATACAGCTGTGCTAACAGATTCAGCAGAAAACTTCAATCCAATTGTTGCTGAAAGTTTCAGAACTCTTAGAATTTTGTACACTTAATGGTAAACAGGATCATGTGAAATTGGAGTTTAATTGAATAATGAAAATATATGTTAAAATATATTTTTGAGAAAATATGGTTAAAGAGATATTGGAAACTTTGACATTTCTGAAGCTTCAGTTAAATTTTATGTTAATTTGAGAAAGACAAAAGGAGGACTGACAGAGGACTGACAGAGAGACAGAGGACTGAAGGAAATCGACTTTCTGTAAATTCAGACAATTTGTTGTTTTGTTTGTCTTGTGTGTTTTCTGTTGGAATAAATTAGTTTTTAAGAAAATCCGTTGCAAAAAAGATTGAACTGTTTGAGTTTTGGGGGCTGTTATGAAGGAAAAGGTTGTATTTGAGATCTTAGGAATATTTTTCTGTCTGGAGTATGTGAAGTTTTACTTTGTTTTTTCCTGTGGAGTTTGGTTATCAGAGACTTACACAGCCTGGTTCCACCCATTTATGGGATTTGTGATAGCTTTCAATTCTAATTCCAACGTTGAGCGTAGTTATGTCCTTTTCATGTTTGAGTTTAGAAAAGATTAGAAGAGAGATGAACTGTTGTCAATTTTGAGCTTGTGTTAATATTTAAGATAGTTTATCTCTAATGATGTGGTCCTAGAAGCTCCATGGCGTCAATTCTGCTGTCGGCCCCTGCTTTGGTGGGGGCCCCTCATCGGCCGGTCCCTTGTCGGATCCCTGCTGGGGGGTGGGGTGCCCCTGGGCCCCGGCTCTCCCGGTCCATGGACCGGCCCGCCCTGGCGCGGCTGGTTGCCGGCGGGGCCGGTGGGCTCGTCACTGCTGCCCCCCAGGCCCCTGCATAGTAGTCGCTGGACGTTCCCCTGGGGTTCTCCTCTGCTCCTCTCTTGGGGGATGCGGTCGGCCCCGCCTGGGTCCACCTGGGGCTCCGGGGGTCCTTTGGATGTCTTGGCTCCAATCTCCTTCATGTCTGCATCGATTCCTGGGAGACGGATTGATGCCTGCTCACACCAGCTATCGAACGCTCTTATGGAGAAACCTTATATGCACCAGCATGCTCACACACACACATAGGTGTGGGGTCTCTGGTGTTTACAGATATATTCTTGGGCTGAGGTTATCATTACTAGATCTTGATTAATCGGTACCATGAGTTTTTCTGTGACATTGTTGTTGTATTTTTATATCCATTTTTGTGTGATGTGGTTGTGTAGTTTTTAATTCACGATGTCTGTTTTGTTTTGTCGATGTACCTTTTCCCTTTTTTGTTTGGTTTTTTCCCCTCTCTCTGCCGTCCTGTGGGTATGGAGGCAGACTTCGAGGTTTTCGTTGTTCCCTTTCCTCTCTTGTATTTTCAACTCACCCTCTCTCTTGACTTTTTGTTTCCT
This sequence comes from Valencia hispanica, assembly GCA_963556495.2. NCBI lineage: Eukaryota > Metazoa > Chordata > Actinopteri > Cyprinodontiformes > Valenciidae > Valencia > Valencia hispanica. Next base: position 50,399,443 of record OY747710.1, read on the forward strand.
ACTTCTCTTCTTCATCTTCCTTCTTTCTTCCCCTTAATTTTCCGTCTCCGTGTCCATAACATCAGGAAATAAAAACCCCAGCAATTTATAAAAAAGATTTTGGACACATATATAAAGTGGAGTACTATAGCAAAAGCTGTAGTGCTCCGCTTGTGAAAGTAAATCTGTTGGGCTTCTACTTGTTACTCAGACACCAATTCTGAGCTCCACACTGCCAAACAGGAGACACACACACAAAAAACAAAAGACTGCTGTCAGAAAATATAAGATTTTGATTTTAATGGACACCTGATTCCATTCATTCTTTATTCTTCAATGTTATTATTATTATTATTATTATTATTATTCAACTAAGAATTGGCTTGTAGGGGTTTCATGCCGTGGTTCAATAAAAGCTGTGTGCTCCTGTTGTCCGACGCTCAGTTGAGGAGAACTGAGCCCAGCTGCAGACGTCTCGCTGTTAAAATCTGTAACTGTTGTCTGTTGTTTCTTTTTGCTCCTTTTTACAGAAATGAATGAGCACACTGGAAGGTGAAATAGCCAGAGAGAGCCTAGGAGTCAGAAAATTAAATGGGTGTCTGTCCCTTTAAGAGAGGCTTTAAATTAGATTGATAAAATCCCTTCCAACAAAATTGTGACCCTGACGTGATTTCTGGAGGAGCAAAAGAAAACGTGAGTTGGAAATCATAGGATTTTGTTGAAATTGTAGTGATCAGCAGGTAGTGGAGACCGAAGGACGGAATTGACCCGGATGTGAAGTCATTTGGTAAGCGCTGCCACACGAGGCACAGATTGACTAATCTGTGCCTGTAGTTCTCCAGTAAATGTTGATTTCTGTTTTTACGGAGGTAAATAGACGCTGACCGGGTTGGTATTCTCAGGGTGTGGCCTGTCCTATCTAAGGTGAGACGTCTCTTACTGAGAGCCTGCGTGTTGGGAACTGCAGGAAGGCCGAGTGCGGAGAGCTCGTGGTTGAGATCCTCAAAATGTCAAAAAATAAATAAATAAAAAATCCATATGTCAGAAAGCAATTTCAACCCTAGCATTTTTTGGTCCTTCGAGCTGGAGCCCAAATCTGACTGGATCTCCGGGAGGAACCGCAGGCTGCAGAGAGCCCGTGCACGGCCTGGTCTGGGACCTGGATTAAAGCCCTCCACCTCAGCGTTAGGTCTAAAAAGGAGGCCTGCAGACCCACGGATGGTCGTGGCAGATGGCCGCTCCTACTGAGCCTGGTTCTGTTGGAGGTTTCTTCCTGTTAAAGGGGAGTTTTTTCCTCTCCACCGTCGCTACATGCTTGTTCAGTATGAGGGATTGCTGAAGCATTGCTGTGGTTGGAGAGTCTGCATCAACGGGGCCCAACCTCACGCCAATGACTGACGCAATCTGCTGGGATTCCTTAAATAGGAAACTCTTTAACTGATTGGAATGTTTGTATAAATGTATTGAAATGACATCTTGTTAAGTGCCTTGAGATGACATCTGTTATGCTTCGGCGCCAAATAAATAAACTGGATTGAATTGAATTTCCTTTCCGGAGCAACAGTTGGTGACAGGATTCTTCCTTCACAAGGACACCAGCCAGTGAGTAAGAAATTTGACGCGTTTAATTGTAAAAAATAAATAAAAATAATAATAAGAGAAAAGAGAAATAGACCTACGGGGTCGGGGACCCAGGTGCAGGTCTGGGACCTCGAAAATAAGAAAAAGGTCAGGAACCTTTAATGCAAGTCTGGGACTTTGCAAATAAAGACAATGATCGGGGATCTTTGAGTGATGGTCGGGGACCTCACAATGAAAATCCATGGTAAAACAGAATAGGACTGGGGTTGGACTCCATCAAAGCGCGAAGAGGTCTGGGTCCTCAGATCAATTGTAAATAATAATAAATAATAATAATAATAGTAGTAGTAATGGAAAAAAAGAGAGAAAACACAATAATAAAATACATAATAATATTGATGAGTAATAAACCGGTGGTGTGAATGTGAGTGTGTGAATGAAGATTTATTCCTTCTGAAGCAGCAGGACAGGGTCGAAACCTAGCTGGTTTAGTATTCTGCGACTGCTGAAGGAGGAGCAGCTGCTCTTTGTCTCTCTCCAGATCCGTTCACTTTATTTTCTTTTCTGTTTGCTTTTCTTGTTTTCTTTTCTTAACCTTTTCTTAGTTACTTTAACGACCCAGCCCCTTGAGTTTCTGTATTGGACCAGATCTCTTCTTGGATTACTTTTTTATGGACTTATCAACATGGCTTTTTGCTCAGCTGAGGATTTTGAAAAACTGCTCCACAGAATTGTGGGCATTGAAACGAAGCTACGCCTTCTGGAAATTAGTTTTGATCTCCACGTTGATTATGGACAAAATGACACAACTTTACCGTTGAATACAAACAGGGAACAGCCTATCAGCCCGGTGTTACATCGGTCTAACCGTGTCACAGAGACTCCCTACAGGCGTCTGAGCGGCAGAACTCCGCACTATAATGAAGACTGGCCAGCATTAAAACGCACGGAATCATCAACCCCAGCCTGTTCTCCGAGGAAGAAAAAACAAAAGAAACTCTTGCACAGAGAAGGCTCTGAACCCAGAACTGCCGCTTCTGCTAAAAGTAAACAAAAGAGGTTTCAGCCAAAAACAAGAGATATTTCTCCACCTGGAATCCCGCTGAAAAACAGATTCGCAGCCTTGAGTTCCCTGAAATATGATGCAGCCCCCGGGACCAGTCAAAGCCACCAGGAGAAACCCAGCCGCATCAAACGGACACATAACAAAGTAAGAGCGCCCCCAGCAAAGACTGTTATCATACAAGACGGATCAATTAATGGAATTGAGGCTTTTTGTAGCAAGAACACCAGAGTTTATAGCTGCTACAAAAATACAGTGAGAGAAATATCAGAAAAAATCCCTAAAATCTTGGAACAACATCCTGCTTTGGAAAAGCTCGTCATTCACGCTGGATCAGCTGATATCGCGATGAGACAATCAGAGATTTTGAAGAGAGACTTTTCTGATCTCCTACAGAGACTTGATGGACTTAACGTAAACATCCTCATCAGCGGACCAGTCCCTGAAGGGAATGATGAAAGATTTAGCAGACTCCGCATGCTCCATAAATGGTTGAAGAAACAATCAGCTGAGAAGTCGTTCACATTTATTAATAATTTCAAAGTATTTGGAAGTGCAAATCATCTGTTTAAAGCAGGCCAACGTTATCTTAACAAGGCCGGAGTAAGGCTCTTAGCAGCAAACATTTCTTCTTATCAAAATCAGAAAGCAAAACACTTGCTCCCAAAAGCTGACCTTTAGGCGCCCATGGATATCAGAGAACAAAAACAGCAAGTCATGATGACACCACAGGACCGAACACATAAACAACCATCAGAGATTAAGTCTTCATCTTCCTGTGACTCAGCCACATCAAATGAGTCTCCATTTAGAAACTTTACAGACAGACTGAAATCAAATCAAATTTGGGACACAATTAACACCTAAACTTAGACTACACCAAACCCCTGGGACTAGTGTCAATAAGCCTCGGAGCTTCCCCCAACTGATTATTACAGATATTTGATATTTGTGGGAACCGGGCAATAAATCCACCCCTACCGTCTCCCAGAATTCGCCCCGCACCCCTGAGGCTATATCAGTGATTATCAGCAGCAGGAAACAATTCTTAAGTTAGCTTTATTAAACATTAGATCTCTATCTGGGAAGTCTTTTCTTATCAATGACTTCATCACTGAGCATAATTTACATGCCCTTTTTTATTAGAAACTTGGCTAGATGAAAATAACGAAACAACTTCATTAATAGAATCTAGTCCTCCAAATTACAATTTCTTAAGCGAGAACAGAAAACACAGACGAGGTGGAGGTGTAGCCACCATCTTTCACAACTCAATGAACTTTAAAAAGGTAACTCTGGGCACGTTTGATTCTTTTGAATACCTAGCCACCCAGATAAATGAGCCTTACAAAGCTTTATTTCTAAGTTTATATAAACCACCAACACTTAACTCTAACTTCTTTAATGATTTCAATGACCTTCTTTCCGTAATATGTATCGACTACGACCAACTAATCATTGTGGGGGACTTTAACATCCATACCGACAACCCCCAAGATAGACAAGCAAAAACATTAGATGATACTCTCCACAACTTCGGCCGGATCCAGCATGTCAAACAACCAACACAAAATAAAGGACACACTCTGGACTTAATTATCAGCAAAGGTTTTAATATTTCCAACATCTCTGTAATTAATATTGTGTTATATGACCATTTCTGTATTTTCTTTGAATGTACCATCTCTGCTAAATTATCCAGCCACAGTAAGACCACTATAAAAAAGGGGACAGTTCAGTAGAAACCTTTAAACGTATTTACCCTTCCACCAAATCCCCCTCATCTCCCAACTCAAACTCAGTAAATAAGTTGGTAGATAATTTCCTTGCAAAAACCTCAGACATCATGGATTCCATTGCTCCAACTAAAGTGAAAGTTGTATCAGGTAGAAAAAAGTCTCAGTGGACAAGTAATCCACTGGTACGTAGTGAAAAAAGAGAGTGTCGACGAGCCGAGAGAAAATGGCGGAAAACTCGACTACAGGTTCACTGTGAGATCTTCAAAGAGAGACTGAATAGATATCAGCTAACTATAAAAGATGCTAGGGAATCGTTCTTTTCTGAAATCATCAACAGAAACATTAATAATGCAAGGACTCTATTTGTAACAGTGGAAAGACTAACTAATCCTTTAGTGACAGTAGACAGATAAAAGAGAAATAATAGCTGAATTTAATTAATTAACATGGGAATGATAAATATTAAAAATAAAAACAGCAAAATGTAATCCATCAAAATATGGGGGGAAATAGCAAAGAAGATTTAAAGGAGATGCTAAATTTATGCATTGTAAAAGAAAAGACAATACAACATTTCTTTAAAAATAAAAGATTATGAATTTTGAAGGACGATTAACTGAGGAATTTTGCGCACTTCTTGGTAGTTGCGATCTAAAATAAAACAAAAAAGATCAAAAATTTAAGAAAAAGCATGGGCCGACTTAAAGGAATGGCTTAAAGAAGCAAAGGGAAAAAAAAGGTGTCGTGAAGGGTAGTGGTAGCGTAATAAACGACTGATAAAGAAGCAGATGTGCTTTTTAACATACAGGAGGATGAAAAATGTTTTAAACTTTCTGTTCTCTCCTAAAGTTCCACAAAAGAAAGTAAAAGATCAAACTATCACTTCCATATTTTTTAAAAATCCTCTGAAAAGGAACAAAAACCGCTTTACCCTGATCTTAATGATTTATCTCAAACAAGCGACCCCCTTCCCTTTTTTCCCTCAACGAAGAGACGTTCACATAATAAATAAACTTACTGTGGTGGGGTGCGTCAGCACCGGTAAATGGACTTCCTGAGAGAAAAGACTTGTGTTTGAATTTCTTTTGCTTTCCTAGCACTCCTCCTGCACTAAAACCAGATCCACCATGTGTTTCAAGCATTCTTAAAAGTTATCCAAACTTGCCAGTAAACGAAAGGAATGCAGAGGGGGAAACAACTCTACCTCCCCCGCCAGCTGATAAAGAGGGGGAGGGGACTAAGTTTTATGAGCTGTATGCATTCTCTGAGAGAGTCAGAGACACAGACGGTGACCTGCATGCAGTGCTGTTTGCAAAAAATGGGAATTTCCTAAGTACAAGGCAACTGTTACTCTATAATAATAAAATTGAAAAACTTAGCTAATATTTTGAATGATATTCATGGGATGTCTGGGAGATCTCTCATATAGTAGAAAATAAATGGTTTAACAATGATGAATTATGAGCAGAGTGATTTTATTTTGAAATTCAGGCGGATGTCTACAAGTACTGTGGGGTAGCGACAGCTGGGTAGGCTACGTGTGGATTTACTCTTTGTGACAAGTGGCAGCTTCAGATACTTGCTTCTAAATTTTAATGACAGAAAGGTACATGCTGAAGGGAACGATCTCGCAAGGCTGCAAAGAAGAGAGGGAATTTTTCGTTACGGGATTACCGTGGGTCAGAATATAGTAACGCACTCCAAAATTCAACTTTAGTTACCGTAACACACTGAGTATAAGCGCATTTCAATATTTACACTCAATGGAGTTGTTGCTAATTGGATAAAATTCAGGTTATGTGTTGAGAGGAAAGGGTCTGATTAAGCAGGAAAGATTTCTGGCAGACCGGGGTGGTGGTCCCCCTGTTTAAAAAGGGGGACCACAGGGTGTGTTCCAACTACAGGGGGATCACACTTCTGAGCCTCCCTGGTAAGGTCTATTCAGGGGTTCTGGAGAGGAGGGTCCGACGGATAGTCGAACCTCGGATCCAGGAGTAACAATGCGGTTTTCGTCCTGGCCGTGGAACACTGGACCAGCTCTACACCCTCAGCAGGGTCCTGGAGGGTGCGTGGGAGTTCGCCCAACCGGTCTACATGTGTTTTGTGGACTTGGAGAAGGAATTCGACCGTGTCCCTCGGGGGGCCCTGTGGGGGGTGCTCCGGGAGTATGGGGTACCAGGCCCCTTGATACGGGCTGTTAGGTCCCTGTACGACCGGTGCCAGAGTTTGGTTTGCATTGCCGGCAGTAAGTCGGGCTTGTTTCCAGTGAGAGTTGGACTCCGCCGAGGTTGCCCTTTGTCACCGATCCTGTTCCTAACTTTTATGCTTAACTGCTAGTCCACATCGAGAGGAGTCAGTTGAGGTGGCTCGGGCATCTGGTCAGGATGCCTCCAGGACGCCTCCCTGGTGAGGTGTTTCAGGCACGTCTCACCGGCAGGAGGCCCAGGGGAAGGCCCAGGACACGCTGGAGGGACTATGTTTCTTGGCTGGCCTGGGAGCGCCTTGGGGTTCCTCCCGAGGAGCTGGAGCAAGTGGCTGGGGAGAGGGAAGTCTGGGTCTCTTTGCTTAGGCTGCTGCCCCCGCGACCTGCCTCGTTCATGCAAACATATGGGGGGCTGAAACCCGCCCCTCATGCGCGTGCACACACAAGCGTCAAAACAGTATCACCTGAATGAAGCTGAAAAAAAGATGGCACTGAAAAAAGGATTGGCATTGTAAAAAAAAGATTGGCATTGTAAAAAAGGATTGGCATTTTAAAAAAAATTCAATTTCAATACAAACATTTTCACTAGATTTATTTCCGATTCAAAATTAATATTTTCAGTTACAATAATATTTTTCAATGCCAATTTTTATTTTCAATGCCAATATTTATTTTCAGTTTAATTTCAAGGTTATACTGTTCTGATCCCATACAGCAACAGACTCCTCCACAAATAATCAAAATAATAAGCTAATTTGTAGAATCCTTATGAAGGAGCAGATAAGCAGAGAGCAAGGAATAGAGAATGTGATTAATGTTTTATTGTGGAATAATCCATTACTGATTATGTGATTGCACTGAAGGCCATAGAGAATGGATGAAGCCAAATGGAGAGGAAAGTGATGAATTTAGAGAAATTTTGTTTTCCACAGAGACTAAACCTGAGATTTAGTTGTTAAAAAATGAAATAAAATAATATTTCTAGCTACAGTAAGAATCTGTAGTGGCAATTTATTAGCTCCAGATTGTTTTCTAAATCTATTAGGAAGATATTTCCTACTTTACTTGAAGTTGGGCATGTTATTTGTAGGAGATAAATTAATAATCCAAATTGTAGATTTTCTTAAAACTCTTGAAACGGGACAGCTACCAAAGAACTGTTCTACTCGGGGAGAAAAAATTAAAGTTCTAACTGAGTTATGTAAATTAGGTAAAGATAAGATAATTAAATTATTGCTAATAGAAGATCCAAATTCAACCTTGCATGTTTTTGGCCAACAATGGGAAATAGGGGAATGATGACCTCTATTGGCGAACTAATTAGAGAATTTATTACAGACAATCCAATTCCCAAACCGATTAGCATGTGGACATAGAAGTGTGTCAGACATGAGAAAAAAAAGAAAAAAAAAGCTTCTCATATAAAATAAAGAAACAACTTTGAGCTACCAAAAGCTGTACTAAAGAAGATGGTCTCACCGTCTGACCCGAGGGGAAATATGTTTTGCAAAAAATCCTATACAGATGGGCGGCAATATTGAGCCATGAGCCTTGTCATGTCTAAACAGGGGGGATATGATTACAGTCACATAAAAAATTTGTTTGGCCTGTCCAATGTTTGCGAAACATAAACTGCAAAGATATATAAAACAACAAAGAGGTCAATTTCCAACTACAAATTATTCTTCTGAACAAATATGCATGGATTTTATAGAACTAAATCAATGTGCAGAGAAGTTCTGTATAGTAAGAATAGATAGTTTCTCCAAATGGATTGAAATGTTACCAGTGAAACATTCTGATACACTAACTGTTGCAGAAATGTTTTTTATAGAAATAATGCCTAGATTTGGGAATCCACAAATAATTTATAGTGATAATAGAACAAATTTTGTGAATGAAATAATTGATAAGATAGGACAAAGATTATAGATCATTTTTAAGAGACAATGGGATTCTAAAAGCAGACTAAGTAAGGCCATGGATGAGACTAAACAGAATTAGATTTACTGTTTGGTTATGGTTAAGCTACATGAATATCAAACCAAGTAGTGGAACCAAGCTGACACCATTTGAAACAATCTATGGGAGACCTTACACCCTCCTACAGTTTGGTATATTAAAACAAGAGGAACAATTACAAACTAATTTATGATTTTATGATAAATATGTTGCAAATTGAAAAAAGCAATAGAAGAAACAGGATAAAATTGAATATTGTCTTGATCTAGTAAACTGTAAATGCATATAACAGCAAATTTGAATATTGACCTCATTATATTTAAAATAATCTATGGACGTAGATATAGAATTCCTTGGTTTGGTATACTCTCTGCTGAAAAACAGTGCGATTAAGATCCAGTGGTTTTCATGATCAAAATACTGAAAAGTAAATAAGTTATAAATGCAAACTAATCATATGCCAGATGATCCTATATTCCTACAGGAAGAAGCGAGCTGAAAGTAGGAGACTGGATCCTGATTAAACTGTAAACAGAAAACTGGTCATCACCCAGGTCAAAAACCCATTTGAAACTAACGTATTGTACCAATATGCAAGATATCTAGCAAATAAACGAAACATTACCAACTGTTTTGTTTGTTCTCAAATGCCATACTCTGTAAGACATTTACCCATATATGTAGAAGCTTTCACAAATCTTAATGATCTGTTTCCAGATGTTACACTCCTCTCCAGGATTTGGACAAATTTTGAGCGTGAAGTTCATGGCTGAACGGGAAGTTATATGGGTAAAAATGCATATACTTCTACGACAAAAGTAAGGGTAAATGGGAGACTGGGACGGCATGGGATTAATCTAAATAGTTCAGTGATTATTAAAAATGGACCAGTACACTTAAGGCCTGACCAAAGATTTATTTGTTTTGAAAATGATAAACATCTGACCACACTTCCTTACCGATCCCGCTACATGGAAAAAATATCACATAGGTTTTGTACACGTTCATATGTACCATGTACCTATATGTTTAATGATTGTAGTATTTTGAATCGTACTCAATCTACAAGAGATACCGTATGTGCTCCATACTTTGAAACATTGAATGTGATGGGAACTTTTCCTATGGACGACCTGCTGATTCTCTGCAGATCTTGGCTCTACTCCCATCTCCCTCCAAATTGGAAAGGTAGGTGCCTTTGTTGAACCTAAAGACCATTCTTTCCTTGTATCTGCAGTGGAGATCCAACACAGCAGAAGGAGGAGGCGTGATGTTTCAGCCCCTCATGATCCCATCTGGAGCTCCAATGTACCCCCTGAACACAAATTGTGGAGCAGGGCTGCCGCTGTCCATACGCAAAGTACGCAATGATCGTAGGGCCCCAAGTATCTGGCAGGGGGCTCCAAAAAGGGTTTCCAAAGAAATGTCATGAAAATTATTACATTATTATTATTATTATTATTACATTATTATTATTATTATTACATACTATTGCATATAATACATAAATTTGTTATAAAAGGCCCATCGTTGTTTTTTTCAAAATTGTGTAACCTATCACTCACAATTTGGGCATGTTTTTATCTAATTTATATAAAGAACCCCCCTCCCCCCGCCTCCATGACCCTAATGGTACAGCCCTCAGATGTCAGGTAAGATGAGATAACACAAATCTGGAGCTGAAAAAAGAAAGAAGAAAAAACAAAGATATGACGTCCGTGCATCTTTTGCTGGTACGTTCATGTTTTTATAGGCTGTCTAGGATGTAACCCACACCACCCTCAAGTATAAACGGGTTCGCTACAGGAAATTACATTAAGTAGGCCTAGATAAATGGAAAGGTTTGTGACAGTTCATTTGGTAATTGTTTGTTTTAAAAGTTTGTAAAAGATGATAGGTTTTTTTTAAACACGTAGGCCTACGTGAAACAAACCAAGTACGTGAAGCACCCCCCCGCGGCAGCAGATGAGTGAGAGACAAACTGGAGGAGAAGCGGTTGGAAGCTAAACCTAAACACGGAGTTTAAACTTGACTTCTGCGGGTGAAAGCAAAACTTTTCCAGTCAGCATTAATCCCCTGGTACCGCCAAGACTTTAAACATCTAACCTAGGATGGTTTTGGTGAGATTTCTTTTAGTTATATCCTATTTTCGGAAATGTATGTGACGGGTTTACAAGCTAATTAAGCCTCAAACTACGTCTGTAAAACAGGAAAAGACTTGATTACTTGAGTAAATAACTTTACTTTACTGTATATATCTGTGTTAAACCCCTTGTGTTTTATTTTCCTGACATTATAAGGCTGTATTTGGCGTCAATCAGCTGTTTTTGTTTGTGAAGTTTAACGGCAGACTTGAAAGCTGCCACCTCGTTAAGTTGACCAGTGTTAGATATTTTATTTTTCTTCTTTTGTTTGACAATTTTATGTAAATGCATTTAAATTAAACAAACTTTTCTTCATGGTCTGTCATGGCCAGTTTTTTTGTAAACAATGATTTGGTTGAAAGAACAGAAACAAGTTTAACCTGAAGGTTACAAAGAAAAGTGTCATGAGTAACAAACTCAAGTTTTTGCATGAATGTGAACTGTATGTTATGTGTTTATATGTTCAGTAAATTGCCGGCTGATAATTTACTGAGCAGGATTTTCAAATTAATGTGAAGATCCTGACTCTGATCTCTAATTTTAATTGCACTACCACTCCTCCGAACAGAGAACTGGTCCAGTAGTTCCTAATTCTCTGTATTACAGTGATGTAAGTGCAACAATAAATTTTGATCCTAGATTTGTTGAGTCTTGAAAAATGTCCTCCTTTTTGGCCACCCTATGTTAAGGCCTAATTGTTTTGGCAAAACAGAAAACACTGTCAAAAACTATATTATTGACCTCAACGTTAGCATACACGTTAACATACAGCCAATGTCAAACCCTTAGCCTGCACAAAAGACCATGAGCTACTAACAGGACCAGGACTATACCCGACAGGCATTATTTTAGGACACGACCAATCAGGACCAGTCCGTGGCATGCCATGGTGCTCTAAAGAAAGTTTTGCATGTTACTTATATATTATTTATATATTACTGCTGTTGTTGCACTTTATTTTGTTTTTGTTTTATGCTGTATATTAATATCTAAATGTTCGTGTTCATATCTTAATTTAATGCCAATTTGAAAATAAATAGCAACAGGTTAAGTAGGAACTTGAGTCTTGTCTGTATTTGTGTTTTTAGGGGGGCCTCCCTGGCCAATTATGCTTAGGGCCTCCAACATCCTAGCAACGGCCCTGTTATGGAGTGATTGGAAATAAGGTTGTATTATCCCTTTTCCCATGGACCGGTGTGGGTAAGGTCATGTTAAGATTGGACACATTAAATTATAGATTCAGTGGTTTTGTTAATTCTACCCTGGCAGGTCTAAAAGGCATAGCAGCTGAGATGCAGGAATTGAGACTAACGACTCTACAAATATAGATGGCGATTAATCTACAATACAGGTGTTTATTGAACTATGAAGTCTCTCTGTAACAGGCTGCAAATCTAGTCACACCTGATTAAAAAAAGGAAACTTTTATAATTGGATGTTTCTGAAACAGATTGGTTGGTACATGGAGTTATGTTTCAGAAAAAGCGGAAGATCCTCTCTGATGTAAGGCACAAGGGGAACTTAGATTTCAACTATTTTTCACCGAACAAGGCCTTTCAATTGTTCACTTCAAAGCATTTCAGATAAATAAATAAAAAATAGTATTTGTTTGGGGTTCAACAGTCTTTTGGTTAATAGGTAAAAATTATAGTTTTCTTTTATAAAAGTATTAGGCTTCATCACCTCAGAAAATGAATTTAAAAAAACGGTAAAGTGGTAAAATCTTTTAAAACCATACGTTTAATGAACCTAGGCTGTTAGCAGTGTAAATGAATAAAATTAGACTGTGATGGGTTGAGCTCTAAGCAGCAAAGCATTTCTTCTTTGGAGCGGTTTCAAGCTCTCACCGTACCATTTACACAATCCAACCGCCAGATGTTTCCTGTTTTGTCAGAGAGTCGTGACCTGTTCCCTGGTGACCCATGGCTCACATCCTATTTTAGCACCTTTGTGCAGTTGGTCGTTTTGGCCCACGGCCCCTTCACCTTACCTTATGGCCTGTTTATTCCTTTAGTGCTCATTTAAAAGTTTTTTTTTTTACATTATAATCCTTACTATATATTTTGAAGAAAAGTTATTTATGGTCTAGCCTGTTTCGGTGTCATTTTTTTGATAGAGGATTTTTAGAGAGTGTTTAGCGTCAATGATGATTTCTGTGATTTCAACATAAAGCAAAAGTAATAACTTTTTCTACACATAGGCCTATTGTTTGTAGCAGTCTGGATAATAGTTTGATTTTGTGTTAGTGAGGCCGATCAGTGCGGCACTACTTAGAACTATGAGGTGAGTGAGGGGTTAAAAAAAGAAAAGGACAAATGCATAAGAAAGTATTCTTAGACTTGACATTTAAATCCCATATTAAACAGGTTTCTAGGATTTCCTTCTTTCACCTCCGGAATATTGCTAAAATTAGAAACATCCTGTCCAGGAGTGATGGTGAGAAACCAGTCCATGCATTTGTTACCTCAAGGCTGGACTACTGTAATTCTTTACTATCAGGTAGTCCACAAAATGCCATTAAAAGCCTTCAGTTGATCCAAAATGCGGCAGCAAGAGTTCTGATGAATATTAAGAAGAGAGATCACATTTCTCCTGTTTTAGCTTCCCTTCATTGGCTCCCTGTTTAATCCAGAATAGAATTTAAGATCCTTCTTCTTACATACAAAGCCCTTAATAATCAAATCAAATCAAACTTTATTTATAAAGCGGTTTTCATACAAGAAGTTGCATCACAAAGTGCTTTACAGATTAAAATGACCCCTCATAAAACCACCTTCCCTTCCCTCCCCCAAAGCTTTAAAAGCATGGTCACAGTTATACCCCCCTCCCCCCCAACCCACCCACACACACAGTTAAAAGAAAAAGTAAAAAAGGACATTGGGCCGAGTGTAGATGAACCATGCAAGGAAATGCCATCAGAGGAGCCATCTGCCCCGGCAGCGGTAGACTAACAGCAGCAGCCGAGGCACCGACACAGGGCACCCAGTGGAGGCAAGGCCAAGAACCCCAACTCCACCCAAGCTCACCTGGAGAGCACCCAGGCAGCCACAGCCAACCACTGCTCCCAGGGCAGAGGTCTCCCACAGAGGAAACACTGGAACGGGGATTAAGATAAATTAAAGTATAAAACAGTAAATTAATGTGCTAAGATTGAATAGTAAAACTGATAAAAATATAATCATATAATACATGCAGAGCAATTAAACAAACAGTAATAAATAATAATCAGTTAAAAGCTAGGCTAAAAAGGTGAGTCTTGAGCCTGCTCATAAAAACATGAACGTTCTCTGCAGCCCTGAGGTCCTCTGGCAGCCTGTTCCAGAGATGAGGGCCATAAAAATGGAAAGACACCTCGCCATACGTGTGTGTCCTGACTTTTGGGGTGACAAGGAGACGGCTGCCAGAGGAGCACAGAGACCGCAAAGGTTTATATGGTAAAAGCAGTTCAGAGAGATAAGAAAGCCCAAGACCATTAAGACACTTAAAAACCATTAAAAGAACCTTGAAGTCGATCCTGAAATGTACGGGGAGCCAATGCAATGATTTTAAGACCGGTGTAATGTGCTCCCGCCTCCTGGTCTTCGTCAGGACACGTGCTGCTGAATTTTGTAGTAGTTGTAAACCTGATATACTCTTTTTGGGAAGACCAGAAAGCAGGGCATTACAGTAATCAATTCTACTGGAGATAAAAGCATGCATCAGTGTCTCCGTATTTGCCCGAGAGAGAATGGGGAGGACTCTGGCGAAGTTCCTTAGTTGATAAAAACCTATTTTAGTGATATTTTTTATGTGAGGAATAAAAGTCAGCTCAGAGTCAAAAATCACGCCCAGGTTCTTCACTTGTAAAGAGGGATTGAAAGACAGTGATTGTAGTTTTGGTAAAAGTTTCTCTCTCTGAGCCTCAGGACTGATGACTAAAACTTCACTTTTGTCCTGGTTGAGCTGGAGAAAGTTTTCTGCCATCCAGGATTTGATGTCTAAAATGCAGTTAAAAAGTGCATCCATTGGACGTGTGTCATCGGGAGACATGGAGATGTACAGCTGTGTATCATCAGCATAACTGTGAAAGTTGACTCCATGTCTTCTGATGACGCTGCCAAGAGGGAGCATATACATGTTAAAAAGCACTGGGCCTAAAATCAAACCCTGGGGCACACCACATGTAATCCTATGGACCCTAGAGGAGCAGGTATCTAAACTTACCATAAAAGTCCTATCTGTGAGATAGGATGTGAACCATTTGTGAACAGCACCAGAGAGGCCAATCTGTTTTAAACGGGTTAAAAGAATAGTGTGGTCTACTGTATCGAAGGCAGCGCTTAGATCCAGTAGAACCAACACTGTCACCCTCTGTGCATCATAGTTTAATCTAAAATCATTTAAAATCTTTAGAAGGGCCATCTCTGTGCTGTGGTTCACCCTAAAACCAGACTGAAATTTCTCAAGGACATTGTGCTCTTTAATAAAATCATTAAGTTGAATTAAAACAATTTATTCTAAAATTTTGCTTAAAAAAGGTAAGTTAGATACCAGTCTAAAATTGTTAAAATCATTCAAATCTAAATTAAAGGCGGCAGGAAAGATCCCCGTCTGAAGGGAGCAATTCATCATGGTTAAAATCTCATCTCTAAAAATCGGGTCCAAAACACATGTGGTGGGCCTCACTGAGGAGAAAACTTTATCAAGAGTCATCACATCTGTTTTTCATCAAGTGAACAACGTCACTGATTAAAATGCTATTATTTTGATATTCTAGGTTTTCTTCATGTTTTCTGTATCTTTACATAATGTTTTCATCAAATCCTCATCAAATCAAATCAAATCAAACTTTATTTATAAAGCGCTTTTCATACAAGAAGTTGCATCACAAAGTGCTTTACAGATTAAAATGACCCCACATAAAACCTCCTTCCCTTCCCTCCCCCACAGATTTAAAAGCATGGTCACAGTTATACCCCCCTCCCCCCAACCCATCTCCCATGCATACACACAGTTAAAAGAAAAAGTAAAAAAGGACATTGGGCCGAGTGTAGATGAACCATGCAAGGAAACGCCATCAGAGGAGCCATCTGCCCCGGCAGCGGTAGACTAACAGCAGCAGCCAAGGCACCGACACAGGGCACCCAGTGGAGGCAAGACCAAGACCCCCACCTCCACCCAAGCTCACCTGGAGAGGACCCAGGCACCAACAGCCAACCACCGCTGTTGATGAACTTATAAAAGCAGTTCCGCCTCCCCTTTTGCTACTCCTCGTAGAATAAGTTAAGTTAAAATTAGGCGGGGAGGCCTCTGTAAGAACAACAGGGGCATCTGCACTCAGCCAAGTTTCTGTTAAAAATAAACAATGAAGATTATGGTCTAAAATCAGATAATTTATTATAAAAGTTTTGTTCAGCAGAGAGCTAACATTAAAAAGTGCCATATTAATTGTGATTGGAGATGGAGGGACTGTATGATTTACTGAATGTGGGGCTTTTGGCAACTTTTTGAGATTATTTGGATTGCATTTGTTCGGTTTATGATTTTTAGTCCGTTCTCTGCTGACAATAACTGGTATGAATGAGGTAGAACAAGGTCCAAGTCCAGTATGTGAGTTACTGTTAAAATCAGGGGTGAGTTCATAGGAGCAGGGACCATTTGCACATCAGGATGTGGCGGAGGAATGAGAGAGGGCAGGGGCAGCTGTGGCCAGTGTAGTTGACGAGGGGGACGTGGTCATGCCAGGCTCAATATCAGTGTACGAGTGCCTTGTCTATTTAGATGGAGCCCATCTGGTCCAAACAGGTTCTTCCTGCCCCCAAAAATGTTAAAATGGTCTATAAAACCAATATTGTGAATGGCGGTGAGGGAGGAGAGCCAAGTATTAAGGGATAAAAGTCTGCTAAAACGGCCAATTCCTCTGCCGATAGTGGGAGTGGGGCCAGAAATAAAAACAGAGACGTGTGTTTTCTAGAAGATTAAAAAGGTGAATAAAATCACGCTTCAGGAGCTCAGACTGCTGTTTATAAATGTCATTGGTGCCAGCATGAATCACAACTTTACTCACAGATTTGTGATGATCAATGAGCTGCAGGATCTGTTCGTTAATGTCCGTGACAGTGGCTCCAGGGAAACACAATGTAAGGGCTCCTCTCATCCTCACATTTCTGATGATAGAGTCCCCGATGATGAGTGTGGTGGGCGGCGGGTCTGCAGGCGGATGTTTGCGCTGGGCAGAGGATCGTTCACCATCCAGGACTTGCTGTATGCCAGGTGAAGAAGCTTCCCCAGGACTGCAGCGATGTTTAATCGGCGCCGAGGGCTCGTTCCGTGGGTTCGTTCCGTGGGTTCGGCGAGTTCTGGCTGCAGCCCTGGGTTTAGCACGACGTGGGGGGCTGCGGGAGTCCGACTGTTGCTCCTGCTGCTGGGAGGGATTAGGCGGCGCTCCTACGTAGCTACGGCGACCAGGGGCTGCTAGAGGAGGGAAATCCGCATCCAGGGCGCTGAAACGGTTTGATAGAGGCAGGCAGGTTGGAGGAGAGCAGTGGTGGCTGCTCCAAGCGCCTCCACCGCGGCCTGGCCCAACCGCTAACCGGGCACCCTGGAGCACCGGAGTGGAGCTGATAGGGGCTTTTGGTTTAGCCCCCTGCTGGAACCAGCGGTCCTCCTATGCTGCAGATGTTACGCGGGCGTTTGGCACCCCGAGTCCGCCTGGAGGCCCAGCGATGGATCCTCCCCCCACAGCTTCGCGGGGCTGGCAGGGAATGGTGTCCACCACCTGTGCACTGCTGGCGGTGGCGAAAGTCCGGCCGAAGATGATGTCCACGTCACGCTCATGGTCCTGGATTTGGTGGAGTGTTGAGATCCTCTGCTCCAGCTCCAGAACCCTCTGGCTAAGTTTTGCGCAGCCATCACACCCAGGACTGCAGGTGAGGGGTGGGGGAGAAGTAATCCGCGCTTCCCATCGATTAAAACAATCCAGTAAAAAATGTCCTGGTTATCAATAAGTCAGTGGTGTTCAAAAATCCGTTAAAACCAGTCTTTAAAAGGTTTAAAACCAGTTAAAAACCGAGATAGGGAGCCGGTCTTGGCGGGCTGACTGACGCTGACGCATGCGAGACAGGGAAGAAAAAAATTTCTCAAGCTCCATCGTCCATCAGAGATCTAATTGTTTCATATGTTCCCAACAGAGCACTTCGCCCCCAGACTGCAGGTTTACTTGTAGTTCCTAGGATTTCTAAAAGTAGAATGGGAGGCAGATCATTTAGTTATCAGACTCCTCTCCTGTGGAACCAGCTCCCAGCTTTAGTCCGTGAGGCAGACACTCTGTTTACTTTTAAGGCCAGGCTTAAAACTTTCCTTTTTGATAAAGCTTATAGTTAGAGTGGCTTAGATTATCCTGAGCTAGCTCTGTAGTTATGCTACTATAGGCTTAGACTGCTGGAGGACAGACTTACCAATTTTCTTCACTCTGCTACTTGCTTTACTACTACTACTACTCTCCAGTTGTATTACAGTACATTCTGCTATTTCGACTGTTAACTTTGTGTTCTCTCAGTGTTTTTCTCTCCATAGAAGATATACCTGGTCTGGTATCCTGCTTGGCTGCAATGCCCTGTTGGACGGGGGGCATCGACTGGGATGGTGCTCCCAGTGGCTGAACATCCACTGTGTCCTGTTATCAACTTTTTACTTTCTGTAACATAGAGATTACTCCTATATCAGATTTTCTGTTCCTTCTGTGTCTCTGCTCTGTCTTCTCAAACCCCCAGACGGTCGTGGCAGATGGCCGCTCCTACTGAGCCTGGTTCTGTTGGAAGTTTCTTCCTGTTAAAGGGGAGTTTTTCCTCTCCACCGTCGCTACATGCTTGCTCAGTATGAGGGATTGCTGAAGGATTGCTGTGATTGGAAAGTCTGCCCAACCTCACGCCAATGACTGACGCAATCTGCTGGGATTCCTTAAATAGGAAACTTTTTAACTGATTGGAATGTTTGTATAAATGTATTGAAATAACTTCTTGTTAGGTGCCTTGAGATGACATCTGTTTATATCCGTTATATAAATAAACTGAATTGAATTGAAATTAATCTCAAATTAGATACAATTATGGATAAAGCAAACAGAAAAAGCAAATTAGTTGCAAGCTGTTCTTTTAGGCTTTGTTGACCAGGTGAGAGACCAGCAGCCAACCAGATCAGGATCTCCCAGGTCGTCAGACTAAAGAAAAAGGCTGGAGCCATTGCACTCCCACTGAAGAGCCAGGACGCAGCTGAGATGACATCCAGGAGCAACAAGCCAGAGCGGGAGCAGAACAGCAAGGAGTAGACCACTCAACCCAGGATCTACTTGAACCCTCTGCTGAGAGGTTTCCAAATTCAGCACACCTGTACCATCAGATGGCAGGACAGCTTGAAGCGCAGAGCCGCCCGGCTGGGGCAGCAGGGCTTGAAGGAAAAAAAGCTCAGAACCCTACCAAAGAGGCAGAATAATCCTCTGGTCTGCGTGGTCTCGTGGTCTGAGTCCTGAGAATTGTCAAACTCAAGGTTACTGAAGAAATACACTGTTAGCTACATATGGGTGATGTGCTAGTAACCTCTCACCCTAGGTCATAGAAGAGCGAGCTGGATGATCACAATTCCCGGCCAGAACAAGATGACTTGACTGCTGATCCGAAAAAGTTCCAGAGAAAAAGAACTCAAAATTGTTATGATTGTCGAGGTGATTAAGCAAGCTGAGTGAAGGTTTCAAGGTTTCTGGCCCACAGTCCAAGCTATTACCAGGTTAACAAGGGTGTGAGTGATGTAACAACCAAAAACCAGAGTGTTTTTATGGACCTTATATTTTATATTTGTTGAGGAGTTAATGGTGCATTAGATGTGTATAGATGGGTCGGTGCCTGTCGCGGCGGCAACCCCCGAACCCGGTGGTGGACACCGGCGGTAAGGGATGCTGTCAGGCTGAAGAAGGAGTCCTACCGGGTCTTTTTGGCTTGTGGGACCCCTGAAGCAGCTGATAGGTACCGACAGGCCAAGCGGGATGCGGCTCGGATGGTTGCTGAGGCAAAAACTCGGGCGTGGGAGGAGTTTGGAGAGACCATGGAAAACGGCTTCGAAGCGATTCTGGTCCACCATCCGGCGTCTCAAGGGCGGAAAGCGGTCTGCCACCAATACTGTTTACAGTGGGGATGGTGTGCTGCTGACCTCGACGCGGGACGTTTTGGGTCGGTGGATGGAATACTTCGAAGACCTCCTCAATCCCACCGGCACGCCTTCCAATCTGGAAGCAGGGTTTGGGGACTTGGGGTCGGGCTCTCCAATCTCTGGTGCCGAGGTCACTGAGGTCGTTAAAAAGCTCCTCGGTGGCAAGGCTCCGGGGGTGGATGAGATTCGACCGGAGTTCCTCAAGGCTCTGGATGTTGTGGGGCTGTGTTGGTTAACGCGGCTCTGCAATATTGCGTGGACATCGGGGGCAGTTCCCTTGGATTGGCAGACCGGGGTGGTGGTCCCCCTGTTTAAAAAGGGGGACCACAGGGTGTGTTCCAACTACAGGGGGATCACACTTCTGAGCCTCCCTGGTAAGGTCTATTCAGGGGTTCTGGAGAGGAGGGTCCGACGGATAGTCGAACCTCGGATCCAGGAGGAACAATGCGGTTTTCGTCCTGGCCGTGGAACACTGGACCAGCTCTACACCCTCAGCAGGGTCCTGGAGGGTGCGTGGGAGTTCGCCCAACCGGTCTACATGTGTTTTGTGGACTTGGAGAAGGCGTTCGACCGTGTCCCTCGGGGGGCCCTGTGGGGGGTGCTCCGGGAGTATGGGGTACCGGGCCCCTTGATACGGGCTGTTAGGTCCCTGTACGACCGGTGCCAGAGTTTGGTTCGCATTGCCGGCAGTAAGTCGGGCTCTTTTCCGGTGAGAGTTGGACTCCGCCAAGGTTGCCCTTTGTCACCGATCCTGTTCCTAACTTTTATGGACAGGATTTCTAGGCGCAGCCAAGGCGTTGCGGGGATCCGTTTTGGTGGCCTCAGGATCGGGTCTCTGCTTTTTGCAGATGATGTGGTCCTGTTGGCTTCATCGGAGCGTGACCTACAGCTTTCGCTGGAGCTGTTCGCAGCCGAGTGTGAAGCGGCTGGGATGAGAATCAGCACCTCCAAATCCGAGGCCATGGTCTTGAGCCGGAAAAGGGTGGGGTGCCTCCTCCGGGTCAGGGATGGGGTCCTTCCCCAAGTGGAGGAGTTTAAGTATCTGGGGGTCTTGTTCACGAATGAGGGAAAAATGGAGCGGGAGATCGATAGACGGATTGGTGGGGCATCTGCAGTTATGCGGGCGCTCTACCGGTCTGTCGTGGTGAAGAGAGAGCTGAGCCAAAAGGCGAAGCTCTCGATTTACCGGTCGATCTACGTTCCTACCCTCATCTATGGTCACGAACTCTGGGTGGTGACCGAAAGAACGAGATCACGGATACAAGCGGCTGAAATGAGTTTCCTCCGCAGAGTGTCTGGGCTCTCCCTTAGAGATAGGGTGAGAAGCTCAGTCATCCGGAGGGGGCTCAGAGTAGAGCCGCTGCTTCTCCACATCGAGAGGAGTCAGTTGAGGTGGCTCGGGCATCTGGTCAGGATGCCTCCTGGACGCCTCCCTGGTGAGGTGTTTCAGGCACGTCCCACCGGGAGGAGGCCCAGGGGAAGGCCCAGGACACGCTGGAGGGACTATGTTTCTCGGCTGGCCTGGGAGCGCCTTGGGGTTCCTCCCGAGGAGCTGGAACAAGTGGCTGGGGAGAGGGAAGTCTGGGTCTCTTTGCTTAGGCTGCTGCCCCCGCGACCCGACCCCGGATAAGCGGAAGAAAATGGATGGATGGATGGATGGATGGATGGTTGGATGGATGGATGGATGGATAGATGTGTATAGGTGTGATGCCTAACATTTTTCTTTATATATATAATTACCTCTTATTATAATAAGAGGTCAAAAGAGGGAGATGAAGAGATACAAATTCTGTAAATGTTGTATTGGGGTTTAATTCTATAGTGCATGTGGAAACACTTAGCAACAGTGATCAATCAAGAAGAGTGTAGTAAATCACGCGTTGCCTTATGTGAAGAAGCTTTGACCATTATTCTGTGAACAAAGATGTGAGGGGAGGGGTTTTATGCCGTGGTTCGATAAAAGCTGTGTGCTCCTGTTGAG
Organism: Valencia hispanica; assembly: GCA_963556495.2. NCBI lineage: Eukaryota > Metazoa > Chordata > Actinopteri > Cyprinodontiformes > Valenciidae > Valencia > Valencia hispanica. Next base: position 50,421,275 of record OY747710.1, read on the forward strand.
GAGAACTGAGCCCAGCTGCAGACATCTCGCTGTTAAAATCTGTAAATGTTGTCTGTTGTTTCTTATTGCTCCTTTTTACAGAAATGAACGAGCACACTGGAAGGTGAAACAAGAGCCAGAGAGAGCCTAGGAGTCAGAAAATTAAATGGGTGTCTGTCCCTTTAAGAGAGGCTTTAAATTAGATTGATAAAATCCCTTCCAACACTTAAAGCTTTTATTTTTGATAAAGCTTATATTTAGAGTGGCTAAGGTTATCCTGAGCTATCCCTGTAGTTATGCTGCTATAGGCTTAGACTGCTGGAGGACAGACTGACCACTTTTCTTCACTCTATTTTTCTCTTCTACTACTCTCCAGTTGCATTGTTTGCTGTTATTTAAACTGTTTACTTTGTTTTTTCTCAGTGTTTTTCTCTGCATAGAAGCTACACCTGGTCTGGTATCCTGCTTAACTGCAATTGGACGGGGAGCATCCCAGAAACTGAGCATCCAACCGTGTCCTGTTATCAACTTTTTACTTTCACTAACATAGAAAGTACTCTTACATCAGTTCTTTTGTTCTTTCTGTGTCTCTGCTCTGTCTTCTCAAACCCCCAGACGGTCGTGGCAGATGGCCACTGGTACTGAGCCAGATTCTGCTCGAGGTTTCGTCCTGTTAAAGGAGAGTTTTTCCTCTCCACTTTCGCTACATGCTTGCTCAGTGTGAGGGATTGCTGAAGGATTGCTGTGGTTGGAGTCTGCATCAACGGGGCACAACTCCCAGTCAATGACTCGATGCAATCTGCTAGGATTCCCTAAATAGAAAACTAGCTGAAACTTTAAACTAACTGGAATGTTATTATTGAAATGTCTTTTCTTGTAAAGTGCCTTGAGTGCTGTTGTGAATCGGCGCTATATAAATAAACTGAATTGAAAAATCTAAATTAAGAGAAGTTGCTAAAATAAAAATTTTTTTCATCCAAGTCCTACAGTTTAAAAGGCATTATATTAGATACTAAGGAAATTGATGTAAACTTCTGACTCTTATCAATAATCTAAAATAATTCCTGCACAGTTGGTAGCAAAGTTTAATTACTGCAAGAAGGTCCTGGAATCAAATCGCGGCCTGGATTTTTTTCAAGTTTGCAAGTTCTTTCTGTGGCGTTTAGGTTAACTGGTTAATCTAAACTGTCTCTGTGTATGAGTGTGTTTCCAAAGTTGCTGTGTGTCTCTGTGAACCTTTGTAATGGACTGGCAACTTGCCCAGTGTGTATCTAATGACTGCTGGTGTTAGCCACCAATAATTCTAACGAAACTGAGTTAATATCTGATTTAATATTACATAGTGAAAATAAAGGGTTATGTAGCATTTTATGTAATCTTTGTCAATAGGTAGTAATAACTGTGTACAAAAAAGATATTTTCTGTTTTTCTTTCTCAGTCAAAAATCAATCATAGGTTTACCAAACCACTTAATACGTCTGGGTATTGTCTTGCCTGTAGAAGCTTCATGCTGTGAACACATAATTAGAATGAGTTCTGACTTAGAGGCGAACTAAGGGTCCACTCCAAAGCTGCAGGAGCTGCCAGTTTATAGACTGCTGTGGGTTTAACAGTGTCAAGGTGCTAATGTTGGCTGGTGTCTGTTCTCTGTTTGGGTCACTGTGATTTTTGCTGAACAGGTTGCTGTATAGCAAGGTGGTCCACATATGGCTAAGCATACTAAAAGGGTAGGAACAGCTATTCAAGTACCTTGTTCTGAAAACATAGGAAAGGTTCACAAGGGAGCCATTCTTGCTAATATAACTCCTCCTTATGACCACTGCTATGCACATGCTGCCATATACAAGTGCAGTCCTTCATTCCTTTTCTCTTTTTGTTTCTTTTTTTCCTTTTAGTGAAACACACAAACACAGGAATGAGTAAAATGAATAGATGTAACCAATATAAACAGTGGAAGAAATATTAAAATATTTCAAAGGCTTCCATACCATAGTCATTTGGCCAAAGCCAGCTAATGCATGCAAACGCTCCGGTGCACTGAGACACACACTGCAGAAAACCTAGAAAAGGATGCATCAGTCAAAAAATGCAATCACCCAAAGCAAATATTGCCTACCTTCAATGTTTTCCCACACACCTAAACAGTCACTCAAATTACCTTTTGTGGCTGAACCAACAGAGCATACACAAACAGCAGCAAATGACCTCTCCAACATGTACACTCCCCAAGGACATTTTCGTCATTCATCTGGAAGCTGTTACTTGATATCATATATCCTCCACAGTAAGCAATTTTTTAGAAAATTGGGACTGAGTTATGGTCACTAAAAGATTTCAAATCATTACAGGGTTTCAAAGCTCTACAGATTCTGAATAGAATATAAGAGACAAGTAGATTACTACTGTTTGATTATTTGATGGAGTTGGCTGCTGTAAGCTAGAAGCCTATTTCAGATGTCACCAGGAAGAGGCAGGATAACTTGTGGACAGCTTGGGAGTCCATCACAGAAGCCAATTAAACAATGCCTCTCCATTCTCACTTCTATTATCAGGTCAGAATCACAATCATTGATCTCACACTTTGGTGGGCTGTGGGAGGAAATGCACCATATTTCTTCAACATATTCCCTGCAAATTTAGAATAGAAATCTGTCCAGCCAAGAATTACACAATGTAAACCCCAAGTTGCCTACTGATCTGCGTATCAGTGTATACTTATGTGTGTTTGTGAGTGTGGGTGAATGTGGTCTGTTTGACTAGAAAAAGCACAATATAAGTTCAGTCCATTTACTATGACTTTTTTTAAAAAGATTTTTTTATTCCATGGTTTCTTACCCATTATTTATCCCCCAGTGCTCCTACCTAGTTCTAGCCTGGCTTTCGCCAGCCTGATCTGAAGGCAGTTTGATTCTTCCCTGCTACAGCCTATCCAGTTTTTCTGGAACCAATCACAACCGGGCTTATCCGCCTTGCTCGTTATTGGAAGGTTCAAAACGATGACGTCAGAGAAGTGATGGAAAAGTCGGCAAGCAGCTTGTTGTTTACAAAGCGTCATGGCAGCCACCAGAGCACAGCTATCCATTGACGAAAAGATTTAAAAGTTATCTGCCATTGCTGCTGTTTGTTGACAAGTTTCCTGCCTGGAGTTTCGCGTCGCTCTGCAAAGTACAAACATCTGCTGGATCGATGGTCTGATTGGTGAATGCTCTATCCAATTGCGTACAGAGTCATTTGAACTATGCCCGTTGGTCATGCCTCTTGTTCAGTAGAAATTACATGGCAGACTCCCCAGAGTTCCCCAGACTAAGTTCCAGCTAACCTAGTTCCAGTCCTGGGGTTCCGCTCTCCCTCTGCCAGCACTGGGAGGGCCCCGCACTGAAACCCAAGCCCCCTTCATGCTTGGGCAGTGAGCAGGCCCTTTCTTTTCACCTGATGGGGCGCGGTTTCCCCGGCTGGACATAGCGCGTGGAAGGATCACGTTATTCCAGCCAGATCATCCCCAACCCTTCAGGCCCCCCGGCCGGCCAGGAGGAGGCAGTATATAGCCCCAGGACTAGTGCATGTTTTTGTGGGACACGGGGAGAACATGCAAACTCCACACAGAAAGGCCCTTTCGCCAACCCCACCCAGGGTGTGGGTGCCGATGATGCGGGGGAACAAACAGACCCTCAGCACCCACAGCGTCCCCCGGCGGGAATCAGTAATCGAACCTGGGACCTTCTAACTGTGAGGTGAGCTGCTCTACCAGCTGCGCCACGGTGCTCCCCATTTACCATGACTAACCAAGCAACTGGTATACATTGTGTAAACAGAATTGTTTGATTAATTTAAGAGCCATTCTTGAAGAATAGTCATGGTCAAATACATCACTGCTTTTAAGATGAAAGTCCTTTGGAAATTGATTAAGCTACTTGGATGGAAATTTTCCTCTTTAAAAGTTTTTTCTTCTTTAAAAGATAGGAAAAGAGAAGACTAGACAACCCCTGGGCACGCACACACACACACACACACACACACACACACGCTTGCATGCACGCAAACAAACAAACACACACACAGCGTTATATCTTATTTATCTATCTCATATAAAAACACAGGTGACTCAAATGTTCAATGTTATCTAAACATATTGTATAAAGAAGAACACTAGTGCTCTAATTGTAATGCATATCCAGTAAATTACTTGAAAGACGTGTAAAAAATGTGATGATACAATCACAGAACTTAATGTGAAAAAGACAACAGCTTTGTCCTGCTTTTCCCTGCCACTTGCATTACAACACTTATCTAGTAATAATTCCTAAGTGTTATCTACTAATATTAAACCATAAAGCAAAATAAGCTGTCTCCTTTGGTTTCTGAAGGCATATATAATGCAACAGTTTACACTGTGCCTCACATAGACATGCTATGTACTTTTGATATACATACCCATTGGTGTTCCAACCCCATAGGCTTTGGAGTCAATAAGGCCTCCAATCTGTGTGAGGTTACAGTTGCGCTGTGTTACAAACTCGATGGTTGTAGACTCCATGAGGAATGCGTAGTCAGAGGTGAGCACACGGTGAATGCCTTCCTCAATATTCTTCACCATTACCGAGTGCCTCCGACTGCTCATAAACTCCCACATCTTATCATATGTAGAGATCTTTGTTTTCTGCAATGAGATACAGGTTGTGAAAGAAATAATGTTAATGGTCTTCATAACCAAAGAAAAAATAACTGACAGAACATTTACATATTCTATTTCAATTCTATATATTCATGTGGCTACATTACACATACAGAACCATTTGCTTTAAGGCACAATCAAATTTAGAAAAAATATTTTAATGAAAAAAAAGCATAATTTGCTTAAGTAGAACTTTAATAGACAGTTCATAGCTATACATGCTTTCTATCTGCTTAGGTCTACTTAAAAGGAAAATATAGTCTGAAGGAGATGATGGGTCAACATGCTAATGTCCAGCCACAACTGGAAAACAAGGACTGAACTAGATACAGACGAAACAGACTGGTAAAAACGGAATTCCAGAGTGAAGTGCATCAACCCAGTTCCATCCACATGGTCCAGTAAGGAGGCGTTTCAATGTGTGATCACATGACATCATTGTGCTGACAAACTTCCTGGGAGCTGCTCCTCCCCTTCAATCAGAGGGGTGAACCAGGTGGAACAAATCTTCCAGGCAATCGTGCCAGTACCTGGCTCTGTGGTTGTTTTTGGACCACAGTGAAATAGGCATGTATAGCACCACAAGACCAAGGAAACTTCATCTTTGTCATCAAGGTGACTGTGCAAGACCAAGCTCTCCAAAACACTGTGAAGGACAGCCAGTAAGCGCCATATTGGCCATGTTTTTGGCTAAACTGATTTAAGCAGTGCATTGCTAATGCTACTCTGGAAAACACAGACTCTTAATTCCTGTGGACTTTGATTGGACTTTTGTATTGATTTGTAACTTAAAATGTTGTTTGGTTTTATCAAACAAGAGGGGTATAAAGGAAAAGTAAGGAAAAGCCAAATTCATAGTTTGACCAAGAAATGTGTTTGAAATGGTTAAAAGCAATTTCAACTTTGTAGAAATCTTAAACAAAGTTCTTCAGTTAAAAATGGATAGTCTAAAAAATCTTTGGCTAAAAAATGTAAGATCTAGTAACTTGACTAAAAGTATGGAGGCACAGTTTGGCTAAAAATATGAGATCTATTAATTAACCTAAATATTAAACCAATTGAAGGGGAAAAAAAGTTTTGTTTAAGATACTTGGTTAAAAGTCAAAAATATAGATTTTGAAAATTAAAATACCAACTGATTCATTCTTAGAATAATCCTTTACCACAGAAATACTGCTTAAAATGCTGATTAAAAAATATATTGAATCTTTGACTGACTAATTTTGAATGTATTTGGCAAAAATGTGAATTTACCTGTAACATACTGATTCTGATCATTTGATTTAAAATGGTGGTTATTTTGGAAAACATTTGCTTGAAACCTAGAAACCTTGTGTTTTTATAGTGGCAGTGATGTGTGTGTCTGAGTTGAATGTGAATAATTTTGTTTCATTTGTATTTGTAATTTTTCTATTGAGGTTTATTCACCTGTTGACAGCCCACCAAAGAACATTAAATAAAAAACAATCAACTGATCCCATGGCTGTTTATTGAGTGAAAACCAGTTAGGATCTTCATGTGGAGGGACTGTCCTTTTCAAGTGGGGAATTGCACAAGAAATCGGAGCTGAACTTGACAATCATAGAGTGGTCTATTTTCCATAGCCCACTGCATTTGGGGGGTGGGGGGTGGTATGCGCTAGAAACCAGGTAAAAGACTAGATCTTTGAAGAAACTTTGGATCCAAAATATGTTTAATTTGTCATCTGCGTATCCGGTAACTGTAAAAGTAAGCTCATTTAGAGAAGGAATCTTTAGGAATTACAGATTCCCCAGAAAGAGACGTTGTCTACGTCTTTCCCCTCGACTGCAGTCAAAGAAGATGCCAGAGCCACACAAGCATGCCCCAGTCCAAGCAAAAAGCTCCCCCAGCCTGCTGCAGGCCGCTGCAACAGCTTCTTTCTTCATGCAACTGGCTTTCTTTGTTCATCGGAAAGCAACTCATCGACCCACAGGAAATCTTCCTGTTCAAGTTGTCTGGGCAGAGAAAATTTTAGTTTAACACTACTTAAATATTTTTTTTATTGTGTATTATGCTAAACTGCTTTTGCACAAACTGCTTTTGCACAAACAGGTCACTTAGCCTAAGGTGTAAACATTTGTTTTGCAAGTTTAATGACTGGAAAAGAGTCACTTTACCCCTGCAATGTGAGCTTACTCTGTTTTATCGGAGTCTTTCCTTTCCTCTCACTAACCTGCATATAGTAGGTCCTTCAAACTAAAGCTAAATTGTGTGCATTATCTCAGCTGCTGATGGTAAAAGCTAAACTCTCTGCTAATGCTAAAATGACGGTACTCACTATTGATTCAGCTGTTTACAAACGGGTCACATTTTGTTCTGCGATCAGCCATAGCAAACTGCTGACGCTCATTAACACATCACTAATAATAATGGTAACATTTTACAATAAAGGTCACAAAATTTGCTTATCTACTAAGGAACTAGTGAGGAACGAATCAGGGACTATTTATTCATAGATGATTACCGAAGCATCACACCCAACAGATAACAGATTTATTTGCTATGATTCCCGACCGATAACTTAATTGTTGGTCAGTCATAAATATCTAATTGGGGACTAATGACTCCGTGATTAACCTGCTGATGATTCATCAGTTATTCCTTAATGAGTATTGTAGATATATTTTTTCCAGTAAGGGGTCAGATTAGCCAGCTGAACAATGGTAACATATTGATAAAACCTCCTTTCTATTTGCTTAAAAAGTTATCTTGTTCAGTAGTAGTTCTAAAAAAACATCCCAATCCCAAGAGTACGTTTATTTTTTAATTATGCCCAATTAACTCCAATGTAGAGAAAATGTCAATTCCATGAATTAAACCAAAAAACCTTGAAGAAATCATTAACCAATTAAGCTCCTCATCTTGCTGTCTTGATATCCTACCCACAGCTTTACCTAAGAAAGTTTTCCATGTCATGGGGTCTGATCTGATTTAAATCGTGAACTCATCCATCCTGTCAGGTGTCTTCCCCCAGGCATTAAAGACAGCAGTTATTAAACCACTGCTAAAGAAGAAAAACCTGGACAACATGTAGTTAATGCAGAACTACACGCCAATCTCTAATCTTCCATTAATCATAAAGATGATTGAAAAAGCTGTGTTTCAGCAGTGAAATAGCTTCCTAACAATGACCAACCGCTTTGTTTTTCAGTCTGGTTTCAGTGCACCGAGACTGCCCTCGTCAAAGTTTTCAATGGCATCTGCATAAATACAGACTGTGATAGAACCACAGTGATGGTAGTTTTGGACCTCAGTATAGCATTTGACACTGTTAATCATGATATATTACTGAAACGACTGAAGATCTGGGTCGGACTCTCTGGTACAGTACTTGGCTGGTTTGAGCCTTATCTAAAGAACAGGGACTTCTTTGTTTCAATAGGAAACTTTTCATCAAAACAAACAAATCACATGTGGGGTGCCACAGGGCTCCATCCTGGGGCCCCTCTTATTTAGCACACAGCTTCAGTCAATACAGCTAGAAACTACTGATCAGGCCTGAAATTTAGGTGTAGTAATGGACTCAGACCTGAACCTCCAGGTTCACATAAAGGCAATAACAAGGTCAGCCTTCAATCACCTGAAGAACATTTCTAGGATTAAAGGACTGATGTCACAACAGGACCTAGAAAAACTCATCCATGCGTTTATCTTTAGTCTGATTGCTGGAACAGCGTTCTCACAGGTCTGCCTAAAAAGTCAGACAGCTTCAGCTGATCCAGAACGCTGCTGCTCATGTCCTCACTAGAACCAGGAAAGTAGAGCACATCACTCCAGTTCTAAAGTCCTTACACTGGCTCCCTGTTGCTCAGAGAATAGACTTCAAAATACTTTTACTAGTTTATAGATCATTGACTGGCCTAGTGCCAAAGTATCTTGAAGAGCTACTGTTACTATAACAACCACCCATACCACTTGGGTCCTCTAATTCCAGTCTACTCAACATCCCTAGATTTTGAACCAAACATGGAGAAGCAGCTTTCAGTTTCTATGCTCTAATCTGGAACAAATTTCCAGACAACTGCAAATCTGTTGAAACACTGAGTTCTTTTAAATCACGTCTTAAAACTAATCTGTTTAGAGCTGCCTTTGAGTAATGTTTTCATGTACCATATGTTTTGTGCCTCTTGCTTCATTGCTGTTTTTACTTTATATGCTTTGTCTGTTTTACTGCTATTTTTATTTGACCCCCTAATCATGTAAAGGATCGTGAATTACTTTTTTTGTTGAAAGTGTGCTATACAAATACTCTTGCCTTGCTTTGCCTTAATATGTAAAATCTGTTCTGAAAAAGACATAATTTGATTTTACATTTGATTGCTTTAATCTTAACCAAAAACTACAATGATGTTAAAGCAAATACATCTGCAATTCCATTCAGTATAAGATAAAATTATTATATGGAACCATGCCAACCTGACCTAAATGAAAACAGAAAAAAACATTAAATGAGCTGATATGTATATTTCTTTCTTTTTTTCCTAAATGAATCACTAGCTAATTAATCCGATGTGGGTGTGAAGCTTTAGTAATTAATGAATCATTACCTGATTATGTATCTAGTCATTTTATGACTGACCAACCATTAAGAAATCATTCAGGAATCATTAGAATTTGATGTGGGGTGAGTATGAAGCTTAGGTAATCATTAATAAGTCATTAGTCCCTGTTTCACTCCTCAATATCTTGTTTAAAATATATTAATGGCAGTTTAATGGTAAACAGGTCAACAAGCCCCCCACACTACCCAAATCAAACAAAATTGGTGTCAAACGTTTGTGCTATGTTTGTGTTCCCAAAACCTTTGTCGCTATCTTTTTAAAGATATTAATGCAAGTTTCCAGAGGTCAACCAGCCCGACCACATTAATGAAATCAATCAAAATTGGTTTCAATCACCTCGGTTACATTTTTTGTTGTTGTTTGGTGCAAATGTTTGGTTGTGCTATTTAAACGTTAAAAATATCAAAGGTTTACATAGGTAAAAGACACACACACATATACATCATCCAAAGCAAACAAAATTGATGTGAAACGTTTGGGCTATGTTTGTGCTGCAAAAATCTTTCCAGAAGGGACCAAAAGTCATCAAGTGTCTGTGTGCGTAAGGGCAGCAAAATTCAGCAGTTTTACATGTAACCCATTTTGTTTGTAAAGAACCATGTTGCTAATGTAGGCATATGCATTGATAGTCCTACTTTAAACTAGACTATTCCACCTTTTGCTTCGCTTTGTGTGTAAAAAAAAAATTACCTGCAGATTCATGTCTAGATCCTTAAAACTAATAAGTTAAACTGAGGGGTTTTTTGCACATTAATTTATTTCTAATTTGTATTAAATTTTACTTTTATTTGTATTAAATATGGGAATAAGAACAGCTCTTCTTGAAATTCAGCCATTATGAAAAACATTATAAAAGACCGTTGTGAAGAATAAAATGGATGCCAGGCAGTGATTGATGTTCTAATCTGTCAATGATTGCATGACCTTTTTAAGCTTTTTCAGGCAAAAATCTGATAAATGAACAAAAACTAGTTCATGTTGGAAATGCAAACATTAGTTACAAATGCTTAGTTTTTGAATTATGAACATTAATACATGTTCTCATTCATATATGTCAATGCTTTATAATCAGAACAGATGGTCACTTTTGACCAGTTTAGCAGTTGTATTCACTTTTAACCCTTTGATTAGCATAGTCAGCATAGATGTGATTTGTTGAGTTATTTGTTTTACCCTGGTTATAATTAACTCTTAATGAAGAGTAAAAACCACACAGTAATAACTTCTAGAGACAGAAAGTTGACTTGGACAATGTGGCAGAAGGACTCCAATACTGCCCATTTAAGTATTGTACAGAAAGTCAAGGTGGTTTGGTTTGTAAACAATTGTGTTGAGTTTATTAAAATTCTGTTTCTCTTCAGCAAGCATTATTTCTGCACATAAGCTGACAAAATTGTCAGACATTTAAATTAGACATCAGTGATCTGATAACCACCAGCTGCAGGATGGCTGGAGAGAAGAGTTAGAATCTGAAGCTTCTTTGCTTGTGTTTGCTGTATATCAGGCCCATTTACAAATAAATCAAGGTGCAACCCCCCCCCTCCCCCTCAGTTTAACCTATTAGTTTTAGGGATCAAGACATGAACCTGCAGGTAATTATTTTGCACACGAAACAAAGCAAAGGGTGGGACAGTCTAGTTTAAACCGGGGTGATCGATGCATACGGCTACATTGGCAACATGGTTCTTCAAACAAAATGGGTTACATGTAAGCAAATGGCAGAATTTTGCTGCCCTTAAGCACAAATACAGACACCTTTGGCTTTTCGACCTTTATATGTTCATTAATATCTTTAAAAACAAAAGCATCACAAATACACATTTTAGCAGCGCAAACATAACAGAGTTGACTGACACCAATTTGGTTTGATTTGGGTAATGTGGGGGCTGGTTGACCTTTGATGACCTCTGGAAACTTTTACTAATATCTTAAAGATAGCGGCACAAACAAAAGTTTTTGCAGCACAAACATTTGACAAAAATTTTGTTAGATTTGGAGGCGGGGGGGCAACTTCACTCAGGTATTGTGATGATGTGACATCATCACTCCTGCCGTCTGTCGGCCAAAATGTTCTATGAACATCTTAAGATAAAATGCCAGTGGTTTAGGAGGTAGATAGCAACCCACAACTTAACACCTGTGAGTGGTGGGTTGGCAGTTAAAACCTTTGTCCGTCTCAGTCAATTTACAACTATGGGCAAGACACTTCACCGCCTTGCCTGTTAATGGCGTTAAAGTGCCCAGTGGGGCTGATTTTATGGAAGGGCAGCTCTGGCTACAATGTAGCTTACCACCATCATTGTGTGAATGTGTGTATGAATGACTGATTGTAGTGTAAAGTGCTTTGGAGTCATTAGACTTGATAAGGTGCTATACAAGTATAGGCCATCTATCATTTATTGAAATATTTCTATCATCACTTCTACTTTGCGTTGTGAACTGGTTGTATGAACACAGACCAATTGTTCTAATTTAGTCTTAAACTAATCCTAAATAGCTTAAAGCTGATTTGCCCTCATTCAAAATTCCTCAAGTAGTTAGTAGCTTAGTTGACTGTTACTAGCCTAGAAAAATGGTTTATTGACTGAAGTATTTTAATTGGAAGCTGAGGTTTTTATTTTTGTTTTGGAAAGATGTTGCCTATGATTATATACATATACAGTAGTATATGTATGAAGGACTTGCTGTTTCAGAACATCAGTGTGTGAATTGAAAGCCTGTTAATTAAGAACACACCTCATCAGACAGGTATTTATGAAACAATAACTCGGACTGAAAACTGTTTGGCTATTAGTTACTAAAAATCAGGTTGTGCCCCACCTTGACAAATTTGATCTAAATGACAAATTAATTGCTTTTAGCACTTAATTCCTAGCCAAAGTAGACTTATTGTTGCACAACACTAAATTGCAGAAGAGTAATTAAATATGTATTTATCCCTGATTACTGTGGTACCACTATCGCCTTTTACCAAAAAAAAAGAAAAAAAAGTAGTAGCATTGTCAGTGCCTGTGTTCCCCACTTTCTACACCTGTAATCAATGAAAAAAGGCCAGGAGCGCTTTAGTCTCTAGAGGAGCAGATTTAAAGGCATTTTTGAAACAATTTGAAACCTAATTAAGTCACATCTTCAAGGTCCTGCCCGCCATTATTGTGTGTAATGACTTTTTGTGGCTGGTCGATATTTTAGATCAACTGGGTGATTTCTGGAGTGCCTATCAGAATCTTTTGGAGTTACCCTTGACAAATCAGGTGATTGAGCATGCAAGCTTCAGACTGCTGATAAGGCAAGAGCACAGGCTGTGAATACATGGAGAGTAAGATAACCACCTACACTCTGAGGCAGAAAGAGCATAGGTGGGTTTCCTGAAGCCATACATAGCAGTTCATATAATATTATATGGAAAGCATAAGGGTGTACACAATGAATGGCTACCAAGCTCATAAAAAGCCACCCACAGGACTGCAATATATAGCTCACATTTTTGCTGCAGAGAAATCAACAGTTTCCCAACCCACTACATCTTTCAGAACCAAGTCCAAATAATGTTCCTTCTACTTATCTGATTGTATCAATAAATCTTCTCCCTGATACAGGGCTTTTTTAATGCATGTATCTGCTCTGATATGACCTCTTTTCAAGAGTTCAGAAAGCTTGAGTTAATCCCTTTATTGCAGTGGAGTGGGTATTGGTAAAGGCTTTACCAATCCCTGTTACTTTTAAATGCATTTTATGAAGTAAATTTCCATCGATGTGTTTTGTACTTGAATGTAATCAGTGTACAGGTTTATAAACACACTTGAAATATAAGGTAAAGGAAATTCAGATTATATATTTAGTCAGCCAAAATCCTCTTTATACTCAGATGGATCACCTTTGCCTAACAAAGATTTATTTCATAAAGGAATGAGTGGTTGACAAGAAATCCCATGTTGTATGTCGGGTTGGCACACATACCCACAAAACCTTGATCTCACTACTATGTGCCCATGTTCATTTTATAGGTCTTTTTTTACATAAAATAAAATTTTGACACTTGTTAAACAGCTAATGACCTGGTTTTGTTAAACATGAATACCTCAATTTTTTATATTTATATATAGTGCAGATAGTAGTTTATAGGGTCTGTATAACCTTAACATGTAGGCCTACACAGGAAGAGTAAAATCAATAAAATCAACCAATCACTTATGTAGCGCTTTAGAACATTCAAAAGATACCAAAGTGCTTCACAGAGAAAATAAAACAAAACAGAACCAAAGCACACACAAAAAAAACAACCAAGTAAAAGCATATGCAAAAAATTATTTTAGGTAAATTCTATTTGTTATGGTTTCTTACATAATTTATAACCCATTTATGAAGCTTGGCTAATATGATTCTTCATCACATTATGTTGACAGTTCTGTTTTGTTTATATTTTCTTTTAACTTTTAATGACTATATGTTTAAAGTAGAGATGCCATTAACTAATTATCAAATCAAACTTTATTTATAAAGCGCTTTTCAAACAAAATAGAATGTCAAGGTGCTTTACAGATTAAAATGACCCCACATGCCTTCGACTGCCTGGGTGCAGCTTTTGATAAAATAATCAATAAAATAATAATCAATAAAATAATCAAACAAATCAAAAAGTTGCTATGAGGATGACATCAGCAAACTGAAGACTCTAGGGGTGAAAAGGTACATGCATCCATATTCAGAATTTTTGATACAGAACCTGCAGTAAGGCACACAGACGTACAGAGTTTTCACACGGGAAGCATAACTCTGTTGCACAAATGCGTCACACATGTGACTCTGTACACAGATCCCAAAAGCTGATTTCCCCTTTGTGGGACAATAAATGATTCTATTTTAAATTCAGTGCAGCCCGGCCTCCTGCTATCATAAGTTATGGTCAGCGACTCTTCTAATGGAGAGTAGGAACATGAATGCCCGGGAACACTTCGGCTTCCCGGTGTTACAGAACGATGCGTTTTCATGTTAACTGGTTGCCATCTTCCTGTAGCATCGGTGGTTGCTGTTAGCTACCACAGATGTTACTGAGCCAAAGGACACCACTTAGCTCCCCTCGTTGGTGCGGTTTTTTAAACGTAACAAAGTATAAGCAGACTAGACATCTGACTGTAATGATGTGTATTAAAAATGCTTTTTCCAGGAATTAGTCTGTGACGTTTGTTTTGCAGGGTCAGCTGGAAGCCGAACGGAAGGAGCACCGCGCCTACCAGTGTCCCACATAAATACTAAAAGTTATTTATCTAATCTCTTTTGTTTCAGTCAACATGCATACAAAAGGGTATATAAAACAAATACAAATTTATAAAAAACAACACATGAAACCAAGAAAAACTCAGAGGTTGAAAACCACAGCTCTTCAGAAAAAAGGAACTCTGTAATGGTGATTAAATCATTAGACGAGAGGTCACCTCACCTGTATAACTCTCGCAACATCCTGTTAGCTCAGGTAACGGCTTAACCCCCAATTAACTTACCATTGTTGACACAGGCACAAGGACGGTCTAAAATATTCACTTCATATCCCTGATTTTCGTGACTTTGATAGAAAGCCAAACTATTGATGTTGCAGTTTCCTAAAAAAATATTAACACTGGTATGGTATTTATTTATTTATTTTATATTTTACTGAACACATTTTTAGGTTATCTGATAACATTTTATTGGAAAACTGAACACAAGGGAATAACTTTGGAATAAGATGATTTTAAATATTTAGAAAACCCGAGAAAACCCAGCTTATGTCTCCTACTTTGGTTAAAACTTGTGAAGTCATTAGAAAATGCAGGGTTCTTCCAAATACCATTAATTTAAATAAAACAAACAGGAAGTGCCTCTGAAAAAGATCTGCTTTAAATACTGGTCTATCTCTCGGGGTTGAACACCAACAGGATGAATTCAGGTATTTAAGGAATGCACCAACAAATAAGCCGGAAATTGGAGTGGTTAATTTTTCCATTTTAGTTTCATAAAACGCTTTTATAAATATTTTAGCACTGAGCTTTGGAGACTGGTCGGATCCAGTGGATGTAGGAAGCCATGGAGGAGCCCTGCAGAGAGGGGCTGGGGCCACTCAAACCCTCGCTAGAGCCTGGGAGGGTGGCAAGAATGCCATAGGAACCTTCTTATGTATCTGCGTGTATGTTTATATATTTTTAAAATTCCATATTTATTCCTCTTGTACAGCACTATGGCTCACTGTACTTGTCATATTGAAAGTGATATATAAATAAAACGGTATGGTAAGAAAGATACTGTGAATACAAACTGGCCTTCTTTCCAAATGTCTGGACCGCACTCTCAGCACCTGAGAAAATATCATTCTGACCAGATAAATAGAATATCAGGTAACAATGTCCCAAACCTGTCAGTATTCAAACAGAGTTGTGGTAAACAGACTGAAGATAATTTTGCTAAATCTTCACTCACATTTGCTAAAGGATATTTTGTTCGTGTGTTCCGAATTTTTTTTGTTTTTAAATTCTTATCTTATTTCGAGGTCAAATAATCATCACATAATCTAATAAGACAGAACAGTACTTGAAGTAATCAAACCCTTATGAAATGCTAGCAATTATGTAATAAAGGTATGATACCTAAAAAATGTAAGAGTTCTTAAACTGAAGAATTAAGCTTAGCCAATTGTTTCTGGCTTATCAAACCAGAGGGAGGCCTGAGAAGCTAAAACAGTGTGGAAGTGAAAGCAAAACAAAGTGTTATAACAAATCAGTTAATCAAAAGAATAAAACTCAATTAAAGGATTGCTTAGCAGAGATTGTGTCCTTCAGTACAGACAAAGATTCCCTCACCTCCATACAACCTAACTAGATATTGAGACATAACTGAATTTCATGAGGATTACAAGCCAGACACATTTTACCGATGGCCAGCATGTATAAATCCCATCCCCATCCAACCAAACTGAGTCATGGCCCAGCAGCAATCACAGCAAAAGAGAAAGAAGACGCATCAGTGTAATTTTATTACTGAACTCTTATTACCTGTTATCCTGGTAATGCCTGGGGGCACCACGATTGCCCAGGATTCATACTCCATACTTTAACTTAACTTTAGTTATTAGTGATGGGGAACAGTTGTAGAGAAAAAACAGAAGCCTAGCAAAAAAGAAAACAAGCAAGCAAAAAAAGATAAAATAAAATTAAAATAAAACTGCAATGATTTAGAGCAAATACACAAGTATGTGTATTTTCTGACCATAAAGTATAGACAATGCTGTTGACAATGTATGTGACTAAAATGCAGACAACTTGATTTTTCTTCTTGTCATATTACTAGAAATGCTAAAGTCTGAAAATATCGGAAGCAATATGATCCAGAAATTAATTTGAATGTATCAACAGCAACAAGGAAAAATATGTTAAAGCCTATTCAAATAAAGGCTCCTTCTTTAAGTTACACAGTAACATTTTAACCACTCCTCCAAAAAAAGAAGAAAAAAAATCCCTAAAACAAGCCTTTCAGTCCTCTTTCCTAGGTTAAAAAAATATAATAATCAACAAGTGATGGGATTTCTCTACATGCCTAATATTTGTTTTCTGCAACAAAAAAAAAATTGTTACCGTTGTGATTGGATTTCTCATAAGATGAACTGAACAGACGTTTGGATGGTTGGGAGCTATTTCAAACACCACATTTCCCAGAAAGCCTAGCAGTCGGCAATGACATCACGGCCAAAGGGGCTATAAGAGTAGTCGTTCCCATTTCCAAACTGTTCTCAAGCCAGAAGTTCTTGGATGAACTACTGCTAAAGAGAGGACATCTCACCGGTGAGGATTCTCTTTTGTTCTGACCGGCTGGACCGGGAAGAACTCATTTCAAAGCTTCGAAGTGCTCATTCGGTTTGTGTATCTCGTTTGAGCTATATCAGAACTGTTCCAAGACAGTTTGTTAGACGTCGACCTGCAGGCCACCCAGCCTGCATTTGGGCCACACGGTCCTTAAATCCTGTACAGGTTTTTTTTTTATAACTCTTCCTTTTCTTGCTCAACTACGGACACAATTCGCTCTCCTCATAGTGGACTGGACCTCCTTCAAGGCAAAGTAGGACTGAACCGGTTCATTTATACTAATGTGTCTGGGTAGAGATAAATACAGAAAATAGAGTTTTAACGTGTTAGATCTCGTTCATTGTTGGTTTAAAGTGTTTTTAAGCGCTGTACCTGTTTGCTCATTTTTGCGTCGCCACACGCATAAGTTTGAGCTGTAATTCCTGTGTTTGAAACTGTTTTTATCCTGAGCGGATCAAGCCCTTCTTTCTTTTTCCTTCCTCTCTTTTCCTCTCTCTCTTTCTCTCGCTCCCTGATCACCCGGTCGGCAGAGACGGGGCTTGGTCCGGCCTGCGTTAGCGGGTCTTAGCTGAAAGGTTAACTCCATTGTTCTTTAGTCTGTGGCTAAAGCAGAGGCCCTCCACATGGACGCTTCAGCCCATGTGCTCTGTCCATTTTAGCCAAAGCTAGTTTATGGCCCTTTGTCTCCTTACACTACATGTGCCCCCCCTCCATCTTGGCACAGAACTGAGATTTATGACTTTGTCTCCTAGGCTATCTGTGATTTGAGCCCCCTGGAGTGAGGGCCCCCCTCAGCTGTCTCACTGATTTCATTTCATGTTGTGTTTAATGTTCACCTATTATTGTTGCCTAAGATCTGTAGTAATTTTTGCATGCTTTAGAATAGATAGGATTTTCTAAATAAATTCCCCTTATCTTAAAGAGAAGTTGTCTGGGATTACTTGGAGTGATGCGTACAATTAATTTCCACAGCGTAAGAACTTATTCCTTCATCTATTGTTTAATTATCTCAGCCTTGTCAGGCTGGTAATCCTAAATATAAACTGAGACTGAACAATTTGGCTATATGTTCCTGGAATCCACCAGGATGGTGCCCCCAAACTTGGTAAATTTGTCATAAAATTATCAATCTTAATAATTGCCCTGGGCAATTATTCATATTTATTCATAGCCAAATCCTACCTATCGGCGGCACAACATGACCTATAGTAAATGATTCAGAGGAAAATGACAGAAATGGGAATATATGTGTTGGGAATCCATTTTTCACAAATGAACTGATCAGACTGCATTTCCCAACATTCCTAGCTATAACCCCAACACATTCCCATGGCCACGGCCAACGATGACATCACGAAGGTTATAAAAGGGGTCGGCAGTGACCAACCCCTTTCTTTTCTGGACCGGTTCATTCAACCTAATTTTGTGTCTGGGCAGATAAATAGGGAAAATATAGTTTGGATGAGTTGGTTTGTTCATCGTTGGTTAAAGTGTTTTTAAGCGCTGAACCTGTTAGCTCATTTAGCGTCGCTGCACGCATAAGTTTGTGAGCTGTATTATTTGCTGTGTGTTTTAAACTGTTTTTTATCCTGAGCAGATCCCACTCTTCCTCTCTCTTTTCCTCATTCTACCCTCTCTCTTGCTCTCTGATCACCTGGTTGGCAGAGTGGGGCTTGGTCCGACCTGCATTAGCTGGTCTTTTAGCTGAAAGGTTAACTCCATTGTTCTTTGTCTGTTAGTTAAAGCTGTGGCCTTCCACGTGGAGGGTTCACACCACGTGCTCTGCCTCATTTTAGCCAAAGCTAGTTTTATGGCCCTTTGTCCCCTTACATGCTATCTCTTATTTGAGCCCCCTGGAGTGAGGGATCAGCCACCTCCCTTTCTGAACAAACCCTCACCTCCCCTCCCTGCTTAAAGGGGAGCCGTTTGTTTGTCCCTGATCCCTTGGTGTAATTGTGTAGATTTTTTTTTTTTACATATTATTCATTCTCTACGACTGGTAGTAGTTAGTTGCATGCTTTAGAATAGATTGGAATTATTTATGAAATGTTTTGGCTGTAAAGTTGATTTAATTTCTTAATAAATTCCCCTTAGCTTAAAGATAAGTTTTCTGTGATTACTTGGTGTGTGGATACAATTATTGTCCACGGCGTTTGAACTTATACCTTCTACAAGAGACTGGGTGTCTGGGATTACAAGTGCTTCGGGAAAAAGCTAGTGCCCCTAACATTAATTCATAGATTCAAACTTTAACTTCATCGCTAATTATATTAATGTTAAATTATTGATCATAATTATTGATGGTTATGTAAACCAGACAAAAATTCACTCACTCTGTGTCATAACATATGATACAGTGTGTGTGTGAATGTTTTTTATTTATTTTTTATGATTGCTTGTCAACAAAATAAAATATTGACACTTGTTAAGAACTGCTATTTGCTGCTTGACAAAACACTTTGCATAAAGGCCTAATCAAAACATTTCAGAAAGCCTAGGGTGCTGCGATATGGTTTTCATTAGTACAAACAGCTCTATTAAAATGAAGCATTCTCTTGGATTATAATTCAGGTATATCTTCAGTACTGAATACAGTGACCTTTAAAAACAAGAATTAACACTCATTCTCTTGTGTTGCTTTGTCAAATAAAACAGCAAGGGGGTGAACTAACAGTATCAAATAATCCTGACAGATGGATTGTAATCAAAGCACTAAATAAAATTATGATTACTCCATGCAGACTATACTTAATGACTTCAAAAAAAGGTTCAGCTCCACTGAAAGGATTATTTCTACTCAGAACAGAAAACTATTTAACATTTCGGTTTTGTCTTTTGTGTTTGCTTAAGTTTATGCAACTGAAATTATCAGGTCGAGGATGCTATCAAAGTTTGAAATACTGCTTTTTAATGGCAGTGTTATGATGATGATATATTTTATTTGAGGGCACCTTTCTAAAATCCAAGGTCACCTTACACAGAAGAAGAAACAGAGAAAAAAATAATGACACATTGACAATCAATCAGCAAAACAATTAATCAAATAGAAAATCAGTAGATGGGACCACAACCAAAAGTGTCTATATGTGAATAAGACCGTCTGAACAGATCTGTTTTGAGCTGTGATTTAAATAAACAAAGAGAGTCAATGGCTGGGTTTACATGCAGCCAAAAACCCTTTCAAAACCGTAATTTTAGCTATAATATAATCCGGTTATGCACGGCCATGTAAACACTGGCAAAAACACGAATATGCTTATATTCTGGTTTTTAAAAACCTGAATATTACCCCTGGGGTACCCCTTTTCTAACACGAATATTTGGTCAAGTAATCGGAAATTATGCATATTGCGTCTTAAGTTTGTCCCGACGCTAACCGTGCGTCGCCGTTTACATCGGGATATAGCGGGATTACAAATTCCATGTATTCAGGAGTAACTCTCTCTGCTCATGCATGTAAATGGGTTATTCCGAATGTTTCAGTAACCCAAATAGTGACCTTAACCCGAATATTGGCTGCATGTAAACGTAGTCAACATTTCTGATGTCGGGAGGAAGTGAGTTCCAGAGCCAAGGAGCAGCAACTAAAAGCTCTGCTCCCCATGGTGACAAGCCGGGCAAAA
Organism: Valencia hispanica; assembly: GCA_963556495.2. NCBI lineage: Eukaryota > Metazoa > Chordata > Actinopteri > Cyprinodontiformes > Valenciidae > Valencia > Valencia hispanica. The sequence goes on from OY747710.1 coordinate 50,441,961, forward strand.
GGAACAACAAGATGAGTGACTGACAAAGATCTGAGAGAATGGGAAGGGGTGGTGATGTGAAACAGGTCACACAGATGAGGGGCAAGGCTATGGATGCACTTTAACATGAGAATTAAGATTTTTAAGTAGATCAGAGATTCTTTTGGCAACCAGTGAAGCTGATGAAGAACTGGGGTGGTGTGTTCTCTTGGAGGAGCCCTAGTTATGATCCAAGCTGCAGAGTTCTTTTTTTATAATTAATATTTTATTTAAAAAAATTATCTTACATTACAAAAGATTTAAACGTCACGCACAGAAAATAGTTTACAGTCACGGAGAGAAATGCCATACTTTCTGTGTTCCATCCCGTCCCTTATCCCCTTAGCATTCACACATTTTGAGTGACACAAAAAAAGACAAGGGAAAAAAAGAAAGGAAAATCTTTTCTAACAGACAACTACAGACAGGGACAATACATGAAACCATTGTTACATTTGCAAAGAGAAATATACACAGTAGGTGTCCATATTTTCCAAAACTTTTCTTTTTTACCATTGAGCTCATAAGTCAGTTTTTCCAAAGGGATAAGGAAAGATGTGTTGGCCACATGCCCACTGAAGGTACCTGGGGATTTGAGAAATATTTGTATTTAACTTTTTAAAAAAGTACCCTTATAAATAACAAATCATTTAATCTGTGAAGGATGTGCATTTTAATAACCTTGATTCGTCCCAAAAAGGATAATGGTAATGATGACCATCTAGTTAAATCTTCTTTAATTTTATCCAACAGAGGCATTTAATTGGCTTTAAAAATGTCAGTTAAGTCTGCTGTTAAGTTGATTCCTAAGTGTTTAAGAGCCTCTTTAGGCACTTGTAGTGCTACGTTTTTCAGTTCTACAGGAGAAAAATTAAAAGACAGGACAACTAATTTACTAAGGTTGATATATCCTGAAATAGCACCGAATTCAGTAATACAGGTTAAAACTGTCTCTATTGAATTCCATGGATTTGAGAGGTATAAAAGAATATTATCTGAAAATAAACACACCGTATGAATTTTACCGCCTATGGTGATTCCATTAATTTCGCTATTAGATCTTATTTTTGAGCTAAGGGTTCAATAAATAACAAAAATAGTAAGGGGGGTCGAGGGCACCCTTGCCTACATCCTCATTGAACTGGGGAACTCTCCAAAAGAAGACCATTGGTGTTGACCTGGGCAGTCGGCTGTAAATATAGTGTCTTGATTGCATCAACAAACTTCAAGCCTAAGCAAATTTTCTCAAGTATACAAAAATCCTGCCTGATCTTTATGTATTACTTCTGAAAGCATCTTTTTCAATATATAGATAGAAAACACTCTTTGTTGCCTCTGTAGCCAAAATCCCCTCAACTGGTCCGTTCACCTGCTTTGGGTTGAGTATTCACACAACTCCCACATCTCCTCAGCCACCGGTCTTTCGCCTTTTGAAGTTTCCCTCGGTTATCAACCTCCTCTTCTCCCAGCGTCTTTTCCAGACCCAGTGGCTCCTTCGGTTCGTGCTCCTCTCCGTGCAATCAAACGTATCTGGAACAATACTCGCTCAGCCCTTCAAAGGACCGCTGTCCAAAATAAACGATTGGCAGACAAGAAGAGGAGGCCAGCACCCACATACTCTCCCGGACAACTGGTATGGCTTACATCAAAAGATTTCCCCCTCAGGTCTCAACCCAGAAAACTTGCTCCCCGATTTCTTGGCCCTTTTCCCATAAAAAAAGTCCTCAGTCCATCTGCTATTAAGCTTAAGATTCCATCTCACCATCGTTTCCATCCCGTATTCCATGTCTCCCAAGTCAAACCTGTCTCTTCAAGTTCTTTGTGTTCCCGTGGTCAGCCTCTGCTCCATTCTTCCCCGCTGGTTCATCAGGTCCACATCCCCTCTTTCATCACTCTGCTTGCCTGCCTGCCTGTCCTCCTACTCCACCAACAGAAGACAAGCTAAGAATTAACGCAAATCTCCAGCCAACCTCAGACCACAGAACCTGCCTGTCGCCCCCCCAAAGCTATTCCACCACTGGATTTCCTGTAAGCTCTGCACCTTTAATACTTACCGTCCGCCTTTCTACAGTATTTAACTTTCTTACCTTTACTGCAGCCTGCTGCCGTTGTTCCCGCCCGAGTTCCACCAGGAAACTTACCTTTGCTGATAAAATAAAAACTTATCTTTTACTACCTAACTGTTTGCCTCTACTCTGGTTTTGTGCTGCACTTTGAGCCTATTACAAACCCAACATGACATAAGTAGGCTAATCAGTCTATACGAACTGCAATTGAGATGGTCTTTTCTTTTTTTTTTGATATAAGGGAAATGGATGCACTATTCCAAGATTGTGGAATCATTCCTGTCTGTTATTTACTGCCCCCATCAAAATAGGATTGATCTCAGCACAAAATTGCTTATAAAAGTCAATAGGGAAGCCATCCAGACCAGGGCTTTTCCCATTGGGTAATGCCTTAAGGGCGGCCCATATTTCTTCCAGAGTAGGGTTAGCATTAAGCATGGAAACATCTTTCTCTGCAAGTACAGGAAGTTTAATATTTGTAAGATAGCTTTATATATCAATATTTGTTGCCTTCGACTAATATAAGGACTTCTAGAATATTTTAAATGTTTCATTAAAAATTTTGAAATCATGAGAAATCCTACCAACAGATGTATTAATCGAGTTGATCGGTTATTAATTTGATTTTATAACCGATGAGAAAGAAGACGACTTGGCTTATTGCCATATTCATAATGTTTCTGCATTGTTAAAAGTAACTGCTTTTGTATTTCTCTTGTATTGTCCAAATTTAAAAGACACTTTGCCGCTGTCAAGGCTATTAAATTTGAAAAAGTAGGTTTATGTTCTTGTTCCAAATGGACATCCAAACAGACTTCTTTTTCAAGGCCCTCCCTATGTGCTTGTAAGTTTTTATTTTGATGTGAAGAGTAAGAGATATGTCCACGAATAGCACCCTTTGCAGCATGCCATATAATTGTAAGTGAAACTGCACAGTTCTTATTATCCTTCAAAAACTCTATTAGTTTGATTTTGAAAAGTAATTAAATGCCTCTCTTGGCAACAGTGACATATTACTTCTCAACCCAGGAGTTTTGGGACTTTAAATGTAGATCAAGTTTTAACTGCACTAAAGCCTGATCTGATAAAACAATGGGATCTATCTGACATGCTTGGACAGCATACAATAATTGTTGAGGAATGAAAACATAATCTAATTTTGGGTAAGAGTGATGTGGATGTGAATAGAAAGTGTAGTCCTTTACTGTTGGGTTTAGATGGCGCCAGACATCTATTAATCCTGACTCTTTTGTCAGTTTATACAAAGTTCTAGAAGCCTGTGGATTAGAAATTGCTGCAGACGAAGATTTATCCAGAGTAGTGTCCAAAATACAGTTGAAATCTCCTGCTAGAAAACCGATATCTTTACAATATTGGTTGAATAATAGAATTCACTCTGAAATGAATACAGGTGTATTAATATCGGGGGCATATTTATTGAGAAGATCTACATGTTGATTTAAAATAAAACCTGTACTTAGAATAAATCTATCTTCAGGGTTTTTTTCTTCATGTGCTAATATAAATGGAATATTTTTATGAATCAGAATACCTGTACCCGTTTTAGCCCCTTTATTTTACCTACCCAACCTGTCTGTAGTTTTATATGTTCTGCATCTGATAATTAGTCTCTTGGAGGAAAGCTGTGTCAGAATTCTTTTATACTTAATTACATTACTGATACCCTGCAACCATGTTGCAATTTTAGGTAACCTAATCATACTCCCTGTAAATTCAAAAGATTAAAAAAACAATTCAAGCTAGACAAAATAAAAAATAAAAACATGGAAAAAACAGTACTTTACCCTCCCTATCCTCACCCACACACCCACCTGAGCTGCAGAGTTTTGAAGGAGTTGGAGTTTTTGAAGGGTCTTATTGGGGAAACCAAAAAGACGAGAGTTGCAATAGTCAGCAGGATGGCAGCAACATGGGGGGTAAGGAAAGGACAAAGTCTGTTCATTTTATTTAATTGGAACTATGCACACCGGGTAATATAAATAACATGAGACTGAAATGAGAGTGTACAATCAAGTATTACACCCAGACTGTTTACCTGAGGGGAAGATGAGGGAGTTCTCAATGTTAATGAAGAAACAGGGAAGTTTGGTTAAAATGGAGGCTATGCTAATGAGTAACACTTCAGTTTTGTTACAGTTGATTTTGAGAAAATTGGAGAACCATAACCTAATCTCCATGACAAAGTAAGAAAGGGTGGTAGGTAGAAGCGAGGAATTGGGTTTGGAAAAAATGTAGAGCTAGGTGTCATTTACATAACAATTGAAATTGATATTAAATGTACACAATATTTAACTAAAAGGAAGCATATAAATAATGTATAGGAGGGGCCCTAATACTGAACCCTGGGGCACACCTGCAGAAACAGGAACCAGAGTTGAAAAGTGGTATTTAAACTGAATAAACTGGGTGCTGTGTGAAAGATATGAGGTAAACCAGGCGAAGGGGAGTATGACTAATGCCAATGTATGCTAATCTGTTCAGAAGAATATTATGAAAAATGGTGTCAAATGCTCCCCTCCCCTGGGCTGCCACCTTATCGTGGTGGAGGGGTTTGAGTGTCCCAATGATCCTTGGAGCTAAGTTGTCGGTGGCTTTCTGCCCCTAGTAGGGCCACCCATGGCAAACTGGTCCTAGGTGAGGGATCAGACATGATGAGCACCATAAATAGACCTAGTGTTCTCTCGTCTGGACTCGGGTCGCCTGGGCCCCCCTCTGGAGCCAGGCTTGGAGGTGGGGCACGTTGGCGAGCACCTGGTGGAGGGGCCTTTACCCATGGGGCCCAGCCAGGCTCAGCACGAAGAGGTGACATGGGCCCCCCTTCCCATGAGCTCACCACGTGCGGGAGGGGTCATAGGGGTTGGGTGCAATGTAGGATGGGCGGTGGCCGAAGGTGGGGACATTGGCGGTCCAATCTTCGGCTGCAGAAGCTGGCTCTTGGGACGTGGAATGTCGCCTCTCTGGTGGGGAAGGAGCCGGAGCTGGTATGCGACGTTGAGACCTTCCGACTGGACATCATCGGACTCTCCTCAACTCATGGCTCTGGCTCAGGAACCCGCCTCCTCGAGAGGAGTTGCCCCCGTTTAAAGGCGCCGAGCTGGGGTGGGCATACTTGTTGTCCCCACATTCCCGGCGCCTATACGTTGGGGTTTACCCCGGTGAACGAGAGGGTGGCCTCCTCCACCTACAGGTGGGGGGAAGGGTTCTGACTGTTGTTTGTGCCTATGCGCCTAATGGCAGATCAGACTATCCACCCTTTCTGGAGTCCTAAGAGGGAGTGCTGGAGAGTGTTCCTCCCGGGGACTCCCTTCTTCTACTGGGGGACTTCAACGCTCATGTGGGCAATGACAATGAGACCTGGAGAGGTGTGGCTGGGAGGAATGCCACCCAACCACCCCCTGATCTGAACCCGAGCAGTGTTTTGTTATTGGACTTCTGTGCTCGTCATGGATTGTCCATAACAAACACCATGTTCAAACATAACGATGTCCATATGTGCACTTGGCACCAGGACACCTTAAACTGCAGCTCGATGATCCAACACTGTTCACAGTGGGGGTGGTGTGCTTCTGACCTCGACGCGGGATGTTTTGGGTTGATGGATGGAATACTTCAAAGACCTCCTCAATCCTACAGGCACACCTTCCAGTCTGGAAGCAGTCTGGGGACTTAGGGTCGAGCTCTCCAGGCTCTGTTGCCGAAGTCACTGAGGTAGTTAAAAAGCTCCTCTGTGGCAAGGCTCCGGGGGTGGATGAGATTCGCCCTTAGTTCCTTAGGGCTCTGGATGTTGTTGGGCTGTGTTGGTTAACTCAGCAATGTTGTGTGGACATCGGGGGCAGTTCCCTCGGATTGGCAGATCGGGGTGGTGAGCTGTTAGGTCTCTATACGACTGGTTTCAGAGTTTGGTTCACATTGCCTGTTCACATTACAATAAGTCGGGCTCGTTTCCAGTGGACAGGATTTCTAGGTGCAACCAAGGTGATGAGGGGATCCGTTTTGGTGGCCTCAGGATGGGTCTCTGCTTTTTGCAGATGATGTGGTCCTGTTGGCTTCATTGGAACGTGATCTGCAGCTTTCACTGGAGCGGTTCACAGCAGAGTGTGAAGCGGCTGGGATGAGAATCAGCACCTCCAAATTCGTGACCATGGTCTTGAGCCGGAAAAGGGTAGAGTGCCTTCTCCAGGTCGGGGACGAGGTCCTTCCCCAATCGGAGGAGTTTAAGTATCTTGGGGTCTTGTTCACGAATGAAGAAAAAATGGAGCGGGAGATCAATAGGCGCATTGGTAAGACGTGATGCGGGCGCTGAACCAGTATGTCATGGTCAAGAAAGAGCTGAGCCGAAAGAACGAGATCACGCATACATTTACTGAAATTAGTTTCCTCCGCAGGGTGTCTGGGCTCTCTCTTAGAGATAGGTTGACAAGCTCAGTCATCCGGGAGGGGCTCAGAGTAGACCTGCTGCTCCACCACATCGAGAGGAGTCGGTTGAGGTGGCTCAGGTATCCGGTCAGGATGCCTCCTGGACGCCTCCCTGGTGAGGTGTTCCAGGCACGTCCCACCAGATGGAGGCCCAGAGTAAGACCCTGGACACGCTGGAGGGACTATGTTTCTCGGCTGGCCTGGGAGTGCCTCGCGATTCCTCCTGAGGAGCTTGCCCAAGTGGCTGGGGAGTGGGAAGTCTGGGTCTCTTTGCTTAAGCTGCTGCCCCCGTGACGCAAACTCGGATAAGCGGAAGAAGATGGATGGATGGATGGTGTCACACTGATATCGGGAAGGATAAGAATGGTGAGGAGACCAGAATCAGCTGCCATCAGAAGGTCATTGTTGATCTTTACCAGAGCTGTTTCTGTGCTATGGTGGGGGCAGAAACCAGACTGAGTTGTTCATAAAAATTGTGAGTGGAGCTGGAAGGCAACAACATTCTCAAGGATTTTTTAAATAAAAGGAAGGTTTGAAATTGGAGGAAATTATCAAAGTTATTGGGATCTGCACAAACCTTTTGAGAATTGGATTAACATAAGCAGTTGTCAGAGATGAAGGAACAATTCCAGTGCTAAGGGAAGAGTGGATGATTAAACCATGATGAAGTAGTATGCAGAATTAGCTGATGAAGTAGTATGCAGAATTAGCTGTTTTTTTTTGAATTAGCTGTTTTTTTTATAAGCATTTACAATGCTTATAAAACAAAATATGATTATTGTACAGTTCTTTGTGTATGGTAAGTCCAGTTTTCCTAAACCGGTTGTTCCAGTTGGCGTCCTTGGGCTGTGAGATGATGCAGATTGAGAGTAAACCATGGAGCTAAGTGAGAAAATGAGACAGATCAGTGTTTGAGTGGAGGAAATGGGTTAGGAAGGTTATGGAGTTTAACATAAGAAAAAAAGAAAGAAAGAAGAAAGTTAATCAGGGGTTAAGGAGCTGTGAATACATGAAAGCTCAAATATGGCAGATGAGAAAATCTCAGGGTTAATAACATAATTTTTAGAAAATGCTATATCATGAAGGGTACAAGTTTTGGAAGCTGTTGCATCTATATAAAAAATAAACATATGATCAGAAAGGGGAAACAAATTAGCTTTGCAGGGAGTGGGGTGACGCCAGAATAGCAAACCAAATCCAAAATGGTTATAGTCATTGCCCATGTGAATATTGTCACCAACAATTATCATTTTGGGATAGAGTACAGAAGTGAGAAGAACAGCGAACTCATTTAGAAACTCCTTATTTGGCTTAGGTGGTTGATAAGCAGTACATATAATAGTTGGAGTAGATCTAGGAAGTTTTGATGCAGTGTATTCAAATGAAAGTGTGGCAAGGTGCACGACGAGGGCCCAGGTGGGATTTGATCCCCAGAGTCTCGGGTGAGAGTCACACACACACACTTGCCAGTCAGCCAAAGGGATATCCCTGTAGCCAGGGCACATGATCAATCGGAGACACAGTGACAGGACCCCACACTGTCACATCTCTCCCCCTCTTTCTTCCCAAGCTCCGCACAGGGTTCCACCAATTACGAATCCATGGACTTATTATCAGTATCACATGGATCCTGTCAACAATGCCAAATGTGGCAAGGTGCACGACGTAGCCAGGGCACCTGATCAATCGGAGACACAGTGACAGGACCCCCCACTGTCACAAAAGGAAGAGTGGGGCAGAGACAGGGAGGACTTTCCACTGCTTCAGGAGTATTATTGCGTGACCTCCGCCCTTCCCCGAGTCGTGAGGTTGAAAAGTGTGAACAAACTCAGGTGGAGTGGATTAAGTGAGGGAGACAAAGTCATTAGGATGTTGCCACGTTTCAGTCAAGCAAAGAAAGTCTAACTTGCAGTCGGAGAGGAGATCCTGGAGGAGATGCGCCTTACCAGTGAGAGCGGATGTTTAATAGACCGAAGTTGACGATGGAGTTAACATGCTTGACAGTAGGCTTAGCCCACCTAGCCGGGTGGGCTAATGCAGTGTTGCTAACATTACGGCCAGTATTGTGCGGAGGACCTGTTCTGGACCAGAAAGACTCCACTTGGTTATTGTTGTTGATGTAGAAGTTTTGCCGGGACCTTCATTGGATGTACCTGTGACGGGGATTAAAAGCGATGTCTAGATGGACGTGAAGAGCCACTCGTGGACGGACAGCCAGGCAGAAATGGAGTTGCAGAAGCTCAGAAGCAGAGTACTGAAGAAAAGCTGTCGCCGGGTGGGGGACGATGGATAAAACAGCCCTGGTGAGCACAGACCACACGTACCCCTAATGGATCCACATCTTATTCAGGTCCAAGCACTGAGTGTAGATGGCTGAAAGAAGGCCAATGTGGAAGGGTGAGTGAAAATTGGACCAGACACCTGCAGTACAAGCAGTGAGTGATCCGTAGATGTTGCAGAACAACTTTAACCAGACTTATTCTTAGATCATTGATTTAGGTTGTCTTCTAACAACTTAAAGACATAGGAAACTCTGAAAATGGCAACAGGTGAGCAGAGGTGGCTAAGTGCGCCAGCATTTACTCAACCGGAAACCAGATGTGTGTCCTCTGTTTCCTTTGTCCTTTTCCCCTCCTCCTCAGTATAGTTAAGTTCTTCGGTTTACACTGTTTCACGCTAGTTCCTCTGTCTATTCTCGCTAGTTTCCTTTTGACTTATTTATCCTTCCCCGTTACGCTGCCTACCTGTTGCGCCTGTTCATACCCTTGTAAGTGTAACTGGGTTTTTTCTCGTCTGCATTTTGGTCCATTCCCAACACCAAACCTGAAAGCCAGCCATGACATTGTCCAACTGTCCAATGGAAATCCATAAATAGAATACTTCTTTGTGGGTATTTCTTATGGTACTGTAGGATGGCAAAACACAAATGCAATGCCGGTTTATAGCACTGACACTACATTAAGTGACTGAGGTACATCCCCATTGAATTACTTTCACAAAATATAAAAAAGAGGAACCAGATATTTTACCAACTTTTAAATAGGCTTAAAAACAACATTGCAGTTGGTCAGGTGTCTTTAAATAGATCCTTTTTTATTACCAGTTGGCTTAGTAAACAGAACTTGACCAAGCACAACTAGGATCAAAATGTATTTAACAGAACATAAATCTGCCAATAATATTAGATTCAATTGATTACATATTTCTGTATATAAATTGGACTATTTATATTGTAAAGTGCTTATAGATTACATTTATTGTGAATTGGAACTGTATGAATAAACTGAATTGAGTTGTCTACAATCCCGGCTCTGTTTTTTCTAGTGTTTAATCCTACCGAGTTTTGATTGAAGAGATCATTTTAAGTTTAAAAAAGTTCAAAAATAATTACAATAACAGAAATATTAGAATAGAAGACATGATAAGCTCTAATTCTTGATGCAAAAGAAAAGAAGATAAACTCCTTCCTTAATGATCTGTTTTAACAAGCAAAACACATTACCATTGCTATGAAGGTAAGAGCAGTTATGTGTGAGAAGCTTGTCATATCTTTCATTTCTGTTAAAGATGTCTGCTGATGTTGCTACAAATTCTTGTACTAATATCTAAAATGCAGTTTTCATGAATCATGAACCTCATTAGTCAGCTTGGTTGAGTTAATTTTACTAACACAGTGCACCCTAGGTCTCATTTTTTAAGTTCATGTTAACTATAATAAAATATAAAATATATATGTGTGAATTTAACTACACCGTTTGAGTTTGTTCTTTTTTGTGAAAGCTTTATTTTAAGCTAAAATGCTGTTCTTTAATAACAAATATGAACTATTAGTTGATGAACAGCCATGGAGCAGTAGTATAAAGCTAGAGGATTTAACAGATTTTTCCTCCTCGCTCTGCTCTTCCATATGCTGCTTCTCTTCCCTCTGCGGCATTAAACACATCATCTCAATAAGCTTTATCTGCTTGATTTAATCACCATGCTGGTGGTGTCCCTCCCATCTGTTTTATGGCTAATGCAAAACAATTCAGGCTTGTTTGGCCTGGGGACATGGCGCTTGGTGCCACATCCATGCAGACGGCCACAGTGTGTGCAGACGGCAACCATCACCCTGCTATGCACACAAGGTGAATAAGCAGAGCTGCTTTTAAAAGGTTTGATTTTATTAGCTAACAAGCAAGACAGAGCCCGTGTGTCTGTGCTTGTGCGTGCATGTGTGTGTGTGTGCCTATTAAATTATGCAGTGCTGTTGTAGAAATAGTCCATAAGGAATATCTCTCTTTGGAAGAAAATAAAGCTGCACAAATGTTATAGAAGCTATCCTGTGCAGACATTTAGATAATTAGCCATCGTCGACTTGTTTTTCTAGAGGGAAAAAACAATCAGCCAATAACTTTGTACAGTATTTTGCTATGATAATCCCCTGGGTTTTAAGTTATTGCAGCTTGTCTGTTTCATCTAAAATTGACGAACTAAATGAGCTGATGCAAAATGTGAGCTTCACACAACGCTTACAGTTAAACACATGTATGGCCTTTCAAAACTTTAAAATGACCCCAGCCTTGTTCTGTGAAGGAGCTTTGTTAGGAAAGCTACTAAGTTCTGGTTCAGTTCTTGGTTTTCATTAACACAGAGGGTTTATTTTCCACCTTGCTACTGATAGTGAAAACTCAACCAGCAAATGGCTAATGTCAGTATTCCATTACAAATATCACTCTGCTTAGTTTAGCTTCTGTTTGACAGCAGAAACTAAACAGGAGAAAATCATTTCTTTGTCATTTTATGTAAATACAGTTAAGCAGTAGGGGTTAATTTATTACCAAATCCTTTCACATTGGCACAATTAGTATGAAAAAAAAATCATTTTAATTTTACAGCAAGTTTTCCCAGATCTGGATCATTCAGTTTAGATTACCTAAAAGAGATGCACTGCTTTGGCTTTCAAACAGCTCATAAACTGTTACTATTTCTGTAACATATGCATCATTAGTTTATTAATCCTCAAGGCTAATAATCTTATAGCAGCATACAGTAATTGACAGTGAAACCAATATTCTTGTAAGAGAAAGTAAAAAAGTAAAGATAGTAACAACAAGAAAATCAATCATTTAAATGAAAATATAAAGTGTCAAACAAATTCAATAACAACATCGGTCCAAGTGTGAATGTAATGTACAGGAAGCAGAATTTATATAAATAACATTTTATCAACGTAAAGATTTATTGGCTATTTTGAAAAGCAGTGTATAATCTAGTAGAGTGTTTATGAACAGCCTTTAACAGGCTGTATAGATATACTCAGTAAATTACATAATAATAAACGATGTGTAAAGTGCAATGAAAGATTAAATTAAAAAGGCTTTAATGATTAGCCCAAATTTCATTGCTTGATTTATATCATTTAAGCGTTTCTACATTTTGTTATGTTATAACCACAAACTGTTGGAAGTATAAGTGATAGACCAATACAATGCAGTGCTTAATTGGGAAGTGGAAGGACCTAGTTTTTGTTTTTTAATCTGAAAACTGTGGCATGCATGCTTTCACCCCCTTTTTGTCTGATACACATAAATAACACCCATGTAAGTAACATTCTTTAGAAAGCATGTCTGTTTACCTAAGCTAACAGACAGGGCATACAACAGTTCAGAAAACTTTATACATCACTAAAGACAATTTATTCATGTAGGGGGAATAGTACATGCAGTATGGAAGAAGGTGCTCTGGTCAAAGTTAAACATTTTGCCTTATGTATGGTGAACAAACTAACACTGCACATCACTCTGAATACACTCTTCCCACAGTAAAACACCATAGTGCGAGCATCATGCTGTGGGGCTGCTTCTTTCAGCAAAGGCAGAGAAACTGGTCAGTGTTAATGGAAAGATAGTTGGAGCTAAATCCTGGGCAGTCCAGGAAGAAAACTTGTTGAGACTGGGACAGTAATGCAAGTTCATAATTTTACCATAATTGACATAAACCACTGAATATGAAATCATATAACACAAAAGAGTATCTGGGCACTTGTTTCTATCTGCATCTCTTTTGTGATAACAGGCCAAAGTTATTTTGTACAGTATCCAACTCTGACTTGTAACCTGATGGTATGATCCTGGCTTGCTCTTAGCCTTGTGAGGGCATTTTTAGCTTTGATAAAACAGTGTGGCTTTTATCCTATTGTGTATTTATAATATCGGCACAGAAACAGAAGGAGAAAAGGACAATTGGAGCCTGGTCCCATTGTTCACAGAGGTGAGACGACCTGCATGTTAGTTATATTATTACATTTGTGTCTGAGTAAAAACACTTAGTTCCATTCAACAGCTGTAAATAAAATTTTTCCACTAAAGCAGAAAAAATAGTAAGCGTTTGGTCCTCTAAGTTGTATTCTGATTTTCTTTAGAGGATCACAGTTCTGGGAGACAGCTGAATTACAGAAATGACTGTATTTGTCTCGTCTTTCCGGTGAATACTCATCAGACTCAGACCATGTACACATGTAGCCGGGTTTTTAAAAAACGAATATCCTCACCACTTCGTTAAAAAAAATGCAAAACCTGTAAAGGGCAGCAACTCCCCCAAATCCTATCCACTCAGAGTAACTTTCTATGTTCTAACTTCTACATAACTGAGCTTGTAAAAACAAGCAAGCAAAAACCGTTTGGACAATCAATGATGCCAACACATCTCTGAGCGCATAAATGCTGTTTCTAAGTGTAAACACAGGCCGCACAAATTATGTCGGAGCATTTTTGTTGCGGAAAGTGACATTGCGGAGCCGAAAACTGCGGTTAGTTCTGTCCACACGCAAACCCTTAAAACAGAAAAAAACGCAAATCTTCACTTTGGCCAGAGTTTTTAAAAAGATTAGTTTTCGTGTGGATGACAGGCCAAATCGTAGAAAATGGTCTTTGTTTTGTGAGATTCCCGGCTATGTGTGGACAAGGCATCATACTCAAATGCTGTTTTAAACATTGAGTGTTCCAGATTACACAGCATCTCAGAGAGAGATGATGATACAGATGGTAAATATGCTTGGACCAATTCTTTTCACCATATATATGCTTCCAGTGGTAGAATCATTAGACAGCATGGGATAAATTTCCACAGCTATGCTGATGATATGCAACTATATTTATGCATAAATCCTGATGAACCCAGTCAGTTAGATAGATTACAGCCATGTCTGGAAAACATAAAAACATGGATGACTCTAAACTTTTTGCTCTTAAATTCTGACAAGACAGAAGTTGCTGTCTTTGGACCAGAGGTTCTAAAAAAGAAACTGCTTAGTCAATCACTTCATCTGGATGGCATTAAATTGGCCCCCAGTAATAACATCAAGAACCTCTGCGTTATATTTGACCAAGACTTGACATTTAAATCCCATATTAAACAGGTTTCTAGGATTTCTTTCTTTCACCTCTGGAATATTGCTAAAATTAGAAACATCCTGTCCAGGAGTGATGCTGAGAAACTAGTCCATGCATCTGTTACCTCAAGGCTCAACTACTGTACTTCTTTACTGTCAAGGTAGTCCACAAAATGCCATTAAAAGCCTTCAGTTGATCCAAAATGCAGCAGCAAGAGTTCTGATGAATATTAAAAAGAGAGATCAGATTTATCCTGTTTTAGCTTCCCTTCATTGGCTCCCTGTTAAATCCAGAATAGAATTTAAGATCCTTCTTCTTACATACAAAGCCCTTAATAATCAAGCTCCATTATACATCAGAGATCTAATTGTTCCATATGTTCCCAACAGAGCACTTTGCAGGCTTACTTGTAGTTCCTAAGATTTCTAAAAGTAGAATGGGAGGCAGATCCTTTAGATATCAGGCTCCTCTCCTGTTGAACCAGCTCCCAGTTTTAGTCCATGAGGCAGACACTCTGTCTACTTTTAAGGCCAGGCTTAAAACGTTCCTTTTTGATCAAGCCTATAGTTAGAGTGGCTTAGGTCATCCTGAGCTATCTCTGTAGTTATGCTGCTATAGGCTTAGACTGCTGGAGGACAGACTTACCAATTTTCTTCACTCTGCTACTTCCTTTACTACTACTACTCTCCAGTTGTTGGATGGGGGGCATCGACTGGGATGGTGCTCCCAGTGGCTGAACATCCACTGTGTCCTGTTATCAACTTTTTACTTTCTGTAACATAGAGAGTACTCTTATATCAGATCTTCTTTTTCTTCTGTGTCTCTGCTCTGTCTTCTCAAACCCCCAGACGGTCGTGGAAGATGGCCGCTCCTACTGAGCCTTGTTCTGTTGGAGGTTTCTTCCTGTTAAAGGGGAGTTTTTCCTCTCCACTGTCGCTACATGCTTGCTCAGTATGAGGGATTGCTGTGGTTGGCAAGTCTGCATCAACTGGGCCCAACCTCACGCCAATGACTGACGCAATCTGCTGGGATTCCTTAAATAGGAAACTTTTTAACTGATTGGAATGTTTGTATAAATGTATTGAAATTACTTCTTGTTAGGTGCCTTGAGATGCCATCTGTTGTGAATCGGCGCTATATAAATAAACTGAATTGAATTGAATTAAATGGCCTGCAATTTGTAAAGCACTTTTTCAGTCAGAGGACCACAAAGCCCTTTACAGTACAGTCATTCACCCATCAACGCACACTTTCATACGGTGATTGTGGCAAGGTTCTAAATTGTAGCCACAGCTCCCCTGGGGGACACAGACAGAGGCGAGGCTGCCACGGCGTCCTCTGACCACCATTAGCAAGGCGGGTAAAGTGTCTTGCCCAAGGACACAACAACTGAGACAGACGGAGTGGGGACTTGAACCGGCAACTCACTAATTGCGGGATAGTACAAAATAGGATTTAAACTAATAAAGCATTTAACATCTTCCAATAAAAGTGAGAGATCAGACAGTATTTAATAGGAATGTGAGAAAATATTGATACGCCGATATATCGCGATATTTTACATCATATTATATTGATATTCAAAAACAATGTATAGATTTTTACTTTAATTTTTTTAGAATTTGAATGAAATGATGACAGTAATTTTTGTAGTAAAATTAAAAGTATGACTGGTAGTTGGTGAATGTTTTCACCTTTTTTGTTCCAGTGGATCAACTAGATCTAGTAATAAAAATGTATGTGTTAACTATGAAACAGGTTGTAGTGTTTAAAATGCTGAGTTCATTCATGTAAATGTTCAAAATCATGTATTGTAACTTCCAATTAATCATTGTGTGAACAATGTAATGAAGAAGCATTTTCATGAAAGGAATAAATAAATAAATAGAATAGAAATAGAGTTTTTCTACAGTTAAATTTTAAAAGTTAAAGTTTTAAAAATCACAAAATATAGTTTTACTCAATCCCAATTTATCATATCGTTTAGGATTTAAATCTATGCCAGATTATAACAACCAACAAGATCAGCTACCATAACTATGCAGATGATATTCCGCTTTACATTACAATGTCACCAGGTGACTCTGAACCCATCTAAACCCTAAATAAATGTATCAAGCAAATCAATGGATGGATGTGCTATAACCCAGCTGAACAGAAACAAAACTGAAGTAATTGTTTTTAAACCTAAAGAGAAACAGTCAACAGTCAGCAAACAGCTTCAATTAATAAAGATAGAAACTACTGATCAGGCTCAAAATCTATGTGTAGTAATGGACTCAGACCTGAACCTCAGAGGTCACATTAAAGACAATCACAAGGTCAGCCTTCTATCACCTGAAGAACATTTTTAGGGCCTCGTAAAAAATAATCCATGCGTTTATCTTTAGTCGGATTGATTACTGCAACAGTGTCCTCACAGGTCTGCCTAAAACGTCAATCAGACAGCTGCATCTGATCCAATTGCTGCTGCTCGCGTCCTCACTAGAACCTGGAGAGAGAACACCGCATGACCCCAGTTCTAAAATCCTTACACTGGCTTCCTGTTGCTCAGAGAATAGACTTCAAAATACTTATACTAGTTTATAAATCATTGAATGGCTTTGCACCAAAATATGTTGAAGACCGGTTGTCACCGTACCAACCATCCAGACCACTCAGGTCCTCCAACTCTAGCCTACTAAACATCCCTAGACTCAAAACCAAACAAGGAGACGCAGTTTCTATTCTCCCCTTATCTGGAACAGACTTCCTGGCGCCTGCAGAGCTTCTGAAACGCTGGGCTGTTTAAAAACAAAACTAAAAACTCATCTGATTAGAACTGCCTTTGAGTAAACAATTGTCATATGTATCGTAGATATTCATTCTTTATCGCTGTATTTCATGGTTTATTGTGTATCATGTGATGCGTGTTTCATGCTAAATTGCTACTTTTAATTTATTCTGTTTTTCTTCATCACTACATCATGTAAAGCACTTTGAATTACCCAGTTGTTGAAAGTGTGCTATAGAAACAAAATTGCTTTCTCTTACAGACGCCTATGTCCTTTGGGAACCCCAGTGGCAAGCACCAGCCCTGCATACGTGCCTTGCCCTCCTGCTGGAGCCTGGTGGTTTACCTAGGCCCAAAGCTACAGCAAAGGGTCTGGTTCACACAGCCAGGCTGCAAGTCTTACACACTCAAACCGCAGCCACGTCCTTCACCCCAGGCCCTGTGCTTGCAGCTTTCGGCAGGGATTTTCAGCATGCAGAGGCTCCGAACAAACTCCATGCTAAAACATAGCATTATCAGTTCATAAACAACCCAGAAAGACTTAAAAGGAATATTTAAACAGATAAAGTACTTTTCTAGACTGCATATTGATAGTTTTCTGACCCAGGATGCAGTCATGAATGATTCTGTATGAGGGCTGCATAGCAGGTAGCAACTCTACCATTCTTCTGATACTGTATAGCACCATAGAATCTTTTAGTAACACCAGCTTACTTTCACCGCTGCCGTGGTGAGACTCGCCGCTATACTGCACATCACAATACATTAATCTCTATAGAATAAAAAAACCCTCGTTGGAGCGTTTTCTCCACATGCTACCTTTTAGCAACGGCATCAGAGCCTAAATTAGCATTTTAGCTATTTTTTTAACATACTGAATAGCGTAAGTTAAACCATAGCTCAAATAATATGCAAGCAAATGCCATTAAAAAAAAAAAACAAGATTGCAGAGGGAATTATGTTTTTGGCTTTTATAATTAACCCCTGATTTTTTGACAGTTGAGGAAGACACACAGTTGGACAGTTCCTATTCTCTGAATTCTGTCTCAAACTTACAAACAGCTGCATCATATTTACATACTATTTCAAATACAGTTGACCTTTACCTCTAACTAATGAGATTCAACCACCCTTATCGGACATCCATGCTTGACTTTCAAAATAAGACTCAAACATGTTCAACAAAATATAAAAGCCTTCAGATTTCCCATAGATGATAGCAGTGCAATGCGTTACACTACTGCTGAATGAATGTTACATAGAGGTACTGATAGTCAACATGCCAGTGATGGGCAACATGCTAAAGCAAGAATTTTAGCTAAGATTAGCATTTCAGCTTAGACTTAAAACCTACAGTTCACATACAGAATGGAAAATGAATGTTAGTCAGTATGTTATTCGAAGTCCACATGTTACCTTGTTCCTGTTGTCATATCTCTTTCTTATACTTACAAACAGCTTCATCACATTAAGACACAGACACATTCTTGTACAGTTTACCTTTGACCCCCACAGAGTATTATGATATCAACAAAAATACCTTCATTATGGATTTGCATGGACATGTTAACAGATTTTTGGATCATTTTCATCACACTGGCATGCAGACAGGAACAAACTACTTGCTTTATTAACTCTTTAAGATCTTAGATGAGCTTTGCTCAACCCATCACTCTTGCTGAACCTAACTGGGCAGCAGAATTTTAAAATTTCCTGAAATTTTCTAGTTTTGTATATTTACTGGTTTTTTTTCCTATGCAATAAAAACCCAACAACAACAAATCTGGGACAATTCGAGGTGCTGTGTGTTGCCCACAGATACTTTGGTATATTCAAAAGCCCGAGTTTGAACTTTCTTTTAATCCCTGACTTCCTATAGAACCACACTTCAAAATATATATATATATTTTTTATCCAAATGCACAAAGGAAGGCTGTAAATACCATAAATGGTACATGGCCTGCATTTGTATTGCACTTTTTCAGTCAGAGGACCACAAAACTACATTACACTACATTCAGCCATTCACACACACATTCACACGCTGATGGTGGCAAGCTACTACATTGTAGCCACAGCTGCCCTGAGGCACAATGCCAGACAGTGGCGCCACCGGATTTTGGAATATAACGCCAAAGCTTACCTTGAAAAAAATCATTGTGGCGCCATCTTCTACCACTCCATATTCAATCTTTGTCTGCTTGGCCAGATCGTCTGCAGAGTCAATGGGTGACTCCATCCTCTCCACAGTGAGGAAAGCCGCCAGGTTTGCCGTGTAGGAGGAGATGATGATGAGAGTGAAAAACCACCAAATTCCTCCCACAATTCTGGTAGAGAGGGCTTTTGGCATGAGCTCAGATCCTGAACGAAAGGAGCAGAAGATTGAGTAAGGCTTGGTAAAAGACTGAGTCAGAGAGGGAACAGCACCACAGCTAGCCCAGGCCAGGCCGGGCTAAATTATCTGCTGTCTTGATAAGTCATGCTAACGCAAATGCACAGAGTGGACGGAGTGGGTAGCTTGATGCAAATTGATGGTAGTTCTTACTCTAGTGACTTACACTTAGGTTTTATTGGACAAACTAACTTTATATCCATTAGGTTTAGCTACTTCTACTGGTAAACTGTTTGCTTGGTCTGTTCTTGAACCACAGGAGCTGTTACAAAGTACAAGTTGAATAGAGTCAGATGAGAGAGGAATGATCTGTTAAGTATTTCCACAATTATACCATTTTGCCAGTTATATTTGCAGTATAACTTACAGCAAAATTTTTATACATGTTGTATCTAGAAAGCAGCAGTTTTTTGTATTAGTTATAAGAGGCTCTAAAACATTAAAACACTATTTAGCCTAATGCATCATTTATTGTTTTCAATGTTTGGCTAAAAAGTGGATTTTGTTTCTATCTGTGTGCAAGCTATTTAGAGAATATATGCACTGCATAAAGGAATATATCTGAATGGGTGTAGGGAGTGTGTGAATGTGTTTGAGGTTCTCACTGAAATAAGGTGGACCTTACAATCACTCTTATTTGAAGGCGAAGCAAGGGATTTTGCCCATTCACTAAGAAGGAAAGCTGTTAAAGAGAGCAAACGATACAAGGTTAAGAACTCTGTGCTCTGCTCTCTTGGTAAGCCTCCATTTGCACTCTCACTTCGCATGAAACTTTTTCTCTCACAGTCCCTTGAGTAAGCTGTCAGTAGAGGAGGACCATGCAGCAAGGAAAGAAATGACAAACTAACTACAGCTGCTGCAGACACTATAATGGAGCAGGATAGGCAGGCTAAAAGAGCTGCACTGTTCACAGAAATTCCAGAGGGCCCTGAAGGTTTTTTTGAGGTGTCGTTAGCGCTGTTGTGTGCTGCAACTTAACTGCATACTCAAAGCTTGTATAGATTTTGTCTTGATTGGCCACAAAAGTAATGGCATCTGCGATGAGACAGCCTTTTGTCGTCTGTACAGCCAGTATGCCATGGAATATAACATCTCACAGCACAAATCAAAGCATAACTATGATCAGGGATTCCAGAGTTGAAAAGGACGCTTCATGGATGCAGAGAAGGACCAAAGAGCAGAGAGAGAAGGAAGGAGTTCAAACCATTTCTGATGGTGTTGTGTCTGCTGCCTGGAAATTGTTAACTGTTAGCATTCCATGACAGTCTCATGGCTGTCAAACAGCAACAGTTTTCAGTCAGAGGCCTCTTCAGATTTGTTACAAGACTTACTGCTAATGGAGATAATTCCTGTCCACAACATCACGACCCTTTGAAGATACTCAACAGCATTTAGTTTCCTTTTAGAATAAAGTTTTGCATAGAATTGAACACAAAACATGTAATCTACTCCATCTCCCCCATCAGGTGGAAAAGTTCTAATTGGGATGCTATCAAAGTGCAATGATGAGATCTGTACGATGGCTGAGGCAGAATAAAGGGTAAGATAGGTAGTCAAAGACAATATTTGGTGAGTAGGTGTAAAGTTAGAGAGCCACGTTTTAATTCAGTGTCACTTCTGTCCTTTCCTGTTTGGTAATATCATTTATGTAAAGAAACATTGTTGTGAAAGGCTGGAGAGACTGAGTTATGAATTGCAATGGTGGGTGTGGCTGTCCTTGAATGTGTGCCGCTTGGACCACAAGGACAATCTATGTGCCTTTAGTCACCCTGTTTTTAGATTAGGTAAACCACATTTTACAATAAGAGATTTACAGTTTTCACTGCAGTTTTTACTGGTGGAAATATTGTAGTGGTAAATAAACTGTTTATTTAGAAGGAAGCAGGAAAAAAAGAAATTGTTATTTTTCACCAGACAATCAATGTGTTTTTTCTCCTCAGAGGTAAATTATCCAAGTAGAGTAAACAAAACATCTCCCTCACAAAGTATTTCTCACAAAAAAGCATTGTTGTTGCTTTTTGAACACAGTGCAGTCACAAAAATCTTGGTCTCACACGGAGTTCCACTGAAAGTCTTAGCAGACCCAATTGGTCAGGAACCAATGATAAAAATGATCAGATACAGGCTTAGCGGTGAAGGGTAGAGCAGACTGAGAAGTATGAACTAGGCTTCATAAAGACAGCCTTATGGTTAAGGCCAAATGGGGGAACTGTCTTTTGAAAAGGTCTTTTGTTTTACTAAGACAACCAACAACAAAAAACATTTATACATGTCATGGCTGTTTTAATTAGGTTTATATCATTATTATGTTTGAGTTTTTGCTTAAATGTTGTTTTAGTTGGAATTTTATAAAAATCATGGAATTTCTCAGAACCATCAAAAACCAGTTAATTTATTTAAAGCCCTTTTTTGGCTTTGTTGTTTGTAATCTTTCAACTGACTGATTTTGGGGAAGGGATGCACGGCACAAGCTGAAGGATATAAGACGGTGGAACAGTGTGTGCACATCTTCATTAAAATTGTATTTTTTCTTTTGGGGGACAAACATGTTACATTTGTTTTAGAGCATATGCTTTTTATCAGACTTAGGAATGGGAAAGTGCAGAGTCTAAACTAGCTTGGATTTTACCCAAAATTTTGTTTTCTTTGAAGATGTAACTTGATGGTAGGGGTACTTTTCATGTTGTCTGTAGTTGGGCTTTGGTGACCCTCCCTATTGGGTTTGTTGCATACGTGACCTTAGCAGTGCTACATCTAAGCAGCTGAAGCTTTTATTGGAAGCATATTTGTGGATCTCAGAAAGTTTCAGTGCATGTTAGCCATGTGGGAGGTGTGGAGAAAACATTTGAATTTCCATGGTTCATTTTATAGTAGCCAAAGTTTAATGACTAATTTAAAGATGGGGTCATTGTTGCCTCTTAGTCAGAGGATGTTTTAGGGAAGAGCATTTGAGATGGGAGATAAATATCTCAAGGGAAATAGCAGTGTACTCAAAATTAAAGGTATTGAGTATAGTTGGTAAGAAGATGTTCTGCTAAATTTAGTTTAAGTTGAGCTTCTTCTTTCAGCTACTACTGTGATACCTGCTCCAATTTCTGGAATTTTTTCCTGATATAGAAAATCAGGTCTTTTAACTTCAGCTAAAGTATTTGAAATGTAGAACAGCAATCACTGGTCCCTGAGTAAAATATCAGGTGAAGTAAGCAACTGTGAATTCTCTGTAACTTTTTTTTCTGATGACTTGACTAAATGACCTGTAACATCATTTGGATTATAGGAGTTTTGTAAGTATTTTTTTGTTTGAATAAAACTAGCTTTAATTTTTATGAAATTTTAATAAGTTAGAACTATCAAGAATGCATGTTTAAGCTCGTTTGAAATTTAATGTCACGAATATCAAAGTCACCTAACATTGCCATCTGCTACCCACTGTGCTCACTCTTTTTACCCAAACAAAGGGGAAAGTTCAAAGTAACCAACAGGTCCGGATCGGAACTGCTAATTTTCTTTGCATGTTCGATTACAAGCACTGCTAGCACACACGAGTTCAAAAGTGGAACATGGTACCATCCTCGGCTTTCTTATCCAGTTCCACCTTAGCAGAAACAATGGGCAACCAACTCGGAGAGGCAAGTTGAACCCAAACAGTGCCTGGTTGGGGCTGACTGTCATGTACCCAAGGTAACGTCAAGACCAAACAGCACGTCCCACCGATTTCTGGGGGGCATGGCAAGCCACCACACAGGGAGCCTCTCTGCATTATAGACCAGAACTTTGCCATGCAGACACTGAATGCTTGTCCAGCCTTGTTCCACAGCCTTCTGCTTCTCAACCCCATCTTCTCAACTGGTCGAGCCAATTTTTCCTTTAATTAGCTTTTTACTTCACTACCTTGAGTACTATGTTACAGCTCAAAAGAGTGACCTCTTCATAACCATTGCAGAATATTATTCTAATTGTCATTATCATTATTAGACTGTTGATGGAGAATGGTTGCATACAGCTGTATCACTAATGATACACTCAAACATAGTTCGTTGTACTGTGAAGATATTTATAAACTCTAATAATGTTTGCAAACCCTAGCTAAAAAGACTTTAATACTCCTAGCTGGACAACAAGAAAAAAGACACATACTGAAAACCGAACTAAAGTCTTAGGAAATACCTTAACTAGATTAAATAAAAGTCTAAAAGATAATTCCTTTAATTCAGCTAGAATTATGTTGTGTTATCTAAACAGCTTAAAGAACAGAAATAAAAAAGGTTAAGGAAAAAAATCTACTTTCCATGCAATATATGCAAGAAATATAATTCCGTTTAAGTGTTTTATACAAGAACTAAGATAGACTCACCTAAAGACATCTAGCACAAAACATTAAATATTCGTTTTTAAATCTAAATACTGTTACAATGCTGACAATTGTAACCTATCTGTTTAATAACTGAAACGTTCCTGGTTCTAAATATGTTATAACTGCTTTGAAAGAAACATGATTCAAAGAATGCCACATATGCAATGGGTTCATGTATTGTGAAAGGCACAGGCCACCTAATTATTTTCACAGTACACTGTGAAATTTTCTGTTTTAAGATGGCAAATAGTTGAGAAGATATTTTTTTCATATCTTTGTTTAGCAGGCTGCGTCACATTCTCATTCACCCTCATCCATGAGATCCCTGTCAAATACTCTGGATGTGTGCACTTACCTGGTCATGTGGCTGAGGATAGATAGGGAGATTGAAAGGGAAGGGGAGGGAGAATTTAGTCAAATGGAGATGGGAAACATGCAGCAGCACCATACTGATTCATTGTTTGCATCGCTTTCATTCCACTCAATCCATTTTGCTGGACAACCTGTGGAGCATCTAACTACATGCACAGAGGCTCCCATGCATGGTCATGGGCATCGTCAGAGAATGCTTGACCCCCAGCAAAAAAGTGGGACTTGTGCTAGAAAAAGATGAGCAGGCAGAGGCGTCTACCTTGCTGCATGAGAGCTCCAACTCCGAACCAGAAACTATTAAGCAGGGTGAAATTGTTTTCCACTACATCAGAGTCAGGGTTGCAGGGATGGGGGTTATACCACTCGTAGGGACTAAACCTGTGGTGATTAACAGAGAACACACAAACACATGTTCAGGGTAGTTGCATCAAGGACTGGGCGTGTACTGTATGGTAAAAGAGGACAAGAATTCCCATTCCATCTGGGGAAAAATAAAGACAAAATATTGGTTAGCTTGTTAATAAACACACACTTCTATGTATTCATGCAAATACAGTTTGAAGAAAATTAATTAAATACTGAATGACATTCACAGTCATGGCATATAAGCAAGTATATTCTGTTTTAGCTTTGGGCTTTTGTATATTGACATCTGTTGTTTTCCACCAGGTGCTAAGTATTAACAATTAAACCTCAAAATATTGCAAAAGAC
Source organism: Valencia hispanica (assembly GCA_963556495.2). NCBI lineage: Eukaryota > Metazoa > Chordata > Actinopteri > Cyprinodontiformes > Valenciidae > Valencia > Valencia hispanica. The sequence continues at coordinate 50,466,458 of OY747710.1, forward strand.
TTCACTTTATGCTCTGATGTGCCAAAGTTTGACAATCTGACTATGTCCATTGAATGGAAATGGATAAAATGGACACATTCTGTCATAACAGACAACAACACCATATGGTGTTTGGTGAAAACCAAACCCAGCAGAATACCTTATACCAAATCTCAATAATCTCAAGCCTTAGGATTTGGGGCCTGTGGGTATGGTTTCCAGCTGTCACTGACTCAACCCTATTTCCTTTTGTGTGGTAAATGACAAAAAAGTCAAAATTGAAACCATATGTCAAACAGCTGAAGCTTGGATTAATGTTGGTTATTCAATGTTCCCAAAACCTGCAACAAACCTGCTGAAAAACGAAAAGGATCAGGAAATTATAATTACCAAGTTATCCTCCATTATAACGGAAATGTTGTCATGGCACCTACAGAGAGTTGTCTGTGAAACGTATTGAACACATCCATCAGCTTCTCAACCTTTCTATTCCTCCTGCTCTCCCCTCTGATTCTTTCTCTTACTCCCATACTTTCTCCTCCTTTCAGCTGTCTGATTTCAGTGAGATCTCCTCTCTGATCATAAAATCGAAACATTCTACTTGCCAGCTCGATCCTCTTCCAATATTCCTGGTCAAATCCTGTTTCCCCTCTCTCCTACCCATTATCTCTGCTATCTTTCATTCCTGAATAACGAGTGGTACAGTTCATTCACTTTTCAAAACTGCAGTTCTCAAACCGATTTTGAAAAAAACATGGCTTAGATCCAAATGTTTACAGTAACTTTTGTCCTATTTCTAACCTTCCCTTCATCTCTAAAATACTCGAAAAAATAGTCGCCTTTCAACTTCACCATCACCTCAATGAGAATAACCTTTTTGAACCTTTTCAATCAGGTTTCCGTCCCTCACATTGCACGGAAACTGCTCTGTTAAAAATCACTAATCTTCTCATTGCAGATGATTCTGGACTCATTAGTATTCTCATTCTCTTTGATCTAAGTGCTGCCTTTGATACCATTTCACATACCATCCTCCTCCATAGGCTTTCTGCTCTCGGCATCACCTCCACCCCTCCTTCTTCTCAGGCCGCACGCAGTTCATCCAACTTAAATCCTTTAAATCCCACCCCTCCTCTGTTTCTTCTGGTGTACCTCAGGGTTCTGTCCTTGGTCTACTTCTTTTCATCACCTACCTTCTACCCCCTTAATATTAAATTTCATTGCTTCACAGATGACACCCAGCTCTATTTGTCTAGTAAACCCAATGTCTCTCTTCCACTCTCCTCCCTTACCTCATGTCTGTCTGAAATCAAAAACTGGTTCACCTTAAACTTTCTCAAACTAAATAGTGATCAAACAGAATTATTCCTCGTTGGCTCCAAATCTGCTCTTTCTAAAGTTTCAAACTTCACTTTGTCCATTGACTCATCCTCCGTCTCCCCCTCCCCACAGGTAAAGAGTCTGGGTGTCATCCTCGATAGCTCATTATCATTTCAAGCTCATATTAGTAATGTTACCCCGTCTGCCTATTTTAATTTACACAATATTAATCGTCTTCGCCCTTCTCTCACTGTCCACTCCACCTCCATCCTTGTTCACAGTCTGTTCACTTCACGTCTTGACTATTGTAATTCCCTTATTTCTGGTCTTCCACACAAAACCCTCAATAAACTTCAATTGGTCCAAAATTCAGCTGCCCGTATTCTCTCCAGAACCCCTCTTTCCTACCCTGTCACCCCCGTTCTTCAGCAGCTGCACTGGTTACCCATCAAATCCAGAATCCAATTCAAACTCCTTCTTTATACCTTCAAATCCCTCCATAATCTTGCTCCTTCTTACCTTTCTGATCTCCTCCATGTTTATATGCTCTCCCGCTCTCTTCAGCCTTCCACTTCTCTTTCTCTTTCCATACCCCCTGTTCGTCTTGACACTATGGAGAGTAGAGCCTTCAGCCGCTCTGCCCCTGAACTTTGGAACTCTCTCCCACCTGACTTTGGTAATATCGACTCTCTCCCTTTATTCAAATCCAAACTCAAAACGTACTTGTTTATGACTGCTTTTTCACTCTGATTTTATGTCCAATTTATCTATCGGCCGATTTTATTGTGTTTGTTGTTTTTATTTATATTTATCACAATGTTTTTATTGTGTTGTACAGTGTCCTTGAGTGTTCAGAAAGGTGCTTTAAATAAAATGGAATATTATTAGTAACACTCTGAAGGAAAGTGGTCCGAAATTCAATGATAGGGATGTGAGAAACATACAAACTCATACTGACTTAAGTTATTGCCGATAAAGATGGTTCTAGAAACAACAGACCAATGGGAGAGGACTGTTATTTTACAGATTTTATTCTTCCAATTTGTTGTTACCCTTTTAAAAAAAGAAAGAAAAAGAAACAACAGAAAAGAAACACAGATAGAACAGAAAAGGGTGGACTTCCAAATGGAGCCTCAAAAACAGGGTCTTCATCTGAATCTCTCATGTGTTTTCAACACTAATAACATAAAGTGATTGAGGAGTGGGTTCGAATTAGAAATACTGAGATTCTAATAGTAGCTCCTCATGTGGGCGTGCTCATATCAAAGTCAATTCCCCCAGCAATTTAATCGATGGCTTCTGAAAATAACCCCATTGACAGCTGAGAAAAGAACTAATAATCCCTATAATCTTGGAGGAGCATTAATATTCAGCAGATCAAACGGTTCATTCCAATCATGCCTGTGCTGGCTCTGGTACTGCCTCTCACTCAGCACACTTCTCAAGGAGAGAGATTTCTCATTTATTCATGTTAAATAAAAGTGACATTACATTAGTAAAGGTTGATTGGTCTACAATTAAGCAACCTGACCTTATTTGGGTTGTGCTACTGTAGAGAGGGGACCAGCTCCTGTCTTGACTCAAGCTGCTTAACACACACTAGGGTTTGTCTAATCAAATTGCCATGCATAATGTAGACTTGTCTCAGTGTAGGCCATTTTACTCTAATGCAAATGAAAAATGAAAGCCTTAAGTGAATAACCTATTTTATTTGCATGGAGGCTAAGGAACATCAAAGTTTGTTTTTATTATTTTCTCTCCTACATAGTGTGGAAGTACTGTGATGAAAATTATTATACAAGACTCTACATGAAGATGTATGGCTGTATTGATAAAATGACAGCAACAGAACTGTACCCTGTCATTGACTAATGGGTTTCAGCATTATAATGTGGTTAGAGAATGTGTTCCTTTCACCCTTGCAACACTTAGAGGATATTGTGTGGTGTAGCTCCAAGGACCTTTGAATGTCCCTTTGATTTCAGCTTTAAAATAATGATTGGCCTTAAATCAATCTGTCCGCTCTCTCAAAGTTCCCCAAATTTGCTTGCTTGTCAATTTGCCATGCCAAATTGAGTTCAGCTGAGCCACAACCTTGCAACGGTATGTGTGGATGTGACGGAATGTTTTTCACAGAGAATGTCTTAGTGTGCCCCTCTGGAGTCAACACAAAAGCCAAACACTACTCGGCAACAATATGATAAGTTAATTTGCCAGATGTGATATGCTTTATTATTTTAGTGCCTGGGTGTAGTTCTGCTGCTGGTGATTAGGTCATGAAATGCTAAACCAATGCCTTTTACAGGAGATCAGGAGGCTTAACCTGTCTCTCATGGAGGCACTGGTTGGCCTATTTTCTGTCAGTTTGATACAATTACCCTGCCCTTACACTATCTCATGTCATCAGCTCTGGAGAAGGGGGAAACATTGAGCAAGGTCAATACAGAGCTAAGAAGAGACAAAAAGAGAGAATTCACCTGCAGCTCAAAAACATTGTGAGCGTTTTATCTTACTATGGGGGCAGGGTCACCCAACAGGAAATCATGATGATGTTCATGATAGCGCCAATGTCAAAGCAATGAATCAACACTCAGAATGCTTCTGTCAGAGGATGACAGATTTTATATAAGGTTTAACTGGTGTTACAAGGATTTCATAGACTTCCTCTGCTTCCCTTGTTTCATCAAAGATAGTTTCAGTTACTACTTATCCTACAGTTCAGATCAAAATTATTCATACCCCTGGCAAATACAACATAAGACAGGCATCTCTTCTAAGATCAAAACAACTCAATAGGGGTATCCAATCTAGAGGGAAAAAAACTGTTTTTTATCCTCCAACACACCTGAATAAATGAATTGTTCATTACCAGGCAACTACAGAGCTGAATGACGGCTGGTGAAGGAATTCAACCATTTGATTCAAGTGGGTTGGAGCAGAGATGTATCTAAAAGTTGCCTAACGGTAGCTCGCAAGGACTGGACTTAGGCACCCCTGCTGTATAGTTGCTTTACGATACGTTTATATGTCTGCTGCTCTAAAAAAACATTCATTCAAATCTTTAAACAAATGTGTTTCAGAAACATGTTAAATAAAATAATTTGCATGCATGTAATCTGAAATAAAATGTATATTTACGTTTTTAAAGTGGCAGTTAACATTATTCAAGGTTCTGTTTATGCTACCAAAGAACACACAATCTTCCCAACATAGCTGTCTTGAAGATAGTCATTTGTAGAAAATGTCCAGGCCAGATGCTTTGTCTTCTTTGCAGAACATTCATTTATGTCAACAACTGCATGGCTTAGAAGTCTATAGGTTAAACAAGAGGCTTCATTAAGAATGTTATTTGCAGGTTTTTCCTACTACAGACAGAAAACAAATGACATGTTAGGTTAATTGGGGACTCTACATTGGCCACAGTTTTAAGTGTGGGCTGGAATGGCTGTTTGGCCATGCCTTGGTTCCACTAAGGTGACCACTGAGGACAGGCAACAACTGTGAGAGGCATGGGTAGCCACTGGTTCACTCCAATTGCTGTGGCTCTCTCCAACAGTCCATATGCATGTTAGGTTGATTGTCCACTCTAAATTACCCTTAGGTATGAGTGGGTACATGTGTGGTTGTTTATTCTCTGTGTCATTGTGTTGCCCTATGATGAATTGGTGACTTGTTCAGCAAGTACCTGGCCATTCGCCAAATTACCACCAGAAAGAGGTATCAGCTCCCCCATGGTCTCTGTAAGGATAAACAAGTAAAGACAATGATGGATGGATGGATGGATGGATGGACGTAAGGCTCTCTGAACGAGGCGTTTTCTGCACACAAACGGAAGGACATCTCACAGCCTATACTCCTGCACCAGTGGTTCAACTGCATTAGGCTCTTTGGAGCACACTCTAGACTATGTTACTCTTCAATACGCTGTCAGCTCCCGGATTGCGATGCGTTGAGTACGGTGTCCAGGTCTGAGATGATGCTCTCATTTTTTATTCATTTAGTAACCTGTAATCTCTGCACATAAAAAACAAAATGTCCACTGTAAAACTGACTGGATATTTGGTTTGATTTTTTTAAAGTAATGCAGGATAACCAGGTGTTATGGATGGATGGATGGATGGATGGATGGATGGATGGATGGTAAATAAATTTATGTTTAGAAATCTGAATATTATTTTGGGAAAACTGGATGATGAGAGATTCAGAGAGTTCTGTTATTAAGGCTAAGTCGTTATATGAGCACAAATTAAATGAAGGTCTCTTTTATTCAGTGGCTGAGAATGCACCTTGGTGCATATAAAAAAGGGTCAGAGTTGAAGCACATTCTCACTCTCTGAAGGGCGACTAATAATCAGATTTCATTACTGCAAAGTTTCTAGAAGATAGTCAGGGTATATGCTACACATCCATCATTTAACAAGGCCTTTAGTGAGCTCTGTTGAGCTTGTTGTTTTCTTAAAAATCTCTGCAGGTAAAGATTCGGAATTCTTTATTCTCTAAAATAAGTAAAAGTACAAGTACTGAGTGATGTCCTGTGTCACCTGCACCAAGTCAGCAACAGAAAACAGCAATAGAAACATTAACCCCCACTAATACTGAAATCAGTGATGAGAGATGGACGATGTAGTGACTAATCATTAAGCTGTGCATCAGTGTAGAAGAAGCCCACGAATGAAATAAAAAAGGCTGATCTAACCTTACACTGTACACTAGCATTCAGACTGTTAGGGGACTCACTGACATATAAACCCAACACTCACCCAGCACAGCACAGACAAGCTCACATAGATAAAAATGTGTAATATGTTCAGAAACATGTAGTAAAGAAATACAAATTCAACATTTACTTGTCAGATTTAGCCTATCATAGCGGTTTATAGTGTCAAACTATGTTGAAATGACTGATTAATTAAAACAGATGTGAACAGGAAGTGAGAGATTACAGCTCTCCACCATGAAGTATATGGGTATGTGCTTTTTGACAAGGCATCATTCCCTTCAAAGTAAAAAAAAACTATCAAGCATGCGAACAACACGGCCTGGGGCATATTTAATTGTGCAGGAAAACATTAAAATTTTTTTTTTTAAGTAAATACAGTCCAGTAAGTATCATCTAGGCTACATCTCTAATACTGGATAAAAAAAAAACATCTGATAGAGATTTAAATAGGGGAATCAAAATAAGCATCCATATTAAAAATAGTCGTAGAAGAAAACAAAATAGCCTAAATTTTCAAAACCCCTAAGGTTTTCAATTTCATCATGGAGGGAAGTAAAATTTTCTCTCTCTGTTCACAAAGTCTTCTCCCATCTGGATGTTTTGTGAAATTGTGCTACCCATAATGCAAAGACATGCAAGTGCAGCCCAGCATGCATTTGTATACACAGGAGAAGAGGAGGTATAAGCTGAAGGGGAAACTAATACACTTACCCGAACACACACTGATTGTGATAAATAAATACAGATAGGTGCATATTCTGAACCAACTTAGATGACAGTTGCTGCTTTTCATTCTCTTGTGTGATCATATTGCCAGTAACATCAAAAACATGTGTATGTTAACAATAGAACTGTTGGGATTAGGCTGCAAGAAAGCCCCATGGCCCAAAAGTTTTTGTGTTAACAGGGTCTTCTTTTCTCTTTTATTCTTCACCAAGATTCAAACTGATGTCTCAAGCTAAACTGACCAAACTGACCAGTAGAGGGAACTTCGACACCCTACTGTTCCATTTCATTCCTAAATGGACTTGCAGGGGAAGAATGCTAAAATAACACACAACAAGCACCCAAAATGTGTTACATTCTTTAAAAAAATACTGTCTTGATTTTACCTGCACCTACAGAACGACAGAAACAGTTTGAATGACTCACTCAAAAACAAAGACAGTCATGGAGAGCATTGTGCATCTGACAATGTCAAATCAGGACTCACTGACTCTTTAGTTGATACTAACTAGGTTGTTTTGCACCTCTCTTTAATGAAAAACACAGCTGAAATTCTAATCGAGAGAACAACTGAACACACCTGTTTCATTTTACCACCTTCCATTGTTCCACCACTAGGGACCAAAGAAGAAGATTGCACACAGACCCTCTCAACAAGAAGAACAGACTGTATCGTCTTCACCACAATCTGAGGCGGTCTGAAAGAAGCACTCCTTATTTGGATTTCAAGGTCTGCAAAAGCAAGGCATTTTCAAACCAAGCAGCTCAATATAACAAAATATAACTATGATTTACAGTTCTGGTGAGTCATCTTGATCATGAGTAGCATATTATACACAATATATAACATTTTTTTTAATCCACACACAGGATATACACTTATGTATGTATACATTTGTAGTAGAAAGAAAAACATGTCAAATACCAGCTATTATTATATTAGAAACTTGGTGGCTATAAAAGGGGGATGGTTTAGTAGCAACTTACAAAGAATATTTGACCGACTACTAAAGGGATTTTTGTTTATATGGGAGTCTGTATGAATGATTTTTACCAAGTTCACTCAGAAAAAAAACACATATGCAACCGGTTATTGGTTCAAACTTTGCACACCCTGGAAGAGTATTTGTTCAAAAACAATTAAAGCTCAAAACGAACATAATATCGATACCAATGATGATGGGATATAGACTCAACAAGAACTGAACTGTGGCTTTGTAATTGTAAAACAAAGACTTAAAATATTTAAAAAAAAGTCAAATGATCCCTTTTGTTACCTAAAGATAGCAGATTCCTCCATTAAAGGCGAGGACTGTTAACAAATGTATCATGGTTGACTGGGTAAATCCAGAGCTAAAATGCAAACTAATATTGTTGGTAAGCAGACAGACAGAATTACTCCTGAGTTAGAGTCATACTGTATTTGAAACAAGGTGAAGGAAACAAGAGAAAAGAAGAGACAGCATGAAGTCTAAGACATCAGGGACAGTGAGGGAAAGGTGGGAGAGGGGCTGCGGCCAGTCACATCAAGCTCAACACATTTTCTGCACACACACACAATATGAACGCACAAGTTTCTGCCACTCTCCCAGACATGTACACATAAAACCCTGAGACGGGATCTGGACACGTGTCTATCAGAATATTCTTGGCACCTCCTTTTACTAGTACCAGCACAAGAATCAAACACTTCAAGTTAACCCAGAATCTATGTCGATATGAAGCAAGATATTCTATCTATATACATGTTTATGAGTGGAACATGGAGACCATCTTAGTGACTCATTAGAATTTAACACTAAAAATTTCACAGTGATGATACTGACCCTAAACTTTGATTCATTTCAAGCACACAAGTCACAGAGAGCTATCACTAAAATGTTGCTAAGTCAGATAGGTTAGGCTCATTGCTGGAAGCTAGGCATGTGTCTGACTTTTTGTGGAGCTGCAACCACTTGAAGTGACATGTTACCTGGCTATGACAAACAGCACACAACTGACACCCAAGTAAGCCAGCAGAATATACATCCAGATATCAGGCGAGAGTGGGTTGAGGAAGGAGAAGACCCCAGGGTTGGTGCCGTTGGGCTTGCGGTACAGTATACTTATACCCAGCGTCATGAAGGGCTTGGAGAAGTCGATGACTTTCTCGCGCACATATGTGATGGCGAGGGGAGCCACGGCCAAATCAGCTCTCTGTCAACAGCAAAAAGAAACAAGAAGAAGGATAGGCTTTAATTTACAAGAACAGGAAGCATTTGGAGGCAATCAAATTAAGAGACAAGCTTCTTACACACTGCAATTTGTCCAAAAGCACTTGGCAAGAAATTTAAAGCATTTAAAGCATTTTCTTTTAACCCATCAATAATACTTTCACTTTTTCATTGACCTTTTTCTCTAACCTAAGTTTTCTAAGATCATTTTCTGTTCTTTTCTGCATCAGATTTTCAAATATAATACAAGTTGTAGTATCAACTATCAATAAGCCTTATTATAAAACATTGCCTGGTAACTAATACTTAAAATGCTTACATTGGCAAGTGATTTAACCCTAAAATTCTACCTGTTAAGATATGGGACTGTCCTGTGACATAAATTCTGATATTAATACAAAGATCTGCAAGATGTTTTTGTAAAGATTTAGAAAATGGAGGAAGTCACTTGTTTAGTATTAGGTCACACTTATATTATATTGACAACAACTGGCCACTTCATTAAACACTCATTGTTAGTGCTGGGTTGGACCCCCTTTTACCTTCATAACTGCATATCCATGATGCTAAAACCTTTACTAGTTCAGGGCAAACTCATTAGAATTTGCAAGAAAGTACTGTGATATATGATTTGAACTTTCTGAAATGGTGCATAATCCTGCAGGAATTGGCCATCAGAAGATAGTTACACTGTGTTCATAAACAGATGGACACGGTCAACAACAATACTCAGGTGTGCCGTGACATTTAAATGATACTCAGTTGGTATTACAAAGACCATTGTATGGCTAGAAAAATATCCTCCATACCATTACAACATCAGAAGCAGCCTACACCATTGATAGAAGGCAGAACAGATCCATACTTATCCTAAAATCTGATTCTATGTTACAGCTAAAATGGAGACTCCTTAAATGGAAGCACATCTGTGAATGTATTTTAAGCCAACACTTTAAACACACTGCTTCCTTGTGTGACATCATTAGAAAACAATCAAGAGTATTCAGGAAGACATCAGAAGAAGAATTGTGAACTTCCACAAGTCCAATTCCTCCTTTGGTACAATTTTCAGTTGCTTGAAGTTTATCTGTTCAAACAAATATACCCAAGTATAAAACACTAGAATGTCTGTCCATCATGCCATTCAGGAAGGAGAGGGGTTCTGTTTTGAACAGATGCTCTGGTGCATAATGTTGAATTAACCAAAGAACGAAAGCCAGACTCTTCATAAAAGGCAATTTTTCCCCAGTCTGTTAATGTCCAGCTTTGGTGAGCCTATATGAACTGTAGCCTCAATTTCCTGTTCTTAGTTGAAAGGAAGAGCAAGGATTGGTGCAATCTTCTGCTGCTGTAGTCCATCCCTCCATTATATATACCCGCCCATCCTCTGTAAGGTTGCGGGGGGCTGGTGCCTATCTCCAGCAGTCATGGGGTGAGAGACGGGGTACACCCTGGACAGGTCGCCAGTCCATTGCAGGCGGCTGTAGTTCATCTGCTTTAATAGATGTCCATCTCATTCAGAGATGGTATTCTATCCATCTGGGATGAAAGTATCACTTCAAACCAACCTCCCCATTCTCCTCTAAACTCTGATGTCAACAAAACATTTTTGTACACTCAATTGCTGCTCTATAGACATTTTGTGTTTTTCTGAACCGTTCTTTTAAATCTAAGAGATTATTGCGTGTCCCTTAAATCATTTTTCACCAGTGATGACATCACAGAGTTGATAAAGGGGGCGCGAAAACTAAAATCATCGTCTTTTGGTTCCTACCCGTGGAGCTGCAAGGAGGCAGCTTACTTCACTGCTAGCAAACTTTGCCCTTTTTCGTTCAAACCTGCTGGACCAGGAAAGAACTCCCCCTTTAAACTTCGAAGTGAACCAGCCAAGCAAACCGACTTCCCGTTCGTGCATCTGGGAAGTCCGATGGCCTCTGAGCTCTATTGAAAACCGTCCTGAGTCCCTCAGCGCCTGAAATCGGACGTCCGCTTTCTGACCTCGGTTTGCGCAACCGCTCCTCCTAAACTGGACACTCTCAGGCCATTCTACATCATTCATTGTGGACTGGAAGAGAGTCATCACCAAGTAGGATAAACCTGGTTTATTTCTGTTGAGTCTGGGTATTGTTATTTTACTTGTTGGTTGCAACCAGAAGCAGTATATTATATTATTTCCGGGCTTGTTGTATTGTCCACTGCGGTTGGGTCGCGTGGCTGTTTAGGCAGGTCGCGTGGCCTCCCGTTGATTCCTTTTTACTGTTAACCCCTTTCCCTTTGTCCAAGCCACCATTGCTAATTGAAGCTAGCCTTTGTTGAATCGCCACGCGGTCCTTCTTTGTCTTCCTTTGTGAGCCGATCGCGCCAATTGATAAGGTTTGAGTTATTGATGACAAGAGAGGGTGTAAGCTGAACCCCCCTCATTCGGTCGCTGTCTCCCACACACACACCTACACACACACACACAAACCCGCCGTAACCCCTCCCCTCAATGTTAACTGTTTTTATTCTATATTTTTGCATGTGTTAGAATAGATGGAAATCATTAATATTAATTTATCGATCATAATTATTGATGCTCAGATAAACCATACACTTATTGCTTATGCTGAGTTAATTACAAGAGCGTTGAACTGTGAATGTTGAATCGTCCAACTTGGGCGTGCGGTGCATTTTTGATTCTTTGGTGTGAACGCACTGTTAATCATGTAAAGTACCTTGTATCACCTTGTTGTTGAAAGTGTGGTATACAAAAAAAATTGCCTTGCCTGCCTCTTACCGCTACGCCATGCATTTGGCCCCCACATCCCTTTAGTGAGGTATCTATGGAGACCACTTCACGAAAGGACACCTTGCCTATTCAAGATCCTCGGTAGAGCAGCCTGGGCTCCCTCCATGGGCGAAGGGCTCACATGAAAGCAGTGGTTATCATTGTTAGCCACTTGTGCAAGCTCCATCCAACCTGATGGAGCTTGAGAGGTGCTGCAAAGAGGAACGGGTAAAACTCGCCAAAGATAGGAGGGCCAAGCTTGTGGCATCAAATTCAAAAAGACTTGAGGTTGTAAGGTGCGTTAAGAAAGGTGCATCAACAAAGTATTGAGTAAAGGCTGTGAATACTACTGATTTTACAGTATTTATAATTTTGTTATAAATTTGCAGAACAAAAAAACTTTTGTATGTCAAAAATCATTTTCACGTTGTCATTATGGAATGTTGTGTGGAGAATATTAAGGAAAAATTAATTGTATCCATTTGGAATAACGCTGTAAGAGAACAAAATGTGGAAAAAGTGATGCGCTGTGAATATTTTCCTGATGCACTGAATATACCGCTCCACTCAGAAAATGTTGTGCTGTAAGCATTTATGATTTAAAGCAGTCTGTGTTGTCCTGTTGACAGTTAATAAATTTTATCCTACATTGTGCCTCCAGATGCTAAACATTCACAAGGTGAAGTGGTTCATTCCTCAAAGATATATCCTTTTCGTCTTATGAAGGTTGCCATTTCTCACTAAAGGATGAACTGACTGAGCTGCATGCACTGAGAGACGTTTTATATTAGACATACCTGATAAAAGGCACCTCTGATTCTGATCACACTCTTAAGAAGTTGTACAACATAACAAAATTAAAATGTGTTTGTTCTACTTTAAGCGTATCACAGATTTAAGATTATTTGTAAAAGATTTTGGATATAACCCTTGAAACCTGTTCAGTGCAATTCAGCAGTCCTTCTCAGCCTGATCTCTCTCCTCTGAGTTCACTTCTCTCAACTCTTTTGAGGCCTTGTGTACTGCAATCAACATCTGTCTAAGTCAAGTGCTAGAAGTGGGGCAAACACGCATGGCACAACACCTCACGGGGGACTGGACCCTTCACCGATGTAAAAACAGGACTATCTGTCACAATGGAAAACTGCTACACCAATCAAGAACAGAAGACGAGTGTGGAGAAGTTAAGGCCCACTTGACCCCTCGTGGCTACAGCATCTAATGAGGTCAGATATTGACTATTAGCCATGCAGTGCCTGCTACTTTTCTGTTCATGCAATTTATCCTAACTGAGACTTTGCTGCAAAGATCAACGCATTGAGCAGACTGTGTGTTCTTGTGTTTGTGTTTTAATAAGCTCTGTGGGGGAAACAACTCATGAACTTCTATGCTTTCATTGGATAATGTACTTTCTATCTGAGCTTGCTTTATCTCCCCTGTTTTCTTCTGTGGTGTGTCCCTTTCTGTAGCTTGTCTCTTCCTCATGACATCTCCTTCTTTGTGACGTACGGCTAAACATTTAGCTGGTAACTTGTTTGAAATTTTCTCTGAACACATAAAAAATGCCAAAAAACTATAGTACTATGATAACATACTGAAAGAAAGGAGAGAACATGGTCATGCAAAAAAATAAGGATGCCTTATTAAATATTGTTTCTTTACCAAGATATCCTAACATCTTAATGTCTAATTTTTTTATCTCTCAGAAAAAGAAATATTTTTAATTCCAGATGTGTGAACTATTATTAAACATCCATACGCCCAATTATGTTAGAAAAGCACACAAACTGTCAGATGGTGGTATATATTACTCTTATGAATTGATCAAATCAACAGCTAAGAATGACTCATGATTAGGGGTGTAGCAGTACATGCATTTGGACTAAAAATATCGGGTACACCCCTGCCGATTCAGTATCCACTGTCACCGAACAATAACTAAGTGCACAATGTAACATATTGTAGATGTTGTGTTTCTTGGGTGTTTGGGTCTTTGGGCTTTGGGTTTGAGTTCTTTCCTTCCACTGCGTTTTTGTCTCCCTCTGGTGCTCTTGTGTTTGGTTGCCCTTGTCTGAGTTCATCTCTTTACTTTCCCAAGTTCCTATTAATACTTACCCTTTATTAGTCCCAGTTAGTTTTTGTTATATTTAATTCCTCTTTAGTATTATCCTCCATCTAGTCCTTATGTTTTGCTCCTGGTCTTCCTCCCAGTTTCCCTAGCCATTCTGCCTTCCATCCCAGCTGCTAATTAGTTTCACCTGCTCACTCCCTCTCAGCTGCAACCACTTTCCTTAATTAGTCCTCAGCTCTTTCTGTTCACATCCTCACTCTCCCCTCAGTATAATACAGTCCTCATTCAGTCACAACTCGCTGGTTTGTCGTCATTATTTCCTGTTTTGGTCCCTGGCTTCCCTGTTGTCTTATCTTCCCCGTCTGGTTCCTGGTCCCCTGTTGCTGCCTTTATCTTCCTGAGTTATGTAAGTTCCTTGTCCTTGTTTTCATTAAATCATTTTGTTTATACTTTGCTGCATTTGGGGCCTCCTTAATACCAAACATGACAGTAGAGCAACTTTAAAAAGTGACACCAAAACAAAACAGAGCGGCCTTCCAGCTAGCACTAAGCTATTTGATTTGGGAACACCTTTTTTTTATTCCTAAATGTCTGAACAGTGTTATTGGAAAAAATCCGTCCGTCCATTTATCCATCATACCTGGTTATCATGCATTGCTCAAAAAAAAAAAAAAATCAAACCAAATTTCCAGTCAGTTTTACAGTGAACATTTTGTTTTTTTATGTGCACAGATTACAGGTCACTAAATGAATAAAAAATGAGAGCATCATCTCAGACCTGGACTCAATGCATCGCAATCCGGGAGCTGACATCGTATTGAAGAGTTACAGAGTCCTTAAAGTGTGCTCCAAAGAGCCTAATGCAGTTCAACCACTGGTGCAGGAGTATAGGCTGTGAGATGTCCTCCCGTTTGTGTGCAGAAAACGCCTCGTTCAGAGAGCCTTGGTGACCTCCGATCACTTCAGTTTGAAAAATGTTCCCTGATTTTAATAACTTTAACTGAAATGATGCTTGTAATTACAGTGTCTCCAGTCTCCAGTGTGGCAGTGTGGCAGGGGAGTGTGGGTTCGGCCTCCAAAATGCTGCAGCAATCCCACTTGAGAGATTTGATTATGCATTAAAGCACTATATTTTCAGAACATGTATTTCTGTGCCACTTGAAAAGTCCTCCATGGCAGACAACTCAGCAATTCTGGTTGTACATCAAAAGTAAGGCTGATCCTGCTCTGCTAGGTTCTGTGTGGTGCACGGTAGGGTCAGAATTAAGTCTGCCTCCAAATTTGAACAACCCAACTTTAACTAATTAACCTGTTAAATAATCTCTCAGATTCCTTCCTGGGGATCTGTTCTGGCTTCAGTGAGAATTGTCTACAAGATTTAAACACAAGATGTTACCATGTTTTTATTTCTAAACTTAAAGTGGCTTCCCATAATTTCGTGGTTATCACAGCCTTTTTCAGTTTAGTTACCTGTTATGTCATAAACATCAGTTCTCCTGCAGGTGATCAGATGTTGGTACTTTTGTCATACCTAAATTCATCACTGATCGGAAATCGTTCATGGTTGATCAAAAATCCCCCTTTTTCAGTAAATTCTTTCCGGAATCCATTATCTAAATTATTGTTAACACATTTTTTGGTTTATTTGCATAATAAATGTAATTATGAAATTAAACACAATGGTCTCTAATAGTTTGATGTAAAATTACAAGAAATAAAATGAAACCATATACCAGTAAATTGGAATAAAAATCATACATATGACTTTAAAGAGCAAAGCAATGAAGAAAACTCGGTGTTTTGTGAAAAACCAATTATCCATACAAAATTAGGTTTAAATGATAAATCCATCCATTCATTTTCCATACCCATCCATCCTATGTAGGGTTGCGGGGCAGCTGGTGCCTATCTCCAGCGGTCAAGGGGCGAGAGGCAGGGTACACCCTGGACAGGTCGCCAGTCCATCGCAGGGCAACACAGAGACATACAGGACAAACAACCATGTACGCACACACTCATACCTAAGGGCAATTTAGAGCAACCAATTCACCTAACAGTCATGTTTTTGGACTGTGGGAGGAAGCCGGAGTACCCGGAGAGAACCCACGCATGCACAGGGAGAACATGCAAACTCCATGCAGAAAGACCCCAGGCTGGGATTTGAACCCAGGACCTTCTTGCTGCAAGGCAACAGTGCTACCAACTGCGCCACTGTGCAGCCTGGTTTAAATGATAAAATCTGTAAATTAAAAATTACACTAGTAAAACTTTTTGAGGAAAATTGGTATCAGGGTTGTAAAATAAGCCGCAATCTCACATACTTTCTAAAAGATTTGTTACCATAGTTTATACACCAAAACCTCTTAGTTCAGTTTGTGAAAGGTTCAGCGTTTAAACAGAGACTGCTTCTGAAAGGTCACAACAATACTTGAATTTTTTGATATGTAAAGATGCACCTTCAAATCAACAGTGATACACACCACAGCAGCAGTCTGACCTACAGACATCATCTATAAAGACTCATGAAGAAACTTGGATAGTTTGAGTTACCCAAACATTTAATTTCTCTTTGGGATCAATAAATTATCGCTGAACTGAAGAAGTCCATTGACATATCATTACAGAAACAGTGGGGGGATTATTATTCCATAGAAAGAAGCTAATAGTAAATGTGAATAGGATTATCAGAAGAGAAGGTTATAACTTTCACAATTGTTATGTAATGACCTTACTCTGTGCAGGTAGTCATGTATACCATAAACTACATTTCTCGTTCATTAGAGCTATATAATAACACACATTGTGACAATAAGTCAGACTTATCTTTTTTTATTTTAGGTCAGGTTTTGTTGTCAGTCATTTTGACTGATGGGAGTCAAATGCATCTGGTCATAATGCTTCCTTTTAATTAATAATCCCCTCTTAAATCTGTTCTTAATTGTTTTGATGATTTTTTTTGTTTTGTTGTATTTCTTTTTTTTATTGCTCTCTTTCTCTGTACTTGTGTAAAGTGTGCTTGGGTGTTCTGAAAGCCACTTCAAATAAAACATATTATTATTATTATAATCTATTTTTAATCTTCAGTTTTTAAAATGACATTCAGTAGTATTTAATTTTCATTCATGTTGACATTCAATCAGAACGAATTGAACAGAGAATCCACATCGTGCCATCACACATCAAGCAGATTAATAAGCTACGTTTATTATTATTATAATTTTTTTTTTTTTTACGTTTTTGGGTCTGAGTGCCCTTTATTGATAGTGGACAGAGTTTTGAAGGGGGAGAGAGGTGGGAGAAGACATGCGGCAAAGGTCACCTGGGACGGGACTCGAACCGGGGACAGCTGCTTCGAGTACCAAAGCCTCTACACATGGGGTGCCCGCTCCAACCACTACGCCACACGACACCCCTAAGCTACGTATATTAATTATGAACATTTCACCTGCTGTGGCCTGAACACTCCACATGGAGCCGAACTGTGGTCTCACTTTTGCATACTGGAGGCTGAATCCATGCTCAGCTGCCACACTGGAGTTACGAGCGTCACTTCAGAGCATTTTGAAATTCGGGAACATTTCTCTAATTGAAGTGATCAGAATTCGGCAAGACTCTGCTTTTCTGATCGCTTCGGCGGGAGGAAGATCCCCGCATGCACCCCTTTTGCAGAGGCATGTCCACCTGGACACCGCCTGCAGAGACTGGAACCAGAGGCGTATCCATCTGGAAACCCTCGGAGGAAACCGAAATCCGAGGCGTGTCCTTCTGGACACCACCTGCGGAGACTGGAACCAGAGGAGTGTCCTTCTGGACCCCCCCTGTGGAGACAGGAGCCAGGAGCCAGAGGTGTGACCACCTGGCCCCCCCTTGTGGAGATAGGATCCAGGGGCATGACCCCCTATACACCCTGACCGTAGAAAGAGGAACCAGAGGTGTGTCCTCCTGGACACCCCCTGCGGAGACTGGAACCAGAGGCTTATCCTCCTGATCACCCTCCGAGGAGACAGGAATCCAAGGTGTGTCCTCCAGGACACTCCCTGTGGAGACAGGAACCAGTGGAGGTAGAAACCGGAACAGAAGTGTAGCCTCTCCCCCAGAGGGACTCAAAGTACGCCTCGTAGACAACCCCCATCAAGCTGGGGTCATCTCCAAACTGATGGAGGAGCAGGGCAAACTTCTCTTCAGTCACCGAGCTCCGGACTGATGAGTCCCGAGGAGGAGCGGAGGACGAGGCTTGAGACTGACCGCAAGCGGGCACCAGGGATAGGTCATGCCGGCCAGGGACAGGAGGCGTACCGCGGAAATGCTGGTGGGGCAGGCAATCTGGGGTTTCTTGCCACAGTCTTCCTCATGAGAGGTGGAAGCAGGCTCGGCATCCAAGGGGACGAGGAAGGATGCTGGGGAGAAGCCAGACAAGCCCTCCTGGGGAGATGGAAAAGCGGCCGGGCGATGACGATGGTGGTGGTAAGTTGGTAAGATGACCTGCAGAACCACCCCTTGTATTTGCGGACCAAACCCAGGAGGGGAGTAAGACAGCCAGGTACCCACCCAAGGTGAATCCTCCCTGGCTTCCTCAATCTCTGCTGGGTCCAATGGATCGAGACGTCCTGTCATGACTTTAGGGAAGGACCCCGGTGCAGAGTGACGTTCAGAGTGCTAAATAGTAATATTTAATAGTAATAAGTCCAAACTCAGGAAACACAGAGACAAGGACCGGAGGTGAACACAACGACGACCCGACAAATACATGAAAACAGAAAGGGACATATATACACCGGGAAGGTAATTAGGGAGACAAAGAACGGCTGGGGACAATTAAGGGGACAGGGACGGACAAAGACAGACGTCACATTGTGACAGGTTCTGTGTCCAGAAAAGAACACAGTTCGTAGGAAATTGTAAAAAAGCAAAACACCTTGTAAAGATGCAGCTGAAGCGGGTCAGTGTCTTTATCCACAGGGAAACATGGGCTGAAAGCCACTCAGAGAGGAAGAACACAACATTCCAAAGGCAATATAAAAAGCCAGATTCCAGTTTACAAATGCACTCAGGGACAAAGACCTACCATTTTAGAGACATGTTCTGTAAAAGTAAAATTTCAGCATTTATCCATAATAACCATGATTACATTTGGAAGGAGGAGCTTGAAAGAACTGTGAACATTTTTCCAAATATAAAGTGAGGATGGTAGCATAATGGTGTGTGATTGTGTTTTGCTGCAGAGGGAATCATGGAAATAAGACCATTTTTTGTGTGTTTATAATCTTGCTTTCTCTGTAAACAGATATAGTTTAAACCAGAATGATTTGGTTCTGGTCTGCAATTTTTTCTGGTATCATCTTTGTAAAGTTAGGACTTACGTGGTCCATCAACTCTTTCACCATGCCATTCCACTGGCCTGTGTTGTCATCCTGTGCACCATATTTTCCATCTTCTACCAGACGAATCTCATATGTAAAGCCCAGGATGTTTGCCAGTTCTCTCAGTAGGTCAATGCAGTAGCCTTCAAAGCGGTCGTTCCCATACAGTGGGGTGTCAGATTTCTTGAACATCACATATGGCTCCTCCTATCAAGGAAAATAGTGAAAAATTAGTCCCTGAAGCACTTGGTATCTCTTAAATGCTGTTATGGCCTTTCTGAAAGGTTCTTCAACATGGGAAACTCACTGGCTTGGCTAGTGAAGGAAGTGTGACACTGCTGTGTGTATGTGCTTGGCACAAAATACTTCAATGATGTGAGGTAGGATGGGTGCAAAGAGAGGCATGATCAAAATAAGAGATAATCCCTCCATATGAATGACTGTGCTCCTCTCAGGCACAGCATGCCAGCTTTGGTCCCAGGCTCAGCTTTCTGGAGACCACATACCTTGTCAATAAGATAAGTGATGTTGATAGATGGACGCAAAAAGAAAGAGCAGAAGCTGGTACATTCTCTTTGTTCACATGAACAGCTGGCAAGATTGCTAATGTCTTTATTCATACCGTTTCTTCTCTGCCCCCAGTCTACTGAGCATTTCCTCTGCTACGTTCTTTTTTCCTTCCCTTCAAGCTTCTGTCCCTGTAACTTCCTTCACATGCCTTCTCTCCATTTTGCACCATCTGTCTTTATTAGTCTTAGACCTTCATTCTTGAAGCATGTCTCTCCTTTCTATGACTCTCTATTCTTCCTGAGAGAAATAAATCACAAAATATATTAACTACCAGGTGTTGTTTATCATTTAGCTGTGGCATGACTGAAATAAAAAAATGCTGAGCTCCACTAAATTTTGTTCTAATATTAATAAGTAAAAAATCTTGAAAGTAAACTAAGCCAGACTAAAATACAGAGGATTTAAAAAAAAATACCATAAAACTATTAAACTAAAAAATGGAAATGGATTATGATGCACAGCATTCGAATGGCTACACTTTAAGGAGGATAATTTGTGTGCAGCACTTGTGTGACCCAAAAAAGTTTAATAAGCAAAGTGGTCAATAACAACTACTGTAAGGCAAGGCAATGCTATTTTATTTGTATAGCACACTTTCAACAACAAGGTGATTCAAGGTGCTTTGCATGATTAGGGGATAAAATAAAAATAGCAATAAAACACAGACAAAGCATATAAAATAAAAACAGCAATAAAGCACAAAGCCCACAAAACATATGATACATGAAAACATTACTCAAAGGCAGTTCTAAAAAGATTAGTTTTTAGCTGTGATTTAAAAGAACTCCTGTTTCAGGAGCTTTGCAGTTGTCTGGAAGTTTATTCCAGATTAGAGGAGCATAGAAACTGAAAGCTGTTTTTACATGTTTGGTTCAAATTCTAGGGATGTTCAGTAGACTCGAATTAGAGGACCTGAGTGGTCTGGGGGGTTGGTATACTGACAGTAGATCTTCAACATACTTTAGTGCTAAGACATTCAATGATTTATAAACTAGTTAAACTATTTTTGAAGTCTGTTCTCTGAGCTCCACAGGGCTAGTGTAAGGACTTTAGAACTGGGGTGATGTGCTCAACTTTCCTGGTTTTAGTGAGGAACAGGAGCAGCAGTGTTCTGGATCAGCTGCAGCTGTCTGATTGACTTTTAAGGCAGACCTGTGAAGACGCTGATGCAGTAATCAATCAGACCAAAGATAAACCCATTGATGAGTTTTTCTAGGTCCTGTTGCAACATCAGTCCTATAATGCTAGAAATGTTCTTCAGGTGATAGAAGGCTGACCTAATCAGTATTTTCTAGCTGTATTAACTGAACCTGTGGGCTGACTCTTGATCATTCTTCTTTAGGTCCAAAAGTAATTACTTCTGTTTTGTTTCTGTTCAGCTGGAGAATGTTATAGCACATCCATCCACTGATTTACTCAATGCATTTACTTAGGGTCTAGATGGGTTCAAAGTCACCTGGTGACATCGTAAAGTAGAGCTCAGTATCATCTGCATAGTTATAGTAGTTAATTTTATTGGTTGTTATAATCTGGGCTAGTGGGAGCATGTAGATATTAAATAAGAGGGGCCCCAGGATGGAGCCCTGGGCAAGGCAATTCATTTGGATAGAACACTTTTAACAGCAAGGTAATTCAAGTTGCTTTACATGATTAAGGGGTAAAACAAAAATAGCAGTAAAACACAAAGCATCTAAACTAAAAACAGCAATAAAGCTAGAAGCACACACAAAACATATGATACATGAAAACATTACTCAAGCAGTGGACACAGACCTGGGACTCCTGCTTCACACAAAGGCAATCACAAAGTTTGCCTCCTCACAGGTCTGTCTAAAAAGTCAGTTAGACAGTTGCAGCTTCCAGAATGCTGCTACTCACGTCCTCACTAGAACCACGAAAGTAGAGCACATCACTCCAGTTCTAAAGTCCTGGCTCCATGTAGCTCAGAGAATAGACATCAAAATACTCCTCCTAGTTTACAAATCACTGAATGGCCTAGCGCCAAAGTATCTTGAAAATCTACTGTCACTATACCAACCCCCCCAGACCACTCAGGTCCCCTACTTCCAGTCTACTCAGCATCCTTAGAATTAGACTCAAACATAGAGAAGCAGCTTTCAGTTTCTATGTTCCTCCAATCTGGAACAAATTTCCAGAAAGCTGTTGAAACACTGAGCTGTTTTAAATCAAGACTTAAAACCCATTTGTTTTGAGCTGCCTTTTGAGTTATGTTTTTCATGTATTGTATGTTTCGTGTGTTTCATGCTTTATTGCTGTTTTGACTTTATCCTAAATTCATGTCTGCTTTCGAGTGATGTTTTTTCGTGTGATATGCTCTGTGCGTGTTTTATGCTTTGTTGCTGTTTTTACTTTATCCCCTAATCATGTAAAGTGCCTTGAATTACCTTCTTGTTGAAAGTGTGCTATACCAATAAAATCGCCTTGCTTTGCCTTTAAAAAAGTGTTGTATATTTTGAAGCATATGTTTCACAGACTGCATTACTGCTAAATGAGTATAGGGCAACAAACATCAGTTGCATAAAAAGCTAATCTAAAAACACATCCCATTTATTTTCTATTACACAACTATTGATGGCTGAAGTCCACTAATGTGTTCAGTTTCTGTACACTACAGAAATAATACATTCAACATGTGTTAAAGGCGTCAACTGAGGCACCTAAATTGACAAGACTAACAGCTGTGCTCCCGTTAATAACAAAAAATTGGGTACGATAAAATATATGTTTAAAAACAGATAATAAAGTCAGTGATTCATATAATGCATCACTTTAACTGATATATATTTTTAAATGACTTCTGTCATGGTATCATGGTCTGAACAAGCTCTGAAGAACTTACTGAAGAGCTAGGATTGTCAGCCCTAAATCAAGAACTAGAAGGTTAAAAATTAAATACAGTTGGATTCAAACAGGAAATAATCACAAACACAAAACAAAACTGATAAAAAAACAAAACAAATAATATTGGCTGGATTAAGTTCCAATATTGGGTTCCTAAAGCGCTAAACTCAGTCTAGTTAAAAATGGTAAATGGACCACAAAGTGTTTTACACTACATTTAGTCATTCACGCACACATTCGCATGCTGGTGTTGGTGAGCTACATTGTAATCCCAGCTGCCCTGGGGCACACTGACAAAGGTGAGGCTGCAATACACACAAGTGCCGCCAGGTCTTCTGACCACCACCAGCAGGCAAGGCAGGTGAAGCGTCTTGCCCAATGACACAACAACCGAGACAGGAAGGAGCAGGATTTCGAGCCGGCACCGCACCGATCCAACTATCCTGAGACACGGTTCCACCCCTTCAGGATTAGGCCTAAAAGCTGGGTCCTAACCAGGAGAACAACAAACTTTACCAATTCTACCATGAAGAGTGTTCAAACATTCAGTCAGAATAATACCAAAAGCCCTTCGATGACAGCAACAACAACAAAAAACTGTAGTTATCAGCGCCAGCTACTAAAAATCCAAGTCAAGTCAGTCAAGTTTATTTGGATAGCACGTTTCAGCAACAAGGCGGTTATGAGTCCTTTTCATGATATTAAAAATAACACAATAAGAAAAAAAGGACACTACAGTGACAAAAATTAAGATAACAAATTTGCACAAATGTATTTATTTGCAATCATTCACACAGTGGAAAAAAATTTATGTATGTATGTCCCCAAGTTTTTTTTATTGATTTATTGCAAAACTGAAAAATGTGTATCAAATTAATGAGTAACTATTGTTGAGAAAACATGTAAATACATAGTTTTTCTACAATAAACAAAACCATTTATTTAGATCAGAGTAAAGTTTGATTATTGCTTGATCCTAAAGAAGTTTCTCTATAAGCAACGTCTTGCATTGTGCGTGCAAAATGTTTTAAAAATAGACTGTTTTGTACACATAACATACTGTTGTGTCAGTTTTGATAAGTAAAACTTGTATATTATGTATGCACGTTGTTAGAAAACTAAAGAAACAAAATAAATCATAAATAAAAGGCCACAGCATCACTTTAGCTATTCTGGATCTATCAAGTTCATATCTGAGCCAGCCAAAAACAAGTTACATAATTTATTCTACTGCATTCATAGTAAACATACAGTGAACAATTCTTTCATCTCACATGTGTACTTAGAGTTAGGCGTATAAAACCAGTTTTTCTTTTCAAAGAGAGAGGCAATTTGATAAGGAGTATTATCTGCTCTAACCATTTTAGAATTCCAGTTAGATTTAATTAGTTTCAGTTTCTTTATTTCTTGTTAGTTAATTAATTATATATCAGTTTGGTTACTAATACTCTGATAATGTATTTTTAGAGACTAGATCCATAATAATCATTTAATTTACAATTGAGAATAACTTAATATAATGTATTCCTCTGTGTTCCTTCATGAAGTTTGTAATTTAAAATCGACTGAAAATTAGAATTTCTCCTTTAAGCATATAGATTTTTGATAGATTTGAAAATATATTTCACTAATTCAGATAGATTTGTTATATACTGATGCATCTCATGCATGGTGTTTAGGACTTAGAGACATTTGTCAATTTGTTCTAATTCTTCACACAAATCAAAGCCATGTTCAGGTTTCTTTATATGTTTGGACTGAGGAATAGGGTTGGAGCACAGACCCTTTTCCTTCAGAGAAAACGTCCTGACCAGGCTAAAACCTTCCAATCCTTAAGGAAGAGTATGTCATGGTCCAACAAAATCAAAATTGAAGTTTGGGGCATCAATTCCATGATGTATATCTGGTACAATATTAAAGCTGCATTCCGCAACTTTTACACCTTAATATAATTTTTTCAAAAGTTATGGTGGAATTTTATCATCTATTATGTTCATTTTTAGAGTTATCATCACCTTACAGGGGTCCTTGGCTTTTTTCTGCACTATAGAACTTTTGAGCAGTGGTCCGCCGCCGGAAGTACCGACTGAGTTCTGCTTTACGGCATTGTCATACGGCCTCGCTGTTTAGAGACTTTAGAGATGGCTGATCCACCAAAGAGACCGAGAAATCCCATATCAGAAGAAGCTAGAAAAAGAAAAAGTAAACGTGATGGAGAGAGAGAGAGCAAAGATCAGAGTAAATATTGGGCCGGCTTTTCCCCATTGGAGAGTTTTTTTGGAACAAACGCCTTGTACTACGGACGCCAAGTTAGCCGTGCTGCTAATGGATAGGTAAGTAATCATTGATTTCACCGGGCTTATAGTGTTTGGTCTGGCATGATGTTGTTATACAGTCTTGAGAAAGCTATTTATTCAATGTGTGGAGGTGGCTGAACATAGTTTGCATGGTATGCCTTACAGTAATAATGTGAATTACACAACCGAGTCGAGCTCCGTTAGCCATCTAGAGGCTAATGTGATGCTAACGTGTAAGACTCGGTTCTGTAAATAAAGGTTCAAACTCCGGCGTAGGCGCTGTATTTCAGTATACAAGTCAAACTTTTTTCTTTTGGTTTTGTCAAGCTATTGATTTATATTTTTGTCGTTTGAGTTTTTCCTAAAAACACCCAAAGATGTAGGCTGATTCTAGTGTCGGGAGGTGTTTGCTACATGGCACTTAGACGTTCTCTGTATCTAATCTCACTGTTTTTCCAATTACCCCGACCTCCCCCACAAATGGAATACCTAGCTGTAAGATCTTTACTCTAAGTTACCCCGACCTTGAATCGCGAACTGAAACGGCGCTTGTTTGTTGTTTGGGCAAGCGATTTGGAAAGCAGCCACTGAAACAGGTCTCTTGTGAGCGACAGAGAGATTTGATTTTACGACAGTGATGTTGCACAGCAAGCCTGAAGAGGGTGACAGAGAGCAAATATCATGAAAGTTGCGGAGTATGCCTTTAACAGATTCATCAAAGGAACACACATTTCAAAGTGAACTATGTGGTTGTGGCTTCATGCTCATGGTTACTATATAACATTTAGAAAAGTTTGAATTACAACTGAATTTTGACCCAAATTCTTCTGGTGTTTACTAGAAAGCTAAGGATGAAGACATAATATACTTTTTAACATCACTCCATTTGAATGCCCAC
Source organism: Valencia hispanica (assembly GCA_963556495.2). NCBI lineage: Eukaryota > Metazoa > Chordata > Actinopteri > Cyprinodontiformes > Valenciidae > Valencia > Valencia hispanica. The sequence goes on from OY747710.1 coordinate 50,492,241, forward strand.
ATTAACATCAATAAAAGAGAAAGAAACAGCACCTGATGAAAGGCAAAAAGTACTAACTACATAACATTCAATTCCTGAGTACTAGCCATGTCAAGTCAAACAGTATAACCTGTTTTTTTAAGCATCATAGTTGTGTAAAAATGACTGAATGAACAAGTATCTTCATTTTAATTAAGCAGATAGGGCTGACTAATATGACCTTAAATCAATATCACGATATATTGACCAGTTCCCCTAAATAACGATAAATGGAGTATAATTACCCCACTGCCAAAGAACAAACGTTTTTCTATAGATCGGGCAGTGGCTCCTCCTCTTCCTCCTCGACCAGCTCTACCCCTGCCGCATCAATATTCGAATCTTCCTCCATTTGGACACCGTCAGAGACTGGATGGCAGCGTTGCCAACTCCTCAGCACAGAAAGTAAGCTATTGGCTGTCCCAAAAGTTGCTCGAAATCGTTGAATGACGTCATTACGTCATTTGCATATTGTGTAAGTAATTGGAATAGACGCTATAGGAGAGGGGAAGGATTTAAAAAAATATATGTTTTGTTGAACATTTTTTACAATTTATTGCAGAGTGGTTGGGATGGATCTGTTATAAGGTTGTGCATTTTGATGTTTGATCGCCACAGGTGTCAAAAGTATTCACATTCAATACTCAAGTAGCAGTAAAGATACTAGTGTTCAAAAGACTTCTGTAGAAGTTAAAGTATCAAGTCAAGTTTTTTACTCAAGTAAAAGTAAAAACAAGTACTGGATTCAAAACTACTTAAAGTATAAAAGCAAAAGTAATTAATTTAAAAATGACATTAAAGAATAAAGCTTAAGCCACACATCCCCCCGAAAAAACTTTTACTTTAGACTATAATGATTATAATGTTATATAAAAATGTTAATATTGAAACATTTGGGATACACTCGGCTACCTGTTTCAGCTGCATATATGTCCATTAAAATGTATGCATTTATTGCAATGCAAATCATGAAACAACCATATGTGGACTACTGAGCATTAATATGTTTTTCATGGAGTGGAAGATTTGATGACTAGTTGCCTATAAATATTGTAATACTGCATTTGCCTGAGTCTGTACCACCAACATCTTTGAACTCGGCAACAGTGTTTCAGTTTTTCTCTCCATAGAAGGTACACCTGGTCTGGTATCCTGCTTAGCTATGATGCCGTTTGAACGGAGGGCATCGACTGGGATGATGGACTCAGTGGCTTTACATCCCCCGTGTCCTGTTATCAACTTTTTACTTTCTTTAACATAGAAAGTACTCTTATATCAGAGTTTCTGTTCTTTCTGTGTTTCTGCTCTGTCTTCTCAAATCCCCAGACGGTCGTGGCAGATGGCCGCTCCTACTGAGCCTGGTTCTGTTGGAGGTTTCTTCCTGTTAAAGGGGAGTTTTTCCTCTCCACCGTCGCTACATGCTTGCTCAGTATGAGGGATTGCTGAAGGATTGCTGTGGTTGGAAAGTCTGCCCAACCTCATGCCAATGACTGACGCAATCTGCTGGGATTCCTTAAATAGGAAACTTTTTAACTGATTGGAATGTTTGTATAAATGTATTGTAATGACTTCTTGTTAAGTGCCTTGAGATGACATCTGTTGTGAATTGACGCTATATAAATAAAACTGAATTGAATTGAATTCAAACTACACACATATTTTTACTTTTTAAAAACACAATGTACCGACATGGGCAAAATGACCTCAATTATAGTCACAAATTTCTGTATTGGTAAGATCCAGTCATAACCAGTAAGAGATGAGATGGTAGATGCCTGTTGTAGACACTTCACATCAGCAGCAGCATGTTCAGGCTCTACGTAAATATGTATTTTTCTTTTTCAAGTCATTGCACCATCAGTGCAAGGTAAAAAAAAAGCTGATTTCCCTTTGCCTTGTCACCATGGTAACTAAAATACTGCTTCCAGTCATTTAAAATCTCCACAGGTACTTTACTGTGGCCTTCCCATGACTGTGTGCAGGACAACAGTCAGTGATGTTGCTATGCTAAGAGAGTGAAGGAAGAATAAGGGCTCATATAATTTTCCGCTAGATATTTTAGCTATGTATTTCAAAATAAAGGGAACATTGAACAGTGTTCATTTTCTAATTCTTAAAAATGGTTTTGCTAAAGTTGAGTTCGGCTGAAAATCAGCTTATGAAGAAACTTCCAAATACAAATTTGTGACTGGTTTATTGTATTTAAATTACTGAAATATTTTCATTTGGTTGTTTCACTTTAAATCAAATGAGTGTCAGCATTTGAATCTCTGTTACAAGTCAGTATGTGTGACCTAAACATCTTCACGGTGATAATGTGGGAGCGGTTTTAGAGACTCCTCACACTCCTTTATCGATATATACACCATCCCATCATGTCACCACATCAATTCAAAAAGAGCAATCCCTATGGAATATGTTCAACAAAAAGAACATTAAACAGTGGTATGGAATTGCTAAGATTCTGGTAACAGTTTTTGTAAGGACTGGCAGCCTTGTCATTGTTCTGTTTCCTGTTTTTCATTGTTTGACTTTGTTTCCCTGCTGCTCTGGAACATATTCTCCAGAATGTCACACAAAAAGAAACTATGGTGATTCCATCCATCACACTACGTGACCTCTCACCTCCTATCAACTTACCAATACAGCAGTATTCATAAATAGTGTAGTTTTGTTAACAGACACATAATTCCTGGAATAATCCAAATAATCGAAAAACATAGGAGTTCCTGGGCTGGTTTAGCTCATGGTTTGTGACGGCGGCGTTTTGGTAGTCAAAGAAAAACTACTGGAACTGTCTTATAAAGGGAATGTAAAGAATTACTGCATAAAAAATGTGGACACAATTTGTGACATGAACATTGTTGAATTTATTTCACTGTAAATCCTCTTTTGGAATACAACACTTTAGAAGAAGAGTAATTAAATAAATCCCACAGTGTGATTTATCGAAGTCTGCTGTGGGCAATCATCTGCTGATTGTTTCATTATTAACTACCAAATAAAACAAGCTCAATTGTTTTACATTTAACAGAACAGTGACAGCTGCTGCAACAAGGAGGTGCTGCTGGAAGCGTGGAGCGTGTGGTGGACAGAGGAATGTCTCCACTTGTGTTTATTTTTAGGGGAGTGTCAGAGGAAGATGCTTTTAGAGAATACTGATTGTAGACTTGTGTTCTTCACAACATTAAAAAATTGCTTTTTTCTGCGTTATATTTTACAAACTTGTTGTGACAGAGTGAGCGAGTTTTGTCTGGTTTACATAACCATCAATAATTATGATCAATAATTTAATATTAATATAATTATTGATGAGGTTCAAGTTTATTCTATGAATATTAGGGGCACCACTTCTGTATTAGAAGACCAGACATCCAGTCTCTTCTTGAAGGTGTAAATTCACACGCCGTGAACAATAATTGTACGCATTCACCATTTAATCACAGACAATTTCTCTTTAAGCTAAGGGGAATTTATTAAGAAAATAGATCAACCTTACAGCCAAAACATTTTATCAATAATTCCCATCTATTCTAAAGCATGCAACTAACTACTACAGATCTTAGAAAACCAATAATATGTGAAAATCAATCGACACAACACGAAAGGAATCAGGGACAAACAGACAGCTCCCCTTTTGCAAAGAGTGAGGTTTTGCAAGGGAGGTGGGGCTCAAGTAAGAGATAGCCTGTGGGACAAAGGGTCATAAACTTAGCTCTGGCCAAGATGGAGGACAGCCCATGGAGTGTAAGGGGATAAAGGGCTATAAAAAACTAGCTGGGGCAGAGCACATGATGTGTTCTGTCCACATGGAAGGGCACAGCTTCAACTAACAGACAAAGAACAATAGAGTTAACCTTTCAGCTAACAGACCAGCTAACGCAGGCCGGTCCGAACCCCACTCTGCCGACCAGGTGATCATAGAGTGAGAGAGAGAGAAAAACGAGGAAGAGAGAGAAAGCAAGTGTAGGATAAAAAATAGTTTTAAAACAGCAAATAATACAGCTCATAAACTTATGCGTGCGGTGATGCTAAATGAGCCAACAGGTTCAGTGTTTAAAAACACTTTAAACCAACAATGAACAAGATTTAACTCATTAAGAACTCTAATTTTCCTATTTATCTGCCCAGACACAAGATTTGCTTTGCTTTGAGGGAGGTCCAGTCCAAAAAGGAGGGAAGCAAAATGTGTCCATAGTTGAGGAAAAAAAAGGAGAGCTAGAACCTGGCACAGGATTTTAGGACTGTGTGTCCCAACTGCAGGCCGGACGGCTTGCAGGTCGACGTCGTAATGAACTGTCTTGGAACAGTCCTGATATAACCCAAGCTGGACGCACAGACAGCAGTGGGCACTTCGAAGCTTTGAAATGAGAGTTCTCCCCGCTCGAGCAGGTCAGAACAAAAGAGAATCTTCACCAGTGAGACGTCCTCTCTTTAGCAGAAGTTTCTGCTGAGAACAATTTAAAATGGCCGCCACCACCATTCTTATAGCCCTTTGGCCATGATGTCATCGTTGATGTCACCATTGGTGGCCACGGACCAATAGGAGTGTGTTGGGGTCACTGCTCAGTCCATCAAAAAGGAACTACAGTGCAAAGCTGAAGGAGCGTTTTTCTGCCAACGATTCTTCTGCAGTTTGGAAGGGCCTGCAGACAATTACCAACTACAGGAGACCATCCCCCCACCCTGTGGGGAGCCCCCGCCTGGCTGAGGACCTCAATGACTTTTTCTCCAGGTTTGAAACGACTTTCACACCTTCCACCTCCCCCACCATCTCCATTACAAAAGGCCTAGCATCACCCCAAACCACCCCCGTACCTGACCCCCTGCCTGCGCTGAGGATCTGTGAACAGGATGTACGTCAACTATTTCAGAGACAGAGGATTAATTAGGCATCAGGTCCTGATGGAGTGTCTCCGTCCTGTCTGAAAGTCTGTGCTGGACAGCTGGCTCCCATCTTCACTCAGATCTTCAACAACTCCCTGGAGCTGTGTGTGGTCCCCTCCTGCCTCAAACGCTCCACCATCATTCCGGTTCCCAAGAAATCCCCCGTCACAGGATTAAATGACTACAGACCAGTCGCCCTGACATCTGTTGTCATGAAATCCTTTGAGCGACTGGTGCAGACCCACGTGAAGGACATCACGGATCACCTGCTAGACCCCCTGCAGTTCGCCTATAGAGCAAATAGGTCAGTGGATGACGCAGTCAACATGGCTCTCCACTACATCCTGCACCACCTAGACTCTGCAGGTACCTACGCTCGGGTCCTGTTTGTGGACTTCAGCTCTGCATTCAACACCATCGTCCCAGAGCTCCTCCATCAAACAATGTCCCAGCTCACCGTGCCTCCCTCCACCTGTCAGTGAATTACCAGTTTCCTGACTGACAGGAGGCAGGAGGTGAAACTGGGTAACTTCACATCCAGCTCCCGGTCCCTCAGCATCGGCGCCCCCAGGGATGTGTTCTCTCCCCACTGCTCTTCTCCCTTTACACCACTGACTGCACGTCAAGGGACCCTTCTGTGAAACTCCTGAAGTTTGCAGATGACACCACCATCATTGGACTCATCCGTGACGGTGACGAGTCTGCATACAGAGGGGAAGTGGAACAGCTGGTCCTCTGGTGGAGTCAGAACCACCTGGAGCTAAACCCGCTCAAAACTGTGGAGATGACAGGGAACTTCAGGAAGAGACCCCCATCAACATCTCCTCTCATAATCATCAACAGGCCAGTCCCCACAGTGCAGTCTTTCAGGTTCCTAGGATCCACCATCACACGGGACCTGAAGTGGACCTCCCACATTAACTATAAAGAAAGAAGGCCCAGCAAAGGCTGTACTTTCTGCGTCAGCTCAGAAAGTTCAACCTGCCTCAGGAACTGCTGACCATCTTCTACACAGCAATAGTCCAGTCCGTCCTGACCTCATCCATCTCTGTCTGGTTCGGATGCGCCACCAGAAAAGACAAGGACAGACTGCAGAGAACAGTCAGGTCCTCAGAGAGGATCATAGGTACTGATCTTCCCTCCATTCAGGACCTGTACCAGTCCAGGGTCAAGAAGCGGGCCAGAAAAATCACCACAGACCCCTCACACCCTGGCCACAATCTGTTTAGGCTCCTCCCGTCAGGCCGGCGTTACAGAGCGTTGTACGCCAAAACCACCCGACACAAGAACAGTTTTTTCCCCCAGGCTGTCGCTCTGATGAACTCTGTGTAGTCACAGAGTGTGAGTCCATACACATAACAATAAACTATAACTCTGCACTGCTGTACATACTCACTGTAAAATAAACCCGGTTTGGTGTATATATTATCCTTTATTATTTATTTGTATTTATTTCTTTATTTCACTTATTTAAGTTCTGTACTGGAGAGAAAAGTTGCCGGAGTCAAATTCCTTGTATGTGTCATACTTGGCCATTAAAGCTGATTCTGACTCTGATTCTGATTCTGATCTGGGGAAAATAACTTCCCGCCGTCCCACAGTCTGTTTAGTTCATTTGTGGAAAATGGATCCCAACACAATACATTTTATGTTTTAGCCCATCTGGCCCAAATAATAGACAAAGCTATGTGAACAATTAACATCCACCATTCAAAGGTCATTCTGTAACAAGAAGTGGACATAAAATCTGAAGGGAATAAGGTATTTTCAAGTTCAAAGACAACAAAGAGTGGTGTGGTATGCATATATAGTATAGTCCAGTCTATGTTCAAAGCTCTAAATCGGTCTATGTCAGACACGTGACCTGCCTAGCAGCCACTACCCCCGGGCGCCATCTTGAGTGTAAGCGCCTCGCGTTGCTAGGGGAAACCGCATTAGATATACTGAAGAAGCCGAAGTAGCACACTGGATTCTCACATATGGATAAAAAGAAGAAGGAGGAATGCATTCCTGACAAGGATAAACTTGTAAAGGAGGCTAGGGATAGATATGATCAGAAATTGTCTACAATCAACAATGGAGATCCATACGAGCTCAAAGGAAATGAATGGGGCTCAGACGCTTCATTACTGCCTCCAACTACTGTATTGGACATCACAAACTATCTTGTGTTTGGGATCAGCGCATAAACATGTAAACAGTTCAAAAATTACAAATCGCTGGAGGCATTCTCGCATTTTCTGTCCAAAATCACTTTTCCAAGCGGGAAACCTAAATAATCTTATATGGTTGTAAAGTGTTTGTTTCCTGGTATTGTGTGACCTGTTGTGGCAGCCCTACACACAACACGAGTGAACCATTTTGTCCAGGTTTATGAACTCCACATACATAGCGATCGCTGCTTCCGTTGTTGTGTACACTCAATCATCCCATCATGCAATGCACCTACAGCACCCGAAACATCATCTGACAAAGATCAATTAGAGAAACAAAACAGCAGCTTCACAAAAGGTTGCCAAACACAAAAGTGCCAACTCATCAGGTCCAGACTTAGTGGTTCAGCTACGTTTCTAGGACAAGAGACATTCTTGTGAAGACAGTAATGTTTACATTTTGGACAAGGAAAGCCATCTTAATTAATCGTCAACCCAAAACTGATCAGAGGAAGTGACCTCAGATTTCATTTTTCTAACACCTACTCTGCAGCCTTTACTCTTCTCACCAGTTTTAGTTTTAGTTTAGTTTTACATTAATTCACACTTTGAGACACGTGGCTAAAACTAGGATAAAACTAAGGTGAGCAAATGTCCTCTTCTATATGTTCACTTTTCACATGCTGTCTATTACATCAGGGGGGCATTCACTGATTAATGAAAATGTATGGGTTTGTTATTGTTTTTTTAGGGGACCAATAGGCATACTTAAACTGACTGGTGTGATGTATGGAATACGACAGGCTTTCTCTCATGTGACGTCCTCCCCAATGTGCTGACTAGGTTGTGGTTCTGATCCATTCATAGACGGAACAGACAGCGAACTGCCCCTCTCTGCAGCAGTCCCCTCATGGCAACCACCTTCAGCACACTTCTACTGCAGTGGCGAGCAGCAAGAGACCAAAACACCACACTGTCAAGGAGACCCCAAATGGCAGCAGCGAAACGCGATCCGTGGGGAGATACACATGTGGAGAATGTTCTACCACCATAAATGTACAAATAAATTCAGACACACCAACCAAACAACCCCCTCCCCCCTCCCATCCCCCCAAACACCCCCCATTGTCTTTGGGAGTGAGGCTGGCTGCTGACTTTACTCGATGGTGCATCCTTAATTGAACAGACAGATTCATGGGGAACATGGCTAACTCTGTAAAACAGACCTAATTAAAGCTATACCACATCCTGGCCTCTCTCAAGACATTGTTCAACACAAGTCCATTTTTACCAAGCAGTTAAAATAAAAGATTCAGTGTCTCAGCAAAAGAAAAAAAAAATCTAATGATGCTTCTTTTTTTTGAGTTGTTCTAAAATATTTACTCTGTTATTGTTGACTCCCTTTCAAGTGAGATGGCTGAAGCAAAGAAGAAAACCAGTCCCCCAGGTGCTCACAGCATGCAGTAGTACAATAAAACACTGTCCACTGGTTTAAAATTAAAAATATAGACAAAGAAGAACTTGTATGTGTTTCACAGGTTTACTCTGTACTACTTTTTGGATGCCAAGTATTCTGAGCTTGCAAGCAGAGATTGCTAAATTAAAATAATTCTTTTTAATGCAGCCTATGAACGTATCATTTCCATTCTCCACAAAAGGCAAATCTGTTACTAAGCATAATTGAGAAAAGTTCATTCATCAATCATCACGCCTTAAATGGTCATGTAAAGATATTTTCTCCATATGGTGCTGTAAAAAAGTATTTGTTTTTAAATTTTTAATTGTTGTAATAGGAGACAATACATATCAATGAACATTTACATGTAAATATGTCCAATTTTAGTCTGGCTATTTTCCATTTCTAATCCCTAGGCAGGTTGATGTTCACAAAAACAGACATAAAAACAGAACATAAAATCAATATTACTTTAGCATACCTGTACAAACTCTTCTTGCACATTGCCTGCATGTCCATATAACAAGTAACTGAAGTTATAAGGTGCACAGCAAACTGTCATGCCAATTCATTCAATAGAGATGTGATTGCATTCCACTTCTGACCTAAATAACATTTTTTTTGTGTTTCCTAAATTAAGACAAAACAACTGAAACAGAGAAATGTCGTGACAACTTTTAATGGCATGTACACTAGCAATGTGATGCCGCTGCTTTTTTTTTTTTGTTTCCACTGGGTTTTCTTGGTTGAACTATTCTTTACCTATGAGGTGTTTTGTTCAGATCCATGACTCCAGAGATGCCGTCAAACGTGCACCAACAATATACCAGAAGAAACAAAAAAAAGACCCAAAAAAGGTGAAGGCAGAGGCAAGTCACACAAGACACAGGGTGTAAGTCATTGTCTGAATCTGAAGCACAGATAGAATCCACACCACAATCAGTCCAGACAGAAGATAAGACAGAAAACAAAGGCAAGCACCTTGCCAAGTCAAGCATCTCAAAGTACCATACAGAATTTCCTAAAATTACTCAGACTGGCAGATTCAGATTTAAAATTATTTTCATTTAGCAAAGAAGTTTTTTTTTTACACAAAATATCACAGAAATCTCCCAAAGTATAGACCAATTAGGCAACATAACCGGAAGTCGAGCTGCCGCTATTACTGCGGTGACCGCTCCCAGTCAGGCAGCCACAACAGACACGTACAATCTAGCCACCATCTCTTCTCATTGTCACTTCCACATCGTGGTGACAGTGGATGGCCTGTGAATGTCTCACTTATCCCTTCAATACGATGTGGTCGTCTAAAAGGCGGTGTAAAATTTGCCCCACCCATCCAGAGTTTAGGTAATTTTGACCCTCGATCAGAGACCTGTAGTTAGCTTTTTTCTGGTCAACGCCAGCAGTTAAATAAAATACTCTTGAATATCTAAAACAAAACAAAAACTTGTGTTGTGGTTATTTAAAGTCGCATACCCTGTCCATAATAATTAAATGTCACTGTTACCTTGCTAACTTCTACACACCTAAAGCATGCTATATGCGCAGTTTTTAATGGTACATTCTGTTATCTTCCATTAATTGCGCTGTTTATTGCTTAAAAAATGATTCATTCATAAATTAATATAGGTATTCATTTCATATATCTTTATCAGTTACTGGAGGCCACTGTCTAACATCATCAATTCAGGTATTCATCATACCGTCAATGTAGAGGGTCAGTTTACAATGACAGCACAATGAATGAGTATGGACACTGGTCACCGCAGCAATGGTGGCGCCACAATGTTCTTGATTGTATGAAGAACCCTTCTTTGCAGTATCATCTCCAGATGTTCCACAGTCATCCCCAGAACAGAACCAGCCTTCTTTATCAGGTTGTTGAACCTGTTCAAGTCCTTGGCTCTGATGCTGCTACCCCAAAAGATGATGGCAGATGAGATTATACTCTCCACAACAGTCTTGTAGATGATCTGCAGCATCTTGCTGCAAACCTTGAAGGACTGAAGCTTCCTCAAGAAGTACAGTCTGCTCTATCCTTTATAGATGGCTTCACTGTTCAGTCTCCAATCTAGTCTGTTGTCCAGGTTAACACTGAGATATTTATACTCCCCAACCACCTCCACTTCTTCTCCCATGATGGAAGCAGGGTTTGACTTAACCCTCTTTCTTCTAAAACAAAATAGTGAGAGTATGGTCCCCTGTGGTGCTCCTGTGCTGCTGACCACCCGGTTTGACACACAGTCCTTCAGTCTCACAAACTGTGGTCTGTTTGTCAGACGGTCATTAATCCAGGGGATTGTTGAGGCCTCCACTTGTATCTTCTGGAGTTTCTGACGAAACAAATCACCCTGAATTGTGCTGAATGCACTGGAGAAATCAAAGGACATGATCCTCACAGTGCTGCCTGCCTTGTCCAGATGACAGTGGGTTGGTTGAAGCACTGATGATGGCATGTTCAACTCCAACTCCACGGCGATAAGCAAACTGCAGCGGCTCCTGATATTTTCTTGTTTGCTTATTTTGGGGGGCTAAAAGAAGTCTCTCCAGGACCTTCATGATGTGGGATGTCAGGGCAACAGGTCTATAGTCATTGATGACTGATGGGTGATTTTTCTTACTGGAACAAGGCATGATGTCTTCAACAACACTGGAACCTTCTCCTTGGTCAGGCTCAGGTCGAAGAGGTGCTGCAGAATCCCACAGAGCTGCTCTGCACAGGCCTTGAAGACTCAGGGGCTGACACCATCTGGACCTGCAGCCTTATTCTGGTTCAGTCTCTCCAGCTGCCTCGTCCCTGACTTCTAGAGATAGACAAGTGGGAGAGGGAGGCAAAGGGGGTGGCAGCATCTCCTGACTTGGTTGAAGACAAACTTGTGGAAGCAGAAGAGTCCATGACTGATGTGAAGGTAAAACATCCAAGATGTGACAGGAAAGCTGTGGGTCAGAGGAGGGTGGGATGTCTGTTTGGCTGGGGACAGGAGAGGAGGATGCTGAGGTAGTTCCTGAACTGAACCTGTTGAAGAATGTGTTCAATTTATTGGCTCTATCCAGACTTCAATCTATCCAATCCTTCCTGTGCTTAAAGCTTGTGATCTTCTTCCTCCCTGACCATACACCTCTGATATTGTTGCTCTGTAGTTTGTTCCCCTGCTTCTTCCTGAATTTCTCTTTGCTGTCTCTGATCTTGACCTTAAGTTGTTTCTGTATCCTCTTCAATAATGTCTTGTCTCCCACCCTGAAGGCTCTTTTTTCTTGTTTAGCAGTTCCGTAAGGTCATAGGTGATCCAGGGTATGTTATTAGGGACGCATCTCACTGTTCTGGTGGGGATGAAGTTGTCCACACAGAAGTGTATGTCGGCAGTGACAAACTCATTCATGGCCTTGATGCCCTCTCCATGTGCTTGGCAAAGAGTTATCCAGCTTGTAGTCTCAAAAAAACCCTGCAGGGCTTTTTCAGGTTCATGTGACCATTTTCTCACAGTTCTCTTTGCCATAGGTTGCCTCTGAACAAGTGGATTGTATTCTGAGCAGAGAAAAACAAGATAGTGATCTGATTGTCCCAGATGAGGTCTTGGATTGGACATGTATGCATGCTTTAAATTTGCATAAAACAAATTCAAGGTCTTGTTGTCTCTTGTGGAGTAGCTGACATACTGTTGAAATGTTGGAAGTGTAGACGAGAGCAAGGCATGATTAAAATCACCAGATTTTGCCACAAATGCATTGAGATGCTGGGTCTGTAGCTTAGCCACAATAGAACTGATGACATCACATGCATTCTTGGCAACGGCTGAAGGTGAAATGTAAACAACTGTCAAAATAATACTGGTGAACTCTCTTGGTGAATAATATGGACGAAAACTTACTGCCAAGAGTTCAATGTCTGGGCTGCAGAGACGACACTTCACAGTAACATGTCCTGGATTACACCATCTGTTGTTGACAAGCACTGCTACTCCACCTCCTTTACTTTTCCTGCTCCTCTTCAGATCTCTGTCTGGTTGTATAGTCAGGAAGCCTGGGAGAGAGACGTTGGAGTCGGGGAAATGATCCTGCAGCCACGTCTCAGTGAAACACATAACACTGCATTCCTGATACTCTGGTTGAGTCCTTGTAAGGGCTTGAAGTTCATCCATCTTGTTAGCCAGTGATCTCACGCTGCGCATTATGCTATATTGGGCATTTTGCTATAATGGGCAGCGTCACAAGTTATCAAAAAGTGAAAAATTAACATCAAAAATCCCTTCAGCTTCAAAGCACGAAAAACTAGAAAGTATACAGGTCCAAACAATGCAATCTTACTCAACAAAACAGAGGAACCAAAATACCGATAAAAAAACAAAACACAATATTTGGCAAACGGATCCACTCCAACATGCAGCCACCCAGAGCAGCGCAATTCTAGAATCAAAATCTTGTAATAGTCGGTACCATGAGCTTTTCAGTGAGGTTTATTGTATGTATATATCTATTTGTGGGTTGTGGTTGTGTAGTTCTCAGTGTGCATTGTTGAATCAAAAGGTTGAAACTTTGGGTCCATGGCCTGGAAACTCCCATGATCTTAATCCCATTGAGAACTTGTGGTCAGTCCTCAAGAGGCGGGTGGACCAACAAAAACCCACTAATTATGACAAACTCAAAGAAGTGATTATGAAAGAATGGGTTGCAGTCAGGATTTGGCCCAGAAGTTGATTGTGAGCATGCCCAGTCGAATTGCAGAGGTCCGGAAAAAGAAGGGCCAAGCCTTTGAAACGTATAAAGTGCTTGTAATTATATTTCAATACATCACAGGAATAACTGAAACAAAGATCTAAAAGTAGTTTTGCAGCAAACTTTGTGAAAACTAATATTTGTGTCATTCTCAAAACTTTTGGCCAGGTATGTGCTACCAACTTTGCACACAACTTTGAATTCAGGTAGGCTCCCAAAGGAGATATTAAAATAAGAGTTTAAAAAAAATAGATTCTGTCATTTGTTTTTCTGTTTAAGAAAGTAAAGGGAGAAAGAAAAAAATCAATTAAAATTGGAAATCGGATTTGGTGTGAAAAAATCTGAGATTTTATTTTTAGGCCATATCCCCCAGCCCTAATAGAACGTTTCAAAGAATACAATAACGCTGTAAGAAATTCCAGAAATGCATACTTTTCCAGAATCATCTCAGGACACAAAAATAATCCCAAAATTCTGTTTTTTACCATAGACAACATTTTTAACCGTACTACTAATGCATATCAGAAAACCCCCTTAAACACTCTATGTGAGAAGTTTGCAGACCACTCCAGAGGGAAGGTAGACACAATCAGATGTAATATTTTATCCTCTCAATCTAACATGGTTTTAGACAAATCTGAGTGTGTGTCTTTACCAGAGGAAACGCTGGATGGTTTTATCCTGCTAGAAGCTGGGAGTCTTGATAAAGTTTTCTCCTCAGTGAGGCCCACCACATGTGTTTTGGACCCGATTCCCACCTTGTTGTTAAAGCAGTTTTATGGATCTTTTAGAGACAAGATTTTCACCTTGATGAATTGGTCCCTTCAGACGGGGGTTTTTCCTGCCGCCTTTCAATAGTAATAGTAGATAGTAAATGGTAGTAAGGCCCCTGCTGAAGAAGAGCGATGATTTAGATTATAATGATTTTAACAATTTCTGACCGGTATCTAACTTTCCATTTTTACGCAAAGTTTTAGAAAAGCTTCTTTAATTCGACTTAATGCACTCCTTATTAAAGGAGTAATAACCTAGTATTACCTTGGATACCCACACTCTATTATAGTCTTTCAACCCCTTCTAAAAAAGAAAAGTTGAAAAAAATTGGAAAAAATAAACACAGAGCTCCTCTGACCCTTATTTCTGAAGGCATTATTGTCACGCGAGATCTGATGCCATATTTTGGCTGTCGTGGACGGTCATTGTAATAATGCAAATGAGGGGCGCGTTGATTGATGGCATTCTAGGTCATTTGTTGTTTGCAAAGTAGCAGCCATTTCCCGTGTTGTCGTCGAAGCTACTACTGCCGCTAGTATACAACAGCCGCTTTAGCAGTTAGCTGCTGTTTGTTACACACAGTAGAGCAATAAAAACACAGCCTTACTGTTTCAATTGCAGGCAAGTTTCAGATTTTTGGAATGGCCTCTTTTTCCAAACGGAGCTCGAGTTTGTGCTTCCTGCAGAATAGATCTGCAATATCTATATATAGTATATCCTGGGCCGACTTGACGTCAAGTTGGCCAGAAATTTAACATCGCATATTTGAGTGCGCGTGCACGTGGGCTGGTTGAAGAACCCAAGGGTAAGCAAATGCTTCAGACAAACGCTATCAGCTTCCAGGCCAGTGTATAATCGTTAGGCAATCATGATATACATTTTTTCTCGTGGAAAAGTGAAAATTACAGGCCATGACTCCTTTAATGCTCATAATGTCCTAAAGAAATTTCAGTCTGGTTTAGGGTGAACCACAGCACAGAGACGGCCCTTCTGAAGATTTTAAATGATCTTAGATTAAACTACGATGCCCAGAAGATGACAGTGTTGGTTCTACTGGATCTAAGCGCTGGCTAAGATACAGTGGACCACACTATTCTTTTAACCCATTTAAAACAGATTAGCCTCTCTGCTGCTGTTCACAAATGGTTCACATCCTATCTCTCAGACAGGACTTTTATTTTAAGTTTAGATACCTGCTCCTCTAAGGTAAACAAGATCACATGTGGTGTGCCCCAGGTATGAATTTTAGGCCCAGTGCTTTTTAATCTGTATATGCCCCCTCTTGGCAGCGTCATCGGAAGACATGGAGTGAACTTTCACAGTTATGCTGATGATACACAGTTGTACATCTCCATGTCTCCTGATGACACATGCCCGATGGATGCACTTTTTAACTGCATCTTAGACATCAAATCCTGGATGGCAGAAAACTTTCTCCAGCTCAACCAGGACAAAACTGAAGTTTTAGTCATCAGCCCTGAGGCTCAGAGAGAGAAACTTTTATCAAAACTGCAACAACTGTCTCTTAACCCTTCTTTACAAGTGAAGAACCTGGCCGTGATTTTTGACTCTGGGCTGACTTTTATTCCTCACATTAAAAACATTTGTAAAATGGGTATTTATCAACTAAAGAAAATTGCTAGAGTCTGCCCCATTCTCTCTCGGGCCAATACGGATACATTAATGTATGCTTTTATCACAAGCAGAATTTATTACTGTAATGCCCTGTTTTCTGGTCTTCCCAAAAAGAGTATATCGAGGTTTACATCTACTACAAAATTCAGCAGCGCGTGTCCTGACGAAGACCAGCAGGCGGGACCACATTTCACCGGTCTTAAATCACTGCATTGGCTCCCCGTATGTTTTAGAATCAAGTTTAAGATTCTTTGAATGGTTTTTAAGTGTCTTAATGGTCTTGGGCCTTCTTATCTTTTCAGAACTGCTTTTACCATATGAACCTTTGCGGTCTTAGCACTCCGCTGGCAGCCATCTCCTTATCATCCTAAAGTTCTTGACACAGACTCATGGTGAGGCATCTTTCCAGTTTTATGGCCCTCGCTTCTGGAACAGCCTGCCGGAGGACCTCAGGGCTGCAGAAAATGTTAATATTTTTAAGAGCAGGCTCAAGACTCACCTTTTTAGCTGGGCTTTTAATTGATTAATTATTTATCAATATCTGCTTAATTGCTCTGCTTGTTTTACTTGATTAAATTGTATCAATGTTTTACACTAAATGATTAATTGTTAATAATTAATTTATCAGTGCTTTACTATTTACTCTCATATTTATCTACTCATCATTTTCATATTTTAACCTGTTATTTTAATCTTCCTTCCAGTTTTCCCTCTGTGGGAGACCTCTGCCTCGGGAGCAGTGGTTCGGCTATGGCTGCCTTGGTACTCTCCAGGTGGAGCTTGGATGGAGGGGGGGTCTCAGCCTTCCCTCCACTAGGCGCCCTGGGCCGGTGCCTCAGGTGTTGATCTGGCTCATATGTTCTTAGCCCAATGTCCTTGTTTACTGCTGCTTTTAAGTGTGTGCGTGCATGGGAGATGGGTTGGGAGGAGGAGGGGGTATAACTGTGATCATTTTTTGTTCTACGGGGGGTTATGTGGGGTAATTTTAATCTGTAAAGCACTTTGAGATGCTATTTTGTATAAAACGTATTAATACGGTTTTTTGGATTTGATTTGATTCAGAAGCCTTGAACAAACTCCATCCGGACCAATAGCATTGTCTGGTGGAAGTTTCCTAAGCTCAATTCCCAACTCTTCTTTTGTTATCAACAGCTGGAGCAGCTCAGAATGCAGGAACCGCAGATGTGGAAAGACCAGCCTTAGATGTGGAGGTGGAGAAAGCAGCAGCAGACCTGGAGGTGGAGAAAGCAGGTGCAGATGTGGAGGTGGAGAGAGCAGCCACAGACATAGTGGTATAGGAAATATCCGCAGACGTGGATGGAGCAGCCGGTGACTTGGAGGGAGCAACTGCAGAAGTATTAGGACTAGCTGCAGAGGTGTAGTGAGCAGAAATATGAAACCTTATGTATTACTGGTTGAAGGAATTGGCTCTGTCTTCATCTTCTACAGATTGGGCATTCTTCAGTTTGTAGCCAGTGATGGTCTTCATTCCTCTCCACACATCTTTGATGTCTCTGTTCTCCGGCTGTTTCTCTGCCTACCTCTTGTACTCCACCTAAGCATGCCTCAGAGTCTTTTTCAGTTCCCCTTGCACACTCCTCTGCTTCTCCTGATCACCATCCTTGAATACCATCTTCTTCTGGTTAAGGAGGCTTTTGATGTCACTTGTGATCCACAGTTTATTATTAGAATAGCATCTAGCACTCCTAATCGGAATAACTGTCTCCCTACAGAAGATGATGTAGTCAGTGATGATGTCAACAGTGCTGTCTGTGTCTATCTCCTGCTCCTCCAGCAGTAGATCCCAGTCTGTGCACTCAAAGCATTCTCTCAGTGCATCACTTGCCTCTGGTGACCACTTCCTGAAAGATCTTGTGGTAACAGGAAGCAACTGTATATGAGGTTTGTATGTGGATTGGAGATAGACCAAGTTGTGATTATATCTGACCAGTGGAGCGAGAGGTACACTCTTGTATGCCTCGTTCAGGTTCCCATATAAAAGATCTAGAGTCTTATCTCATGCAGAAATCCAGAGCAGCTCAATTCAAGAAATATATTATTGGTGTTTCCAAGGATTTCTAAAAATAGAAAGGGACGCAGATCGTTTAGTAATCAAGCTCCTCTCCTGTGGAACCAGCTCCCAGTTTAAGTCCATGAGGCAGACACCCTGTCTACTTTTAAAACCAGACTTAAAACCTTATTTTTTTTCGGGTTATCCTGTAGTCATGCTGCTATAGGGTTAGACTGCTGGAGGACAGACTAAACACTTTTCTTCACTCTGCTACATTTGTCTTCTACTAAGCTCCAATTAAATTATTTGCTGTTATTTCAAATGTTAACTTTATGTTTTCTCTCAGTGTTTTTCTCTCCATAAAAGTTACACCTGAAGCATCATCCCAGCATAGGCTGGGATGATGCTTCCAGTAACTGAACGTACTCCCTCTGTTATTAACTTTATACCATCTTTAACCTAGAAAGTTCTCTAACATCAGCTGTTTTGTTCTTTTTTGGTTTCTGCTCTGTCTTTTCAAACCCTCAGTCAGTCATTGCAGATGGCCGCTCGTACTGAGTTCCTGCTTCTGGTTCTGCAGCAGGTTTTTTCCTGTTAAAGGGGAGTTTTTCCTCTCCACTGTTGCTACTTGCTTGTTCAGGATGAGGGATTGCTGTGAACTCAACGACAAAGCAGACGACTGTCTACTGTTGCTACATGTTTGTCCAGGATGAGTGAATGCTGCAAGTCAATGACTTGATGCAATCTGCTGGGTTTCCTTAGATAGAAACCTTTTAAACTGCTTGAAATGTATTTATGATTTAATTGAAATGACTCGTAAAGTGCCTTGAGATGACATGTGTTGTCAATTGGCGCTAAATATATAAACTGAATTGAATTGAAAATATTTATGACCGCTAATGAGCTCCAAGTGTTTGATGTTAGAAGGCCTCTGCCAGGTGTGTGTAAAAGCAGCATGGACCCAAACGCAGATGTAGAAAATGTACAACGATGTTTATTATGATGATGATGAGGACAGCAGGAAAGATGATACAGAACATCTGGCTGACAAAAATGAGCAGGAGGTAGAACAGGAGGGTGAGACACAGCAGGAAGACATCAATGATCCGACATGGAGTGAGAGGAAGTGAAGGGTTTAAATAGACAAAAGGGAAGGAGGAGCAGGTGTGACAGATTGGAGACAGGTGCAGACAATGATTAGACAGGAGTGAGCAGGACGAAGTGCTGACAGCTCTGACAGCCTACTCGTCATCACCCTAATCTTTTCTTCCACAAATTCCCTGTTAAGTCAAATTAGGACTCTGGCTGGGTCACTCAAACATTAATGTTGGATAAAATTTAATTATTACTTTAAATGTAAATCTGCCACAAGTATGAATTCTTTTGGACTTAATTAGGCTTATTTCCGGGTTAATCAGACAGTTAAATTATTTGCATAGCATAGCATGGGAATCGATAAAGTTACAGAAAGTTACACTGTGACAAAACTTCTATTATTAAGTCAAATGTATCAGAAATATTTGGTACTGACTAGGTTGTTGCATTCATAGTCATGTATGTTCCCATTACACGTGCAAACAGTGTGTAGATGTACACTTATTGCTCAGTACCTACATTCATAGAAACACCAATTCCCACTGACAAAGACCAGTAGGATGAGATGCAGTGTGGCACAGCAGAAATGGAACCAGAAAAATTTGTTTAAAGCAGTAAATTGTCTATTAAACACTTTCAGATATTCAAATGACACCTTTTTGGGATGCAATGAAAAATAAGTTCAGTCTGGGTTCATATGTTCTTGGAAAACCTAAGAATAAACAGTGCAGTTTTATTATTGGTATTCACCTCTTATACACACACATTAAAACTTAGTTGTTCCTCTGGAAGCCGAGTTTGATCTACTTCTAGCAGAGTATTTTCAGCTCCACCCTTAAGGTACTCCATTTCCCTGCAACATTACGCCAGTGATTTCCAAAGTAGATAAACTGTTGATAGGCCAAGATCCTAACAGTAATTACATCATGTTTTATAGTACATAATCCTTGAGAAAATGATGAGAAGCTGGATGAAAGTGTGCATCAATCAAATGTAACAAACCCAATTATTGTCATCCCTCCCTCCTTTTTCCTCTGTGCTCACAGCCATCATACTACTCCACATGACTCAATCCTGATATGGCAATTACAGCTGCAGAGAGTCTTTGCTAATAACTGCAATCCAATCACTTCACAGCGTGTGCGGAAGGAAAGAAGGCCAAAGATAAATAATGACAACCCACAATTTACTTTACATTGTTATTTTTATGCTTGCTTCCTGAATAACAGGATCATCACTGGCTTTAATTTAGCTTGGAGCTCAGTTTCCTTATTTTGCCTTTTGGAAACCACAGAGTGCTTTGTAAAAATGTCCAAGCACGAGAATAATGTGAATTAATCAAGTAGCAAATATAGCTCTATGTTGAAAATGACCTGCTTTTAGATGTTTATATAATACTTTTTGGAAAATAATCTTTCAACTATCTACAGTGGGGCAAAAAAAATATTTGGCAGTCACCAATTATGCAAGCTGTGCCACTTAAAGAGAGGTCTGTAATTTTCATCTTAGGCACACTTTAACTGTAAAAGATGTAAAAAATATCCATGAAATCACAGTATATGGGTTTTAAATAATTGATTTGTATAATGGTGCAAACAATATTTATTTGGTTAATAACAACAGTTCACCTCAATACTTTGTAATGTAACCTTTGTTGGCAATGATCAAGGTCAAACGTTTCCTGTAGGTCTTCAACAGGTTTTGCAAACATTTCTATTTGGTTAAGGTCTGGAGATGGCCCTGGCCCAGAACCTTGAAATGCTTTTTACGTAGCCACTCCTTTGTTGCCTGGGCAATATGTTTGGGATCCTTGTCATGCTGGGAGATCAAGCCATGTTTCATCTCCTATGGTCTTACTCATGGAAAGAGGTTTATGCCCAAAATTTCACAATACGTGGCCCCATTCATCCTTTCCTTAATACTGACCAGTCATCCTGTACTTTTTGCAGAAAAGCAGCCCCTTAAACATAATGTTTCCATCCCCATGCTTCACAGCGGGATGGGTGATCTTGGG